>OY735209.1:44787146-44984646 GCA_963457665.1 Thysanoteuthis rhombus
CTGGAGCAAACAGAGCGATTTTGGGAAATAAGTAGCTTTCAACAAGATTTGAATTCACATCTGAGGAATGTGTCTTTTATGGATGCTGCTTTAACCACCTCAGCCATGGGAGCTTTGATAGATAAACAGAGCATAGATCTGTGGTAATTCTGTCCTTCCCTCCTTTTTAGATTTCTGCACTTCTTTTTTCCTGCTACCTAGTAATGCTCGAGTTACTTTTTTGAAATTTTTAGATGAAGTATTTTCACTACTTATTTTTTTTTTCATTATTAGCACCACACCATCTTATTATTGTTGTTTTTCTTTTTTCTTTTTTGAATATCAGAATGACTACAAATTTGTGATCCCCTTAACCATTAAGGTATTCGTAGTTGAGGGGGTTAATGTGAGGTCTATGAAAGACAGGCTCACCAGGAGGGGAATGACTAAAGATACTTGTAGTAAAAGGACTTATCAACTCAGAGTATTGGGATAAAAAAGCAATCATGATAAAATGTAATAAAGCTAGAAATAAAAGGGTAAAAATACTAAAAATCATCTAAAAATTTAAAAAATAAAATATGGGTTTTGAAAAAACAGAAAAGTGTTCATTTTTTAGTCTTTGATAAAAACATCAAGTCAGTTTGTTTAATTTCAATGGAAAAAGGCTGACAGTGTTTTTTTAGTGCATTTAGGCATTCTTTAATGCTTTTTTTAGGTCAATTTAACAAAAAAAATTTTTTGAATAGGCAACACTGGGGTGGCATCAACCCTTGGAATGCAAATGCTACCAAATATAAAGAGATAATCAGAGGCATGCTCACTTCAGGATGATTATCGGAGAGTAATCTCAATTATTTAACATTGATAGCTTAAGGCTTTGTGGTTAAAGTTTAGGACTGAAGGCATAAGATCAAGGGAATGGTAAATGCTGACAGAATTTGCTGAAAAAAGACCAGTTATAGGTAGACAGTAAAATAAGACACTGAATTAGAGGCGAATAAATCAATCATCCGTTTTCTTCTTTGCTGGTGGTACTGTGGCTAATTCATATAACTGAGAACCAAGCTTTGTAGTAAGAGCACTAAACCAGTAGCAAAAAGGTACAAATTTCAATATTGAAACTTTTCTAGCAAAATGCTCAACAGCTAGAATGATAGTTGAAAGATTTCAATGGCTAGGGTCCAATGGCCATCAGGATAATGAAAGTCGACTCAATATCATGAGTTCAGAGGTTTATATACTGTTGCTGGTTGATAATTCTAACAGTCTTGACACTGATGTTAATTTCGTACAATCAAACAGATACATATAATACAATTTAAGAAAAAAAAATAATGAGCTATTTTTCCATATAGCCAGCATCTAATTTTATCTTTTCCAACAAATAAGTGGGAGTTCCAGACTAGCAAATGCAAAATATAAGCCATATTTGATAAAAAGCTTGATTTTTTCAACTTATATATCTATATAATGAAATATCAAAATAGAAAATCAAATTAGGTAATCACTTCTTAGATCCTAACCCCAAATTTAGTGATTTATGTAAGATTACTGTCAATATTAAAACATGAATTATAAGATACAAGTACAAGTACATGGATCAACTAAGTACTTACTTGATCCACGTGAAAAAAAGTCATTGATGTATTTGAATTTCTATATGATAATTTTTTGGGGGGAAAAGAAACCACTGAAGTTAGTTCACTGGATGAGTCAGTCCATTGTTTCAAATGGTGGATAGGGGATATTTTTATTGGCAGCATTGTTACCTTTCAGTGGAAGAGCCCATTGTTATGGGCAGAGAAACAGAAAATGATATGGTTCATTATATGAGTAGATTCTCTATCAGTTTGACTTACAAAATTTCTCAGATGAAAACTGAATAAGATTAAAATTGTTCATTTACTTCCCTTTTATTTATTCATTCATTTATTAGAAACCGTAAACCAAAACTGTCACCAGCACTGTCAGAAGAGGTTCAAGTCAGGCTGGCTGGCTATGTATATACCATGCATTCAGGCTGCACCAATGGAACTAGAGGGCTGAAAATTTGAACATTTACTCCTTATAATGTCTACAAAAAAATACTTATTTTAAATTCCTCCAAAAATAGGTTGTTCAATATGCAATGTAAGTTTATGCTAAATTGGTACCTATTTTGCAACTGCTTGTTTATGGAAATTTCTGATTTTTAGTGATCATAGCCCAATAAAAGGTGAAAGAAGTAACTTATTCATGGGTCGCAACTTCTTCCTAGGTTTTGATTGATCACCATGCAGCATCCTGCCAAAAGATGTTGGTCATCTGATGGTCTCTATTAATTGATTAAGCAGACCTATTTATTTATTTATTGGTTCATTCTAAAGTCTATTCCTACAGCAGAAAATTGAAACTATAAATCAATTATCTAAAATTATATTCCATGAATTACATAGGAGTTGATATGATTTGATTTTTAACCAAATTAAATTTTCCTCCCTGATGTCTTCAGCATAGCATTGTACACTTTTCAGCAAGTAAAGTATGAGATTATCTTCTCAATGAACAGCAAACCTGAAATCTCAGTATTAGTGCTCTTTCATGTGCATCTATAGAGGAAAGCAGCCAATAAAACTGTATTTACAGTTATATGATTACGCAAAATCCCTGAGTGTTCAGTAAGTACTTAAGCTATATTTTATGAAAGGCAATTAAGCCAACCAAAAAGGTTACATTCTCTGAATATCAAAGGTTTTACAACATAATTGCTTTGCTGCTCCCCATCTGGATTTAGTAACAACTATTTTCCATACAAAGAAAGCCTGAGATTATGTTTTAGCTTTCTATTTGACTAAAAGAGGATTAGCTATGTTTTCACCTCCAACACTTTATTACACATGAATTACCTTCGTTTTTCAGCATCGATGTAAAATATGGCATATCAAAATCAACTATGGGTCAAAATGAGACAAAAAATGGGCTCAGAGTTTTCAGATCATTAATAACAACCACAAAAGCAAATTGGTACATTGAGAGAAAAGGAATCATATCAGGGCATCATGTTCAGAACAAAAAAGACAAATTAAAAAATGTGACTGGATTAAAATCCAACTGAGCATTAGTGTAATGTACTTAAGGAAAGTAGAAAAAAAGACAACCATCCAAAAAGACTGAATTGAAATTCTGCAAACTGTCGGAGTAGAAAAACATTCTAGTGACTGTTTGTGAGAATCTAGTGAGGTCAATGTCATCAACACTAGAAGCAGTGGTAGAAAAAAAAGGCAGCCGCATCGAATATTGATTTTAAGTACCTTTTTTTACTGGTGATAAATAATAACCAAAAATATCCATTTTGATTGCATGATGCTCCACTAGAAAATCCTAGTATGTTTGGTTTAGAAGAAAATTAATTTTTTTATTAAAAAAAAATGGTAGGAGTGTATTTATTGTTGATGCTGTGTGAGTATATGTACGTATAGTCTAAAAAGTTTTACAGCTGTATATGTTTAGGTCAGCTTCACTGTTGGAATACTCGCAAAGGGGCTGTAGACCTCCATAGCTTGCATCTGTCAGGAGAAGGACACTCCTGTCAAACCTGCGGTTTTGGAATCTTGCTCCTATCCCGGCCAACCCCTCTGCCCATAGGATGATTTAAAGGAAGAATAGAGAGAATGGGTGAAGAAGAGGAATTTTTTTTCCTTATTATGTCACACTATGTAATATAATTCTTTTTTCCAAATCAATTCTCAAAATGAAAGAATGAGACTTTGGAAAAAGTGTTTGTAATTTATGAAACAAAAATTTCTTTTGATATTGCACATTGTTAGCGTAGACTTACGATCAGAAACTGACAGAGAATATAAATAGACATGCATGTCTTTGATACAAATGAAGATGTGGTAAAGATCAAGAAAACCAGTCAGTGTCCATTTTCAAAGGGTCTTTTTCTAAGTTCTTAACCGCTTTACATTATTTGTTTTTTGTTTTTTTAAAAATCAATTAGTGACAAATAGAAGGCAGTTCTACTATTGATGTAACTATACTATGAAAATTGACCCTTACTTTTCAACAGTTGTATGAAACAGCAGTTTTGAAGAATTTCAGTTACTTCCCTTTACTTCATTGATAAATCATTTTTTGAAAACACCAAAAAGTGGTCATAGGGGATGAAATTTAGGAAGAACTTTTACTTTTCACTTGCAGGGTCAAAATTGAGGGGGAACTTTTTCACTTCAAGAAGTTATAATTGATTTGGAAATTTATTTTTGTTTTAGTGGTCAAAATGAAGGGAGAATTTCATTTTCACTTTCTGAGGTCAAAATTGAGTTATTTTCCCTTTTTTAAGGGTCCAAATTTAAGTGGGAACTATTTTTTTTACTTTTAAGGGGCAAAATCTAAGAGAAGCTTTTTTTTCACTTTCAGGGTTCAGAATTGAGGGAGAAAACTTATTTTCACTTTGAGTTGTTCATATTAAGAGGGAACTTTCATTTTTTACTTTTAGGAATCAAAATAGAGGGGAAAATCTCCAATTATAGCCGTCAAAATCAAGGGGGACTTTAATTTTTTGCTCCTTCAGATCATAACTGAGGGTGATCTTTTTTATTTTCGAGTGACAAAATCGGGGGAATTTTTATTTTTCACTTTTGGGGCTCAAAATCAAGTGGAAACTTTCAAATCGGGACATGAGAATTTTTTTCTCTTTCAGAATCAAGTTAGAATTTTTTTTTTACTTTTAGGTGTCAAAAGCAAGAGGGAACTTTTTCTTACTACCAAGGGCAAAAGCAAGGGGGAACTTTTTCTTCCTTCCAGGGGCAAAAGCAAGAGAGAATTTTTGTCTCTATTCTTTTGTTTTGGTGTCTGCAAGGGAGAACGGTGTTATATTCAATGAGATGTTCTGGATTAGAGAGTGCAAAACAATTTACAGGCAATTTGCAACTGAAACAATATGATTTTGGTTTCCATTTACAAAGTAACTTTAATGTTGAACTAAAATTCATGGAAAACTGTTATTTATAAAAGAAATTAAAAAATTCCTGTTCTGGGGGTGGGAGAGGCTATATTTACGAAGTAACTATAATGCTGAACTTGTCACTTATTATTCATCCATCATAGGACTGTCTGAAATAATTTTTCAAAGACACAAAAATTCATTTTGAACATAATTAAAAGCAAAAAAATCTTGGCAAATTTTTTTTAACCACTCAAGTAACCAAAATACTTTAAAGCCATGGTTTTGTACAACAAACGGAAAGCAAGGGTGCTTTTCAGCATAATAGTTCCAACGTAAATGGAACTATTCCTTCCTAAAAAAAATTCTCTTCCTTTCAAAACTCATACTTTTCAAGGGGTTGGGGTTGGAGAGGTCTTATTGATTGAAAGTAGCAAAGATTTCCCTTTTTTTTGAGTTTTACTCGCAAATTGAATGTTGAATGTTTTTTTTAACAAATTAACTCAGTCTGTCAATCTATAGCAGTGAATAAACAGCAATGATTGGAGTATACATCCGGTGTAATTTTTTTTCCATTTGTTGTCATGTGAGAGGAAATATCAAAGGGGATATATCCCACGGTATAGATAAATTCCCAAGGCAATGCCAAGTATCCCTGCTAGTATATATAAGAGGATAGATCAATGTCCGTAGCCAGATTGAATTCCATCTGAAATTTCCAGAAATGTTCAATCTATGTGATTAATATTCACCTCTGAATTAAGTGCATTGACAAAAATATCTATTGTGAAAAATAGATACATTCTTTCCATCATTATGCTACAGACATTGATGTGCCTACATATATATATATATATATATATATATATATATATATATATATATATATATATATATATATATATATATATATATATATACATATATATATATATATATATATATATATATATATATATATATATATATATACATTGGAAAATCTTTTATGGCTCCCTCTCAATATCATCCCCAAAGAAATTAAAGCAAGTGCTTCATCTGGCTGTTTTCAAAAAGCTCTGCCAAAATAAAAATGAAATGAATCTTTGAAGGAGAAAATAACACATGTTCCCAGATTTCATTCATCACCACCCAAACCCAAAAATTATAAAGGAATTTAATTTGTGGACTGGATTTTCTGAGTCTATTGATTCTATTAATGGCTATTGAACATCTTTTCTATCAATTGGTTTTGTTTTCAAACAGAAGCAGCTGGAAATTGGAGGTGTCTTCTTTCTTTCATTGTGTGGTATCATGGGAAATATTGTACAGACAGATATATGAGTATAGAAATATGATAATGACAGAGCAACTCACTAATTCAGGTATGAAGATGCTCACTTATATGGACAGACATACATACATCTCACTTAATATATAGATTTATAAATTTAAACTGTAAAAAAACAAGTTAAATAAGTTAGTTAATATAAACTCATATACTCTGAACAAATGTTGTACTATGTGTGAAATTTATGCAAGAATACAATGGAATGACTCTTTTTTGGAATAAGTTACTAGTTTATTTGTCCTGCAAAAATTTGGTGTAACAGCACCGTGTAGTCAGAGTAAAAAGGTTACTTTTGCTTAGGTGGTGGAAGAAGGTCTGGTCTCCTAAGCTCAAGTGGTGCAAATGCAGTGCGGTTTTTACAGCTCATTTACTGAATGGCTTTTCTCAAGATTCCCGACCTGTATAACTTAGGGTCAAATACTCACTGCCCTGAGTATGTCACTTAAAACTTGATCAGTCTTCAAACTACTTTGTTGAATGAGGACTGATGGCTTTGTAACATGGTTGAAGGAGAGAAGTTGAATCCACATCGGTTTTGTCCGGAGGGAATTTTAAAACTGCAGATCTGGAGTGAGAATTTTTTATCTGCAGAAATTTTGCAATGTTCTCATTTGGTTAGCAGGATCATGTGATCATAGCAACACTTTCTCCTTTGAATACATCGCCATATATCAAATTATATTACACATTAAATTCATATATCAAGTGAATATTACACATTAAATTTACGATTTATCCTACAGTGAAGTAGATGCGCTGTGAGATTGTGTATGGATACAGGGTGGGGATCACTTGTTAACAGACTATTGGTCGCCATACCTGATTAGAAACTATACTTGTCACAAGCAATTATTGCCTACATTGGCCATTGTCAAATACACAGAATCACTTTCAAGACATTAGGCGCTATGGTTAAACAAAATGAAATAATGAATTGACAAAAAATTACTAAATGGATTTTAAGAACCTTTTGTCAGCCTCCCACACACACCCTATTACACACACATAAATACATTGGCATACATTTTTTCTAGACTATACTTACATAAAGAAAGCACTCAGAGAGCACATATCTTTGCCAATGCGATTGTCAGGGGAAGTAATTGTGCATGGATCCACTCCAAAATTTCATCTTCTTCTATGGCCCATTGCTCTCCCTTTGATGAAAGTTTATTGAAATTCATTGAGGATTTTTGGAGATATTGTGTGGACAGACATAAGACTTTGGTGATAAAACATGGTGTGAACATACAACTATGATGTAAGGGAGGTAGTTGTGCATGGATCCACCTCAATATCAAAAACTTCTTGCGTATACCATTTCCCTACATTTCGCAAAATTCATTGAAATCTATTCAGTACTATCAGAGATATCATGTGAAAAGATAGACAGAAAGACGGTTGAAAATAAATATGGGAAGACGGAACTGAATATATATACCTCTCTAATTCCATTGGTGAAGGTAATACTATGGAAAAAAGCTGAATACATAGATTTTAGCAAAATTTTAAAATTTACAGTTGTTTGTGTTACCATTTATTGAGACAGGTATCCCCATCTTTGTTGCCTTTGATTCACTGTTTTGCTGCTCTGATCAGCAGCCTATGTCAAGTGATTGTTGCATCTGGTAATCCTCAAAGGGACTTTGAATGGAATTCTTCATTTTATTCACAGAAATATGTTGTCTACAGCCTTGCATTTCATAGCATGAACTCTTTCTGGGTGCTAAATCTTTAAAGTCAATTTTCATATGGAATGATTCATTCACTAGGGCCCAAACTATGTCTACAAGTCTGATATCTGGATATCACAGATGTTATCTACCAATGAACTAATGGGGCAATAAACTGCTGAATCAAATTAACTACTTTCCGGGCTGACTTAAATTAATAGCTAATGTCATCATTCATCAATAGAGTTAATGTTTCATCATCATCATCATCATCAGTCTTTTAACGTCTGTCGTTGAACATAGACCTTCCCCAGGATTCACCACAATTCCCTATCATGGGCATCGCGGAGCCAGTATTTCCTGAATCTGTCAAGTTCATCTCTCCATCTTGTGTTCTGTTTGCCTCGGTTTCTTATGTGATCTCTGGGGATCCATGTTGTGAGATGTGATGTCCATCAAATCTCAGAATATTTGCTCCATTTGAAAGGTTGAAAATATCAAACTGTTCCAATTGAATTGGCAGTAAAAAATATAAGAAATAGTAAAGAAATAGCTGGCTAAAACACCAGCAATACTAGCCAGATCTTCTCATACCACAAGTTTTTCTTGTCTTGGCATGCAATACGTGAAATAGACTTTGAGGCAACAAGCACCCTAAATGGCATCAACTTTTGTTTACAGCATCCAGTGTACCCAAGCAGTCATCTATCCAAGCAATGACCGGGTAAGCAAATGTTGCTTTACTTTGGTGATTGCATGAGAACCTGTGAACCCAACTTGGTTCAGCCGTAAACGGTAAAGAAGTCATATAGTTAAATTTTGGATCACTTTCCAATTGAAAATATATTGTGTATGCAGTTTTGCATAAGGAACTATAAGATACTTGGCGAGCAGGTCATAGTTGAAATATTACAAAAATATCATGTTCATGACATCCGTGTATCAGGCTTGGACAGCTGATAGTGCAAATGATAAAAGAAACAAAAAGAAAACCTCAAGTTTATTAGTCAACTTATAGTTTATTTAGAATTCGTTTGTAAGATCTGACCAAACTAAAAATGATAATCTGATCACAAGTAAAAATATTCCTTTTGCATAATTGCTGAATTTAGGAATTTTTGATTTTAGGAAGGTTTATGGTGAATGTTCAACATCATGAGTGAGGTTTATTTGAGGTTTTATTTATATATATGTATGTATTTTATGTTATGTATTTTTCTAGTTTTTTGTCAAACTGCTGATGATATAGCAGATCATTAGCTTGTATTTATATCATGTCAACAATATGTAGTGTTTGTTGAATTTAATCTCAAACAGATCTGCCAAATGATTTTAATCAAAATCAAAACATCAATGAGAACAAAGTCAGCATTTTTCATGATTTTTAGATTCTTCCATTTTTACTATTTAAAAGCATAATCCACTGATTATGGCTTGCCAAGTCATCTAAAGATAGGAACCATTTTCGAATTTTCAGAAAGTAAGATCAAAGCTTCAACATGATTGAATTTAGAGCTTTTTGAGCAACAAAACCTTACCCAAAATTTCAAATTAAAATGGAAAAGTTGTTTTTAAAAAATTCATTTATTGCTATATAATGCAAAAGTTATTACCAATCCATTAAAATACAACTTACTTCAATTGATTTTTCAAAACGGAAATGAAATACTCTTAAGAACTAGAAAGCAGTAAGAGAGTGTATACCTTCAGCTATGACATTGTCAAGGGAAGAAATTGTACTTGGATCTGCCCCGAAATTCCCTTGAAAATTACTGAGGACTTTGGGAAATATCCCGTGGAGATATCATGTGGTGCAGACTTACATTCATGAATACATCACAGATGGAAGTGAAATAATTGTGCATGGATCCTTCCCCAAAATTTGATCACATCTCCTGTTACCAATTGTCTATCCATTGAAATTCATTGATAATTTTTGGAGATATCAAGTGGACATGAAAACTTATGGTGATAGCTCTCCACATATCTCCAAAAGTTCTCAGTGAATTTCCATGAAATTTTGTGAATGGGTAGATGATAGGTGACGTGAGAATTGATTAAATTTTTGGTGTAGATTTTTCCCTTAGCTCATATCATATGTACACATCACTGTATTACCAAAAGTTGATACCTGTCTACATTATATCTCTGAAAGTTTCCATGAAACTTTATGGAAGGCAATAGACATCAGATGTGATTAATATTCTGAGCAAATCTATTCAAAATTGCCTCCCCTCCATCATGGGCGTATTCATAAATGTATTTTAAAAAATGGAAACATCTCTTAATGAAAAAGGATCCCTAGATCCTTCCTAAAATGTAACCAACACTTATTGTCTCACTGCATTGAAATTCACTGAGAACCTTTAGAGATACTGAATGAAAAGATATGATCTTTTGACAATATTATGTATAGGGGACATATAACTAGGGTATATGGAAGATAATTGTATCATAATCAACCCTGATATCGACTGATTTTATTCCTAGCCTATTTTCCACCTTTCTACAAAATTTAATTGAAATTCACTGAGAACTCTAGGAGATATTTCATGGACATATGATATTTTGACAATATTATATAGTGTGGGCATATAACTACAACGTAGGGGAGGTAATTTTTCATGGATCTGCACATAAGTGTAATCACTTTTTTGTCGGTTAATTCACCAGTTTTCGATAGAATTCATTGAGAATTTTTGGAGATAACATGTAGAGAGATACACAAATGGATATACTGAATACATATCTCTCTAACTTTGTTGGCAGATGAAAATCAGTGATTTAAAATTATATTGTTATTTTTGTAACACCTTATATTTATAGTGTTAAAGACAAAACCAGATGTAGAAATGTTCTCATAACTAACAATGATGACACTTACTGAATAGACAGCAATACTTTTTTTACTGCATTAAACCATGCAAGCTTCAGATGTTATGAATTATGAGTTCAGTCATAAGGATAGCTCTATAAATATGGCCTTTTAATCTAAGTGTTTTAAACATCTATTTTCTTAAATTTTGCCACCTTATGATATCCACAAATATCTACAATACTAACCCCAACCAATACCCTGTTATGAAAGAATAAGTCAAAATCATTTACTATTTTATTACCTAAAAAAGATAAATTGAAAAAGCAAATAACTATAAGATAATATTGTCAAAAACTTTGAGAAGTCTCATTAATATTACAAATTTTGTTTGGACAATTGAAGAGATTCTATTTGGAATGAGATAATTATTTTATCAAATAGTCAGTAATTGACTTGTACTGATTAGACAAGGTTGACTCTGTGTGTTATTGATGACCAACAAATGAAGAATCAATTCTGCAACACAGTAAGCTCCAAATAGATAATTCTTTTCCCTTCTGTAAAATAAATAAATGCTGACCAAGAGAATGAATTTAGCAATTTTTTACATTCTAAAAAGATTTTTTATTCTAAAAAAAATCATATTCTTCCATTAGCTATAAGATTAAGATTTATTTAAACTCATGACTTTTGAAAAGTTAGTAATTTTTCAGATGACTACAGAAATGGTATGCCATTTTTTCTATTATTTGAAGATTAGATTATAGGAAAATTGGGTTGTTAAGGACCAAACAAAGGCTGAAGGAGATTTAGCTGAACGGCAAAGTAGGATAGTTGTCCCCAACCAAAAAATGAGTAAGGTAATATGAAGGAAGGAGAAAGAAAAGATCGAAACCAAACAGGTAAGTTGAGGATATTGGTGACTGAATCAGAAACTGACACTATTAAATGCATGGCCACTTTGAAAATCTATTGGAAGAAATTGATGAATTTAGATTGTGCATTAAAGAACTTGGATCTGATGTTATATTTTGAACCAAAACTTGGTTGAAAAGTAACCTAGACCAACATATTGTGTATGTACCTGGTTTTAAAATGTATAAAAAAGATATGATTGAATTTAGCGGATGGGTAGGAGATTCTATTCTTGCCAATATTTTCTTCAAACTTATATATAAGCTGTAACTGGTAATCATAGACAAGTGAGTTTGACTTCACAAGTGTGAAAAGTCTGTGAGAACCTTGTCAAAAAAGGAACTATTAAATTCACCAATAATAATGGCATATTGTGTGATGTACAACAACATAGTTTTAGATAGGGAAGATCCTGTCTCATGAATCTGCTAACTACATTGAAAAGTTAACAAAATTGTATGATGTTCCTTTAAATACTTTATACCTAGATTTCAAAAAGCCTTTGACACAATTTCACATTGTAAACAAATTTACGAACTGTAAAGATGGGGCATAGCTGGTAAACTAAATTGTTGGCAGGAAGACTTCCCACAGGGAAGGGAACAGTGAGTCTGTGTAGATGATTCTAAATCTGATTGGAGATATGTAAGTAGTGGTCACTTGGGGGTCACTGCTGGGACAAGTTCTATTTTTATTAATTATCAATGATGAACTGAAAACAGTATCTATAGGATAAAAATTTTTGCAGATGATCCCAAACTGTGCCACCTAATTCTTTTGTCGGTTGACCAAGCGTACTGGAGGATCTCGACAAATCAATGTTATGGTCAAGAAAATAGTTAGTAGATTTTAAAGAAGATGTTGTTATATATAGGAAATAGAAATTCACGTTACAATTACTGTATGAATGGAAACATCCTAGATATCAGAAAAAATGAAAAGTATCTTGATGTTGTAATAACTGATAAACTATAATTTCCTCCAAATGTGAGCAGCATACTAGAACTGATTAAACATACTTGTTCGTGTATAAAGGAGGACTCACTCTTATACTATATAAGAGTTATGTCTATCTGTTCTTCGAATACTGTGGACAAGCCGGGGCACCAAAATCATGGAGGCAGCAGGGATGACTACATCCCCACTGTTTTAGAGCAGTGGCATCTGTGAGCCCTCTATGAAAAAATGGAAGTCTAAGACATTCTGAATCAAACACTTATTATCTCCAACCAAATAAAACTTTTCTCAAAACTGCAATCAAATTTTCTCTATAAGATCAAATATTTTCTGAATTAATTGAGTGACAAATGTCTTGCCTATTAATATCATTATTATCATTTTCAAGTTCTCTAGCATGAGTAGTTTTTGCATTCATTGCTTTAAAAAAAAACACAAGTTTTGCTTAGCAAATGAGCAATTTTAGTAGTTATCTCAGTGTTGCTAAGTATGGCTTATTATTCATTGCAACAAAACGTCACTATACTTTATAGGTAGTAAAATTAAAAAGAGACAAACTCTATTACTTATATCTTTAGAGTTGCAAGCATCTGTGTTTCATAAATCCATTTCTTCTGATATGAAACAAACAAACAGTCATACATTCTGTCTTTTGATCTGCACCTGAAGAACCGCTAACTAAATGAGTATTTGGTAAGACAAAGAATACACAAATTGTTCTTGTATGAACCTAATCAAAAAGTCATGTGTTTGCAGATAAGCCTGTGTTGCCAAAGTACTCATTTTGGGGCTAGATTCTGCCGGGTTCTTTCTCAATTTATCAGATAAAAATCTATGATAATGAAAAAGCTAGCCAGTTTAAAACAAGAAAATTACTAAGTTCATTAAAAGTAAACGTTTATTTTCTTTTATAATTTGTTCTGGAATCTTACTTCTTTTATTTGATAAGTGAACTTCAAATGAGTGTGTAAAACATTTTTGGCAATAGAGTTAGCTGGAAATAAATACTTGCTTCAGTTATAAGTTAACCCTTCAGTTATAAGTTGCTCTTTGCACTTGTTGGATAAAAAACTTCATCACGGCACAGTGGTTAGTATTTCAGCTACATGTGCTTGGATGAATGTGTTCGGCATTTTTTCTCTTCCAGTTAATGGATGACAACCACATGAAGAAACTTCATTCAGTTTTTGAAGAGGTAAGAATCTGTAAAAGTCAGGCGAGAGTTTCCATGAATGACAGAATGCAATTTCTCACTGTGATCATCATTCATTGACCTAGAAAATGCCAAATGCAGTATACACACATTCATTGTAGCATGAGTAGCTCAATTACTTACCAATGTGGCATGGTACTTTTTTTCTACAAAAGGTCAAAGTTACTATACCACACAACATATCGGTAGCGAGCACTCAAATTTCAAATGCGGTTTCAGGAATTCAGTTTCTTTTTGGACAGTCTTTGTATATATATATATATATATATATATATATATATATATATATATACATCCAAACACTTCTTTCTCTTCCACACATACACATATATTCCTATGCTAAAGTAATACAATGCAATGATATATTTATTGTTTTCATGCTTGCATTAAACTGATCCTGGATCAGCTTTAAATATCATCATGATTGCTGGGATAACAGTGAAACAAAAGAGATGTGAACGTTTGAAGAATGGTGGGAAAAAGAATTTAAAAAAAAAAACAGATTAATTCTGTTATCATTAATTTTGACTCGCTTTTTTACCTTCATCCTAACTTTTAGTTGGTTTTTATCACAACTTTGAATCAAAGAAGAATTCTATTTCTGTACAATTACTGTCAACACCACTAAGATTGGTGGTGGTGGTGGTGGTGGTGGTGGTGGTGGTGGTAATGAAAGTTACATCAGAAGAAGAAGAAGAAGAAGAAGAAGATGAAGAAGAAGAAGAAGAAGAAGAAGAGGAGACTAAAATAAACAGGAAGAGGAAGTGGTGGGACAGAGAAATCAATAAATAAGAAAAATAATCCAAAGAGAAGAGTCAGGCAGGTCACTTCAAAGAGGCTGAAGTGAGATCCTGCTGATAATCAATATTGTTTTAGTGTGGGTGGAGGAGGAAGTAAGGGTCATGGGTAAAAGCTATTCGGAAGAGGTGATTAAATATAGGTGGTAGGAAAAGACAACTGTTAATTAACAGGTGGTAACCTCGGGCAATTACTGTAAACTTGACATTAGCTAGTGGTTTAACCAATAGCTGATACAGAGAGTGGGTCAGGTGAATGGAGTTGTTTTTTATTCAAACAAGTCAAACAAAATAAAAATATTTAGAAAATTGAATTAATTTGTTTTCCAGTTTTCAACAGCAACACTATTTTTCTTGTTATTGACATAAATTCTATATTAGCAGTTCAAGAGAAATTCTTCTCTCTCCAGAAAAACAAAATCATTTTTAATAATTTTGGGAAAACATTTTTGGGTCATGGAGGATAATAAATTTATGGATTTATTTTGCAAAAGGTATAAATATATTTTATGAAAAATTCAAATTCATATTTTTTCAGTTTAAATGATAAAAATAAGTTGTTTTACTCCAAGTATTTAACTGAAATTGATTTAAAGAAAAGCTGTTTTTTAATACATTTTTATACATTATCAACATGGATTAAGTAGTGCCAACATTTATGATAATGATGTTCATACTCTCTGCTACTATTACTACAGTTTCATCACATGAGATGCGTTTGTGATCAGAGTGTCATCCTGACAGTCCTTCCAGTCATTTATGGAATCCTTAGAAGGGTTGAACATTGAAAATTACAACTACTCGATGTTCAGAGAAACATCAAGTAAAACATCAAATGGAAAAACAGAAAAGCTTCAAAGTGGATTTGCTTTGGCCCCCAAACCATGCCTAACCCCAAGGTTATCATCTCATGAAGGCTTTGTTGGTGGCTGTTTTTGCAACAGTAGTTGCATAGTTTTTTTTCCTATATAAACAGATAAATGTTGCCAAAGAGAAAAAAAAATAGAAGACAAGAACTGAAAGCATTAAAAACATTGATTGATGGGAATTGGGCAAAAGCTGCAACAGAGTGGAGAGCAGGGAACAGGGAAAAGATCAAAAGAAGATAAAAGATGCACTGGAGATACTACTGCCTCAGAAATATTCAAAGAAGTTTGTGATCAAAACTTACAGACAAACGCAGTGGAAAAACAAGCAAAAAGGTCCAGTTCAACAATGGGCTAATATAATTTCCAGAAGATAAGGCATAATAAAATAATTCCTCCAAGAGAATGTATTACCTGACTCAGAAATGAAAGCAAGATTTCATTTTGAAATTAGATTGATATCAATCTGTCACTTTCTAGTAGAGGCATGGCTAGAAATTTGTCTCCTTGAAGGGGCCTTCACCAACATTTACTGAGATTCGTCACCAGAAATGCAGTAGGTGAACTGCTATTTATAAAGCTTTCTGGGGTGGGGACTTTGAATAGCACCCTCAGCTATGCCTCTGCTTTCTAGTCACTGAATGGTTTGGGTATAGAACTGAATCCACAAATTCATTCTAGGAGATGACATTCCAGAATTGGAAGGTATTAGAATCAAAGTCAGAATGAGATTATGAATCCAAAGGAAACATCTAAATACTCAAATGATCAGGTTATAGCGAGATATTCATTAACTTGAACCAGACCAATAAAAACAAATGTATATATATCTCAATGATAAAATTCAATCTTGCACTTATAAAATCCTTTATAAAAAATTCATATAAATATCAAGGTAATTTAATCTAACAAAAAGCCAAATTAAATATCAGCACTGACTTGACTTTAGTTAGCTCTTTGCACTTGGTTTGAAAATTCCATTACTGCTAGCAATAAAAATCTATCATTTTGGCTAAAATTCCTTTCTGTCCAATCATCCAAGTGATTACAATTTTCCAAGAGATCATCCAGTCATAATGACAGCCCAATGTTGATCCAATATTGTTTGCCAAATTATAAAGAATCAGCAACAGCTATAAAGACACCTATCAGCCATTTTGAGATATATGGAATTTTTCGGAAATACAAGAAAATTCCAATTCAATCATGTCATCTTATTCATCCTGTCTCTTTATTCTAATTACAGGTAAATTAGGAGTTGTTGATATTTCTTTCAGATTATTCGATTGACTGTGTTATTTACACCAAACTAACTGAAATATTAGGATAAATTTAAATAGAAACTGTCATTTTTTAATTTTTTATTCAAATCTTTTTTACTGCAGATAAATTGAAAAGGATGAAGAAATTTGATTAAAAATCTTATTTATCATGACTTTTGATACTTCGAAAAAGTAATGGTGAAGATTCAGTTTAAACTTGTTTTCTCTTTCTGCTAATTCTTTGGTGACAGGTATCCTGATATTTGAATGACAAAAAATTGATTTTCCATACTTCATGAAGGTAAATAGTAATTAAAATCAATATAATTGGTTTTGGTGAAAAACAGTTTTCGTTGAAAATTTTCACCTTACTCACCTTTTATGTAATATCATATCAATATCAAAATTAAAATTGATCCCCTATCAAAACGAATGGAGTGAATGGAAAAAAAAAAAAAATGGAATTATAATTTCAGTTTGTTTAGTTTTAATTGTGTAGACAAAAAACAATGATGATAAAACTGTTTTAGCTTTCTGAACTATCAAATCCTAAATGTTACATTTTGCTTAAAAATCATGGAACTCTTTGGATATCAAAGTCTAAAACCATCTAGAGTGAAATATCTAAAGCTTAAACCACTTATAAGCGAGGGGGGGGGTAAATTACAATCTTCTGGTTTGAACTTTGTGATGTAGAAGTGTATTCGCTTCTACAAAGATACTTGTTTGAAAAGTTGATACATGTTACATGTGATACCATAATTCTTATAGTATTTACAAAAAGCTCAACATTTTGTGTATAAAGCAAGATAACATTATCTCACTGTCAACTAAAAGTATATAAAAGTTTATAACTTGAAAGTATCATACGTGCATTTTAGTTTGAAAGAGTGAAAATGCTGAAGCAAGATAAAAAATGTATCTTTAGAAAAGTTCTCTATAATAGGGCTATGCTGACCTATTGGAAAATAGAACTGAACACAAAGTAATTAAAAGGAATAACTGCGAACTCTAGTGGAATAGTTGAACATCCACAGGATTAAACCAATATTCTTAAGGATGTCTTGAGAGGCAATGATTGTCTCAAGAAGAATAGCAGTTAATAATCACTTCTTTGACATTTATCTCTACATATCCAAACAGTCCTTGTCTCAACAGTATTAGTGCTATGCAGTTGTCACCATGAACATTTTATAGTTGCATTGACATTGAGTCAGGGAACAAGCTTCCAAATCGCTTCCCTGTTCAAAGATTCTTATTTCTATCCACTGCTCTGTAACAATTAAGTAGTAAGATAGTATGTGAGTGTGCCATTAGCTGGTAATGTTCTACCTGCCGAGGTCAATCTCTCTAGAGATCCTGAAGCCCATAAAAACAGCCAGAAAATAAATTCCACACAGAAAGACTGGGGGGAGAAGAATTTTATGTAGATTTTCAATCCCCAAACCTTGCTGTTGACCTACAGCATTGGTACAGGCCTCTACATGTCTGATATGATTGATGTTAGCTGAAAGGACTTTGGCTGACATGTACATTTGGTAGGCGGGGAAACTCAGCTAAGTGCAGAGGCCTGGCAGTCCATTAGCAGAGAGAAGCACTATTCTTTGAATCTTGAACTCAAGAAGTCTTGGAGACAAAATCTGCATTCGAACGACTGATGTAGGTGAAAAGATAAGGAGTAACTGCCAAAGAATTGAATTCTCAAATAATTTCTCCTTTTAAGTTGATCCTGTCACTGATTTTCATATAAAATGTAATAAATGCTAATTCACATTTTCTCTCAAAATTTGAACTGCACAACACTGTTTTATAAACTTTTAAGTAAACAATTTATGAAACATAAAGCAGATTTAAATAAAAAAGATAATTTGGGATGTAACTAGAGCCATTGTAAAGCAAAAACATTTATCTATGAAATTTTTCCACGTATTATACATGTATATATATGAGGCGGGGGTAAGAAAAATAAAATTATCATAAGAAACATGTTTGTAAATAGCCAAAAAGTTATGTCAGCAAGCAAGAAAAACAATTAGATAATATTTCATCATATTATACATCTTCTTTGGAATGATTATTAGTTGAAAAATTAAAACAAAATGAAAAATGATACGCAATTGGCAGCATTAAAAAAATCAGGGATTACACTTGATTTATTTAGTATGTTATAAAACTTACAAAAGTGAAATTACTTGCCCTATTCTGATGTCTGGGGGGGAAATAACTCCAAAAGATATTTTCTGCATACATGAAGAATGTGGTTCCAAAATCATATAAATGCTATTTGAATAGATAATCTTTTTAATTGAATTAAAAAATCAAATTCTGGATTTGAATCTGTAATAAGAAGAAATAAATCACATTCAGAATCTGATTTTTAATTGATTCTTGTACTATAAAATTTTTTATAAACAAACACTTTACCATTCCAAAATTGTGAATGTACAAATAATTGAATGAATGCAGTAAAGTTTTCAGTAAAAAATATACAATGAATTGGAAAGAAAATGTAAATGCCCAGAATATCATTTTGCTAACCAATTTGCAAATGTAAATAAGCTTCCAACCATAATTATCTCTTGGTCTATGTAGTCTAAATACTCAAATATTTTCAATTGATAACATTCTACAATCTTTCTTCTTATTGATAACATAAAGATTGTCTTGATACAATCAATTGATCACAAGTTCAAGAGGTTTTTATAGACATACATCACTTTTTGTCAAAAGTTGGTCATAGCTGATATATTATGAATATATATGCATTTTGATTTCCTAAAACTTTTATGTTTTGTTCATACTATACAATATATTTTCAATTATGCAGTTTTTCATAGTAAGTTGCAAAACTCAAGAAGATTTCCACTGTATTATCAAAGAGTGAACTGCAAATTATTGAAACCACGAATGCAAAACCAGCAAATGGCAAGGGATATCTTAAACAACTTTTAAATACACTTTTTCCATTGAAAATTGTGTGGCTGGTCAGTGTATTTATTACCAAAATGAATTGATTAGAGGTCAGAGCTAATCATGTGAGAGACGCCTACATTAAAGGTCTTGATATGTCCATAAGGTTACAATAGCTGTAGAATAGCATTTGGACCTATCTTGGTATCACCATGATATTGTGTACCACCTAGGAAAAAAGAATATCCCTACAGACACTTTGTTGCAAGAAGTAAGTAGGGAAAAGCATAGTATAGTTGCAGACTGTATTCTTGAAATGGATTTGCAAAAGAAACTGCATGGACCTGTCTGCCATCAGGGAGTCACCAAGATGTTACACTTTGTCAGCATGTAATACTGCACAGAATTAAAGTCAGTTTCACAAGCCAAACACTGAAGCCTTAATTAAAGCCACAGTCATTTGAGAGGTTTAATATAGAGCGTAAAGGCCCTCTTCCTTTAAATTCTCGAAACGCATTTGTTGAGTAGCAGATGAGCTTTTCATGTTCCTCTGTGTATTCTCCTACACAGATATGGTATAGTAATTTGTTGTTTAGTGCAGCTGTTGTCTATATTCGGTGAGCCATCATATATACATCCTGACAGGGCTGCTTCTTTCTTGTCAGAGGAATTAAAGGAATTACTTTGAATAAAGAGGTAGCCACTAGTCGAACAACCCCTTATAATCCTCAAGGTAATGGGCAAGCAGAAAGATACAAAGGAATTAATTAGAAAACCGTACAGTTGGTTCTCAAGACCAGGAACCTAGATATGCCCCAGTGGGAAACAGTATTCCCAAATGCACTACACTCTATCCCCTCCCTGCTCTGCACTTCATCTGACAGCACCCCACATCGACTCTTCCTATAGCATACAAGGGGGTCTACATCTTCACAGGCTGTACCATCATCGCTCACTTAGAAAGGTCCAGTCTGCCTGAAATGACAAGTTAGACACAGCAACAATGAGCCCCCTGGTGGATGAAGTAGAATTAGTTGATGTGAACCCACCATATGCACAGTGAGATATGCTGATGGCCAAGTGACAACTGTTTCTCTCAAGCATCATGCACCCTTGCTCATGGGTGAAAATGGTGAGTATGGTGAAGCAAAATGAAAACATACCCCCTAAACAGGAACCAATTGAGGTGGTATCCCAAGAAAATGGTCTCTGGTAAATGTTGACGGAAAATCACTTGCCTCGGGCATTCTGAAAGGCATTCGACTTGCACCTGCATATTTTGAAGATTATCTTTTTCGAAGTAAGTGGGGAAGAATGTAGTACAGTTGCATGTATGTTTCTATTTAGGGTAAGATAAATACCACTTTTTATTTTGTAATCCAGAGATTAAAAAGCTATTGATTAGACTATTTACTCATGTTATGTTCACAACTCATTATTTACTTCTCAATAATAAATGAACTATTTCCTTTTGAACTATTCCCCTTAGACCTTATAAATTGCTTACCTTTGCTGTCACTCTTCAAAATTGAGGAGTGTAAAACAACAAGTTTAAGAAAATGGCAGATTTTCAATAAAACTTATGAAAGGCCTCTAGTCTTCTATTTCATTCCACTCTTTATTCATAGAAAGTATTCTCTTTCTACAGAAGAAAGTTTGACTTCCATTCATATCAGTTCCAACTGATAAATACCAGAATTAATAGCTCAATCTGTTCTCATCTGTGTATATTAATGGGTCTTGTTAACAAAGATAAGGTTCATTGATGAGGTCCTCATCTACAACACTTTTTTGCCATTCTTTGAGCAAGAAAAAGGCATCAGTCAGTGATTTATGATATTATTTGGGATTTGGATGTAAAGTGAGTATGTTTTCATTTTGTTCATTTTTAGTAAAATTCTTATCAACTCATAGTTAAAAGAATCTTCATCCCGATATTTGAGATCATTCAGTTATGCAAAGGTTGAATTGTGAACAGATTTCAGCAAACCATGGAAAATAGCAATTTAGAGTTCACAATTACACATAGCAAGGCAGAAAAATTAAACTTTACCAAACAACTAAGAAATCATTGAAAGTTTATAGGATTTTTCTTCCATTCTCTTTTTTGAATCATAACATAAACCAAACTCCTAAATGCTCAAAAGTGATTAACCTCTTTTGTAAAATGGCTGTGCTTGAAATGGTATGAATGTCATTTTCTGCATGATTGGCAAAATATTTACAAGGGTTTTGCAATCAGAAAACCATGAAAAGATGGCCTGCAACAAAACATGATTGAATACTCATATGTTTACTGTAGAGATTTTAAGGTTTGGTATAATGTGTGGATAGTTATAGTAGAGTAAATTAAGCAGAATCTCAGAAATTTACAATCATTGAGAAAGTTAATACACAGATAAAATGAAAGTTCATGCATGTACACGGATACAGGGGATCCAAGAAAATGTATGCACAATTTATCAGCATATAACTCTGTAGGGTCTTTCTTTCTCCAAAGGAAGATTGACTAAAGATGTAAATAATAAAAGAATTCTGTTCAAACAACAAAAATCTTCAATGTTGATGTATAGGAAGAGGGAAAACATGAATGATTATACATTTTTAAGACACTCAAAATAAGTTTAAATTCTAACAAGTCTTGATAATGAGGGAAAAATGCTTGAACATAGACACATAGTCTTTGGATAACTAACTTCTTTATGAATTTTTAAAAAATCATCAGAAATCTGTAGATGTGATCCAACATGTTTGCACACACTAAACTCTTAAATTCATGAACTGCTTTATACCACTCCCCAACAGAGTGGAACTCTTCAACGAAGAGATTTTGAAAAAAATGGCACTTTTTGGTGAATAAAATTACCCAAAGGTACCAGAAGAGTAATTTTGATCAGAATCCCTTTCATTTAACATTCCAATTTTTTATGTGAATTCAAGTGCTAATATTTTTATGTTTAAATCAGTGATTCCAACTATACTGGGTATCAACTGAGGAAATAAACAGGAAACTAATGCTATTTCTAGAGCAAAAGTGACAAATTGGTTGGATTTGTCATGTGAATACAAAATATCCAATCCCATCACCATTGTTGCACCATATCAAATATATGAGAGGAATAAATAACCAAAGTTCCAAGAGATGTCAATAATGAGAAGGAAGAAAAGCATCCAGACCCAAAATAATCTCTTGAACAAAAGAAAAAAGGAAGACTTACTGCAAAAAAGTAAGTTTGCTATGACAACAAGATAAGAGCCAAAATAGATGATGCAATTAGTTGATTTTAGAGGACTTACACAGGCATGCTGAATGAACAAATACTCACTCTTCGAGGCAAAAATGCTTCAGTGAGAAAATCAGAGAAGATGCTTGATGTCAATTCTAAATAGTAACATATATGAAGATACTTATGTACATAAATAAGATGGGCAAGGAAACATTAATTCACAGTATTTCTTATAGGAAAGAAAAAAAATATTCAACCCCAATTCTTGGGCATACACTACATGAACAAATAAAAGTATATTTGGATTATTGTCTGTAGGATAGAGTAATCCTCTGTTTTGATGTATAGGTATCTCTGTTGAAGAAAGGAATGTTTATCAGTCTGTCATTGTATAAAGCTCTGTTGAGCTATTTGTTGAGAACACTAGCACGTATATGTATAGATAAATATTCTAGCATCTATTGAAATTCAGGAAAATAATGTTTAATATCCAAGAATTTTCTGTCATACAATTATCTTAACTTAGTTTTGGAGAGTTTTTGCCTCTGTAGTTATCACAAATGATCTTTTATAACCAGGGGTAGAAATGGATGGTTACTCATGAGTATGTTGTATACCTACTTTACAACATCCAGGTTTTTTGATTGTTCAATGTTCAGTAATTGAAACATTATCATATACCTAGTTCCCCCAAAACCAAGCCTCACTGTATACCCTGTTTTCCAAACTCATGTCAATCACTCTTTATATCCTGAAATTGAACTACAGACCTCACAGCATCCAGTTTAATGTTATAAAGACAAACCAGTAATCACACTTGCTAATTACAATAATTTATCCTAAAATAAAACATAAATAGGTTTAAATATCTGACCAAGAACTTAGTGAATAGTCAAGTGTCAGGATTACTTGATGATAATGAGAGAATACACATTGATACAAATATATCAGCTTAAAGAGACCCAATCCAATCTTCAGGTATTTAGATTATCTACAAACATAAACCAACCAAAATATGAAGTCAACCATAAAAAAACAAGTAATGCTAATCTGTTTTTTCCACTTGGTATAACAATATATTGGAGTTACAAATTTGGGATTTTCATGTGAGGATTAAGATTCAGAATAGAAATCCAGAATTATATCTAAATATTGAAGTAATTAGAACAGATGTACTAATGCATCCATGTGTGTGCAAAAGTGTGCTATCATAACATTGTATGAGATTTAAACAAGTTTTTTCTTTCCTATCAGTTGTACCAATGAGTCATTGCAGGTCTCTAATTTTACAATAATGAGATTTGAACTGCATTATGTCCCAGTAATTTGATTCTCATATCTCCAACAATAATTTGCAATGGAGGAAGAAGATAAAAGCAAGATAGAAGTATCCATCATTAGAAGATGATGGTTCAAAATCAGCAATATTTAAATGTTATAAATGTAGGTTTCAAATACCATAGACATTCAACTATGACAAAGAATACCAGAAAGAAATTTCTAATATTTTTAAGTTAATGTTAAATCATTTATCTTTCTTCCAAATCAATATATTCAGAGGTTTAAATTCCTATGGGCGGTTTATGAAATTTATCTGCTAGTTACAAAGAAAATATCATCTCATTGGAGAATCAAAATTGAATGTGAATTGCAAAATATTAGAAAATGAGTATAAAAAAAAATGCACACAAAATATCATCACACACTTGATAATTTCTTTTGTTATAAATGCAGCTATCAAAATGATTTATGATGGATATTTAAGAAGCATATACAGATAAGAATTAAGAATTGAGTTGATTCATTGCTGCTCTGACAACCTTCACCATCAGCCAGAAGCTGTAACCTCAGTGTATTCAGTGGCTACATCTATTAACATTTATATTACCTATGCTACTTGATAAAATATCAGGTTGCTTTAGAAGAAGGGGAGAACTATCAACTGTAAATCAACCTAAGTAATCATTGATTACAGCAAAGTTGTTTACTATGTATAATAACAACATTCAAAAAAGCCTGGAGTAAAAGTCATTGAAAATACCAACTCCAAATAGAATTGTCCATAGATGATATCATTCTCAGTGACAGTTTTTTACTTTTTCTCTGTAGAGGAGCAAGCACAGATCCATGTCTGGATCCTGCACCAGCTGTTTTGGAAAAGCACAATCAAAAAAATAAAAGATTGAACAATTAATAGGGAAATTTGTTGAATAGTAGATGCTTATTGACCAATCACAATACACAAACGTGTGCAATTTGAGTTTTCCTGCACAACATTAGGGTCAACCTATACAGGAAACCGGGGCACAGTGGATCAGAAAGAATTATTTGTAGGTAAGAGCTAGTTTTATTAATCTAATTGGGAAAAAAGTTCAACTATGCTGGTTGTGAAATAAGTTAAATTAAGTTAGCAGTTGGCAGGCACTTGTTTTTTTTAAAATTATTTCTGATCCACTGTGCCCCAACCATAATACACAGTGAATAATTCCCTGGGAAACAGTGAATCAACATGATTGAATGATTCAAAGAAGTCCTAGAGTGAAATAAACTACACATTTTATCAAAGTATTGTTGAATTGTAGACTATGTTACAAAAAGTGATCATAAAAATCTCTCAAACATTCATTGGCAAAAGTTAGGCACGTAAAAGGAGACAATGAACACAGAATCACATTCCTACAGTCTCAAACGCAATTCAAGAAGAGAAAAAAAGAACAATACAAAAATGAAATTGGAATTCTCTTTTAGTTTTCTAGTAAACTATATGAAATGAAATTGACAGGATCAATTTTAATTGAAAGAAATGAAGTGGTTCTGCCAGAAGTGATCCCCTGTGCTCCAATTCACTGTGCTCCACACATATCTTTGCAAGAGATAACCTTGCATCACTCGAAAGTGTAAGCATAGTAGTCGCAGTTTGGACAAGAAATGATTCTAAAACAGTCTTAATTCTGCCTCATATAGCATAATTAGAAAATTCTGAATAATTATGTATCTATAATGAAAGTAATAGTCCTTTTGAATATTGCTTTTTTGCTGAAAATTAGCTTCCTTAGCTTGCATTCTGTACAGCAATGGGCAAGCAGGTAAGTTATTTCACAAAATAAGATGGCTGACATGTTGACTTGAGAAGACAAAGTAGTATGAGTATTCACATTTGTAAAAAATCATAATGATTCACTGTGCCCCCCTGATTGATTGTGCTCTATTTTCCCCATCATGGGTAATATCCATACATTTATTTGTAAATATGATTTTTTTTCCATTTGAACCCCCTATCCTGGATCTGCCCCTTTGAAAGGATATGCTAGTCATCATTACTGTCTCCAAGAATCAGGAAAATGGCGAGTTAACCTGTAGCCATAATAGTGAGAATCTGAGAGCCTTTATCCAGTATAAATACAGTTAAAATAAATGCAAGTTTAACCATGATTGTTATAGAGAGTTTATTTCTATCTTTTGGCTTCTTTTTTTAGTAATAGTCAGCAATGAAATCCTCCAAAACTTGGAGCAGCAGATGCACATAAATTAAAATTGGCGTATCCATAAATAAACTTTGGAGGTGTATGATTTGATTTAACCATTTCAAGTTAGAAGAGCTCTACTGATAATACAAAAGTGCACAGCATCATGAAGAGAGACTAATTTGTGAAACTGCCAGAATCGTAGTGCCAAATTGAGTTATAATGGAAACAAATAGTAGAAGAATAATGTAATGAGAGGCTAGTTAATACTTTACCTTCCACTGCTAGACACCATTTGTAGCTATTCTGGATCCCAACAAACTATATGAATCAGATAATTTGTATATAGCATAATAATGTTAGATAATTACCCACATATACACGCACATGCATGTTTGCATGCCTCTATGTTATATTATAAAGACATGCAAACAGGTGAAAGTATACCCACAACAACATGACTTTATACTATATTATAAAGACATGTTATGCATATAATTTCACCTGTTTAGTCTTTTGTATTGTTTTGAATATAGCCATTTCATACATATGTATAAATATTGTCTATAACTTTTTAATGAGCCATTAACATTCCAAGCTTTGTTCAGACAGTTGAACCCCTTCTCCGTGGTATTGATGAAAAGGGAAAGATATCTTTTGGTGAACAGGGAAAAAACAAACTTTTCTCTTTCCTTACATATTATCAAACCAACATAGGCAGGAGAATGGATTTGCCAAAATGTTGTGGTAACAACACAGACATCAAACAGAAGATTTTCAGTTGTCCAAACAGAGATTGGAATAACCAGTGTATCATTTACCAATTCTATATTTTTCAAAGTATACTGAATGCCTGGCATGATATTTGGAATTTACCCTTTGCTTGCTTTGCAAAAAAATATCAGCAAGTGCCAGAAGACAACCTATTACATCAAGACATGCCCCTCTTGATATTTCTGAGATATGGACCAGATGATCTTGGTACTGCTTTATAAAGTTATGAAATAAAAGAGTATATTATGATGATATGATCATATAAAACAGGTATGTAGACCCATGTACCAACTAATGAAAGTTTTCTGCATTCTGCTATCATTATGAAGTCATATCAATTCAAAGATAGCAGCGGTTGTATTATTTGAAGAATTCTAAGATACTTTTAATAACAAAACTTTCATAAATGTTAATTTTCACTTGGTCATAATATGTTGTGTTTTTTATCTTATTGGTTATCACAAATTCAATAACACATTTTGATATCTCTATATTAGAAATCTCCTTATCAAGTTTCATTGGGACCAAAGTATTCCAACATTGATTTTACAAAACTTTATTCTTCTTTCACTTCAATTGAATCTCCAAACCAGCCATCTGCATATCATAACCATTCAATTAGTTGTCAAATTATCTTCCTCATGATCTAACCAGTAATCTTTTCCTTCATTCAACGATCCAATCACCTTTCTGCACAACTATTTTAAAAAATCTATTTTATAATTCTTGCTAGCCAACTTGCACTCATGAATCCCTCAATCGAAATATAATTCCATCACGGTGTCCATTTATCTATCCATCCAAGAAGTCATCTATTTAACTCGGTTCTTACAACCATTGGATACCTCCATACACTCAATATTGATGAAACTGAAGAGAAATTTCACTTTTCACAATTCTCTTTGCAATCTTATTTTTGAAACATAAAAAGAATGAGGGAATAAAACCAAACCAAGTAGAGATCAATAATTCTCGAAGATTCTAACATAAATGAAACAAAAAACGGGACATGATAAAAAAAAAGTGCCCTTCTTATGGAATGTCTAAAGTTGAAGGAAGTATTGACATATTTCCAAAAATATACGATCACTAGGTCCAAGATCCAGTTAACAATCAATCAGAATTGAATGATCAAATTGAAAAAGGATGACAATAGAAGTGAATGCGCGAGAGAAAAGATAGGCAAGAAAAGGAGGAGAAAAAGAAGGAAATCTATAAGTAAACAAAAACCATCTGAAAAGTAAATTTTTATAAAAACTAATGCAGTAGGCTGCAATGTCCATAACAATAGTAAAATGGTGTGCAAGTCACTTGTTTAGGATTAGAATTTTATTTGTTAAGTTTGATTGCTTGGTGATTCAACGAGTTAACCATGAAGTGGATGCATATGAAAAATACAGGTCTATACTGAATATGAAATATTTTAAAGTCATGTCTAAATATGGTGTGATTAATAAATAGGAGATGATGACGGTTGACATGGGTAGCAGCAAAGGAAAGAGGATTTAGAGCAGAAAAGAGGACTGAATGCATGGAGAAGAATATAGAATTTGGGTAGGAGGAGAAAACAAGAAAAATAGTCAAGACATGTAATGGAAAACATAAGCAGGAGATGAAAGAGGTGAAGAATGAGGAAGAATAGAAAGAAAGAGAATACAAAAGAAAGGGTGAGAAGAAGATGAAATGATTGAAATGAGGATGTGAACTGAAATGTAAACAGATATAAAGCCGGAAGAGAATGAAAAGCAAAACGGAGAAGACAAGGGTGAAGAAAGTAGTATCTGATGAAGAAAAATGAGAATGAATGAATGAGTCTGTGTATATCAAAGGGTGAAAAAAAGTGAATAAAAAGAGAATGAGGAAAAAGAAAGAGAACAGGTCTAGTTTGTCACTCCATAAAAACATCACGTGTCCAACTTTTTTTGGCAGCATGCCATGCTGTGATCAATTAAAATGATTGAAAGAGGGGGTGATCAATGAATGTTGCTTCTCTGATTTTTTGTTGAGCTGTGATCACCCAAAAAGTATGAATATTCAAAAAAATGTATGAATGCTGCTGGATACAAATTGAGGGATCTATATTGCATAAACTTACTTTGCATATTGGATCCCGTGAAAAACTTTTTGAGGGTGGGAGATTTAAAAAAAAACAAATAAATAAACTTTTTTTTTTAGACATGATATAGTATAAATGCTGAAATTTCAGCCCTCTAGCTCCCATGGTGCGGCTAGTATGTGTGATGTATACATATGTAGTCAGCCAGCCAGCTGGACCAACTTAAAAACTGAAGAAACCTGTTTTGATAGTTTTGGCTGGCAGTTTCTAACAGGTTAAAAGAAGAGGTAAAGAATGAAGAAAAGAAGGAAAGATATGATTAATTGAAGGAAAACACCACTCAAACAGATTGTCACAAAAAGAACCACTCAAATAGATTGTCACAAAAAATAGTGAAACATTATGATGGTTTAAAAAAAACGTGAACAACAAGCATAACATTAGTAGTATTGGAATTAATATCAGATAACTTCTGACAGAAAAGGTTCATGTTTAAAAAGGAAATATGATGTGAATTTAGGTTTCACTGTAATTGCTAAGATGGCTCCCTAATCTGTGGTTTGGCATAATCTTTACTTGTGTGCAGAAGCCACCTGCAGCTACTGGTGCCAGATATCAGGGGAGGGGGTTACTCCAACATTTGCTTATATTTGATAATCCAAAAATACAGCACAGACTTCTGTAGATATTATGGATAATCTAACCACCAATTACACTCTCTTTATTGGTCAGGGAGTTTTATCAAGCACTGATTTATAAAGAAAACAATTCCTTGAAAATAGAGTAATAAGAGTGTTGACCTTCTACAAGTAAGATCTCAGTACTCAACTGGTATCAGGATTCCACAGGACATTGGATAGTTAACAAACAAGTGAATCAGAATTCAGTATAGCTTTTCATGAGGTATGTTTAATACTCATTGGATGAAAAGATATCGATCTTACTGCAAGTCTATTTCTTTGGTTCAAAAGGGTTAATTCTGAAAGAAGCGAATTTCCCAAATATTCAGTATTTGGTACTGTTGTCCACTTTGGTGTCAAATTTTATTCCTATTTCTATGCTACTAAGGATTGATAACACAGCAAATATGAAGGGAGAACATTGATTCAAAACAAGATCAATGAAGACTTGATTTCTAACAATCAAATATGTTTATGATATCTCTAATATGTAATAATATAAACATCCATCTGAAGGTGTTGTTCTTTTGGATGTATATATGTATTCAGCATCACCAAATCAACACTCAAAATAAATTAATATTTGATTAATATCAAATAAGTGATTTTGAAGGTGATTGAAGATTCATGGGATCAATGCTTGATTTGGACCTTTAGTAACAAGTTGTCCGGCAAAAAAAAAAGTCCAACGTGAAACTGGATAAAATCTAAAATTTGAATATCAAAAATGAATATCAGAAAACATGCTTATTTCTAAATTTAGAATAACAAATTAATTCAACATTCCAAGTCTCATAGCAGCTTTAGATGAAATCAGACAAATGCTTATCATCAAATGTGATTTTAATTGAACAAATTTTACAACAATGAAGCTCAAATGCAGAAATTTAGAATAGAACCAATGCTTTGAATGTACTACAGCCATGAACTGAAAGTAGTGTACACTAAATTTACTGGGCTAGTGGATTATCTGAAGGTTTAGTGTCTGGTGGATATCATTTGACTATGACAAAAATTATTCACATCAGCACAGACAAACTGACAGTTAGCCTGGCATCAATTTCTGGGGAGGTCTCCAAAAACAAAACCCAAGAAAACAATTGGCACAAGGTCAGAATAGTGATTGATGAATTGGTTGCCAAATAAAGAGATTCAAAGAGATATTCATAGAAGAGATTTGACTTCAGTCAACATGTTTTTTATCAGGATAGGTTATGTCTTAGAGAGGTACTAGACTAGATCACAATCTTAGTCAATTACCATGAGTTTTTTTTTCAGCAGATGAGCACTAATCACTTATTTAACAAGATACATAAACTATTCATCATTGGATCACTTCTATAAGCCAATAGAAAAAAATACTGATTACTCATAATTAAATACCAGAAGACAGTGTTATGGATTCGTAATTCCTCCATTGTCATTTTATTACCAAAATATTTCTGCTTCATTTAAAATACTAACCAGTTACTAACAGTTATTTGTATAAGGATATGATTGATCTAACTCTAGTGTGTAATCATTAGGATTGTGAAAATGCGTTCAAAATCATAGTAGCCACTATTCAGAGATTGTTAAGATAAACACCAATCAAAATTCATAATTTGGTTAAAAGAAACAACTCCTTATTACCAAAGGGTTTCCACAAGTTCTATATGGTCAGATGATTTTTTTGCTTAAAGAAAATATTCAAAAAGTGTCTTGTCAGAAATTCGGCAAAAATGTCAACACTTTTATACAAAAGATTTTGAAAAAAAAAAGAAACAAAACATTTGGAATCCAAACAAGGGAACATAAAATACAACAACCATGACAATTGATCATATCAAAATTAAAACTGGCACAGATTTAGAAGTCTAAAGGGAGAAGTTGGTGGGGGTCAAATAGACTGACCTTAGAAGGTATTAAGGGATTAATGATAAATAGAAGGATTTACAACAAAGGTCTTTTTAAAAGCAGTAATAGTGATTGCCAGTGGCAAGCTTTTGGCATTTGATTCCATAAAAAAGCCAGCCTGAAAAGACACATTGCAACTATTCCTGAGGAGACTAATGCCTCACAAATCAAAAATCATGAATTATAGGGGAGAGCATGATTCCTCAGAATTTGATTGATGCAGATCCAGAATTTTTGATAGAAATTATCATTAACGAATAAATTGTACATAAGAAATGCTTTGAAACACTAATGACATGAAAGAAGAATTCATTTTCAATGCTTTTAGTTACTAAAATATAATCAACCTAATTTTTTTCAAAAATTCACCATGAATTTATTCTTGACTTTTAAAAATCCTCTGATCATATTATCTTTTTTCAATTACATTTTATAAGACCTGGACTTTTTAAATGACATTATTGACATCTTTTATCCTATTTGTAGGTTTAAATAATATTGTACATTTTTTCTACCATTTTTCTTTGTTAAAATAATTCTTGTTTCATTTTCTCTCCTTTTTTTCATACCTAATTAACATGATTATGATATTTAGTGAAAAGAGAAATATGATTTGAGAAAAAACCCAACTTTTTAAACTTTTGAACATGCTTTGAATATTTTCATCATCACTTTGGGATTGTAAAGCAGACAGAATCGGCTTCTGTTTTAATAGAAAAATCATATAATGAGACTGAAAGTGAAAGTGTTATCAACCATTTCCACAGACAAAAATGGATTATATTTCACTCAGTTTCTGCTTTAATCTTTGATTGAAGACAACACAAGGAAAACACACTGGCATATTTATGGTTCTCCCCGATGCAATAAAATCTCAGTTGTCATCTGCAGACTCACAGGAAGCAAACATTTGCAGACTTTGTGGACTTGCCTGAACATCCACATCATTGAAATTTTTTTCAGTGAAGCTTCAGTAAATTGTGATGGCAATGAGTTCACATTGAGACTATGGAAGTCACACTAACTTATTGTCATTGGTCTAAAAATATAGTCAGAGAATTTACAAGGAAATTCCCTGAATAAGCATTCATTTCAAGCATCCTGTATATATATATATATATATATATATATATATATATATATATATATATATATGTGTGTGTGTGGTGTGTGGTAACTTTAAATTCTTGCTCATTTTTGCGAGTTAAATAACTTTTGTGTAAATTCCACAGCATTTAAGACATAACAGACAATTAAGCTATATAAAGAGTCAAACCAAATAAATAAAAAAAATGAAAACAATTCACCCACCATTGATGAGAGTTTGAAGTGCTTACTGACATATCCAAACTTTAGTTGAAAAAAAAAAAGATGACAAAGCGTGGAATACCCACATTTTACACTTCAACTGCCATAATGCAAAGAACTAAACCTTTGAAAACACAAAATCTCTGGGTGAAATTCATCATCTTTTCCTTGTCTTGAGACATTAGCCTTTATCTATCATTTGCAATAACATGTGTTTATGAACAATTGCTCTTTGATCATTTGGAGAATAATTTGGGATTATAAAACTTTTGAACCCTGAATGATTGACTAATTGTGAGATTACATCCCTTTCTAGAACATTCATTCTTACATTTTGTTAAGACTGTTTAAATATGCTATCAACTTCTTTTACTTATTCGTTATTTTGTAAATCCCACAATATTGTTTAATATTGTTTTTTGAAACAACATCCAAACTAATTCATCTGCTTAAGCTTTGCTTACAAGTATATGAGGTTTCAAGTATATTTAGAATAATCATAAGCACACACCATGTTAAAAATCTCAATTGTTAGATTACAAGTCTTAATTTTCTTTCAAAGCGATTTCATAAATTCAGTAAAACATTGTAAGTACTGATGAAATCTGAAATATGAAAACAACTCTGCTAATCTAACTGAGTAAATCAGAAAATAACAAATTCAAATTCAATAATTATTGATGATCAATAATCTATATATGTTTGTCTGTCTGTTCCACTTACGAGATGATAATCTTGCACATAAGAACCTGAAATTTCACATAGAGTTACATCTCTTCATGGTAGAAGCTCTCAGATGTAAGAGTTTCGAAAAGCTTTACAGGTTAATTCAACTTTTGATGAAATTTAAACTGGATCCTGACTTTTACACTTGGAAATTTTGACTTCAGGGTTTTCTCTTCAACTAATTCACTTCTGGCTAAAATTTAAGTGGATTTGGCAATATGCTGTCAGGAGTCTGACTATGCGAACAAACACACTCAAAATTCTACCCATGTAAAAATAAATAATATTTTTCATCAAGTTATTTTGAACAAAAAGTAATCTTTTTTAAAATAATTTCATCATGAAATTGTTATTATCAATTCATCTTAATATGTTCTTATGTTTTTTAACATAGTCTAAAGACTTTTCGGTTTTGTTTCACGTGGGTGGGAAAAATGTTCATAGATGCAGCGATAGAATTCATTTAAACATAAATTTCTTTTTTAAATTACACGAGGTTGTTTTTTCCAAGAAATAATTCATTTGCAGATTCTCTTCTTAATGAGAGATACAATCATATAATTCATTCTATATCATGCTTATCCAAATAAATTCATTCTTCCTTATTCAAATTATTGCTTCTGATGTTAATTTTCCATGCACTTTGATATCTGGGTCTTTTTTAAAGCATATGAAAACTGCATTTACTGCTTAAATGTTTTCGTTATGACCTTTTATGCTAATGACTCAGGAGAAAGACAGAAACATGGAATATCCCTCTTCTCAAACAGACTCTCATTCTCTCTCTCTGTCTTGCTAATATGTAAACATATGTACTACTACTACTAATGGCTCATCTGATAAAGATGGCCATAGTATTTATTCATTGATTTGTTTCTAATCATAAGTTATTAGATAACATTAAATCTGAACAGGTGAAGTTATAAGGTAATATCTAGAATCAGATAAGTATTGTAACTAATTAATTTAATCCCACTCTGTTCATAATATAAGAAGTTGCTATTTGAGTTTCATTTCTTAATCATTCTTTTTTGGTTATTTCAATGTATTTTACTCAATTTTACGTATAAAAAAAAGGTCATGTTTTAATCATATTTTTTCTTTTTAAATTGAATTTTCTTGAAATTTTTGAAGTAATTTATCATGTAAGAAAGCCATGTGCAATAATTGAAAATTTAAAAGACAAAAATAGTCCTTCACAATTTGCTGTTGAGATTATTTTTCGATAATTAATAATGAACACACTTTTGAAAAGCTTCACGCATCATAGCAACCTAGAAAAATCAACTTTAGAGATGTATGTGCATTCATATGAAAAATATTTTCACACACGAAAAGAAATACATAAAAAATTGCTCTCAATTAAGTCATTGAAGTGTAACATAGAATCAATGCTCTTATATATTAAACATCAGGGCCACGCCAGGTACTCTGCTAGTAACAGATAAAAGGTTTTCTGTAAGCCTCAAAAACTCACTTGAATTAACTTATTTACCGGCCATTAAGTTGTACGTTAAATCAATGCTTTTTTATCAAATTATTCAAATCATAGTTTTTATAACAGAGCTATATCAGGGGATGCCAACCGTGCTATATGGGGTGGGAACAAATTGTGCTATATTGGGAAAGGCCTACAGCAATATAATAAATGTGTTCTTGATGTTTCAATATATATATATATATATATATATATATATATATATATATATATATATATATATATGTGTGTGTGTGTAGTAGTGTATATTTCTCTTTCAAGCAAATTCCATGCTGGTTCAACTTTTTCATTAATTTTTCTTGTTAGCAAATGAATTTGTGGGTTTTAGGGGAATTCTAATTCCAAAACTAAAATTTTTGCTTTGAGAGAATGGATTCCTATAGGAAGTAAAGTGAAATAACCAAAATACTTCAAAGCCAATGTTTCATATGACAGATGGTAAGTAAGGGTCCAGTTCAACTTGATAGCAACATTATAAATAGTATCTCCCACCCCTAATTTCATGTTTTGGAAGAATGATTTCTTAAAAAAGCACAGAGAAGTAATCTAAATATTTCAAAGCTATGTTCCATACAATGAATGGAAAGATAGGGTCCTATTTAGCAGAAAAGATACATCACAGATAAATTCCTCATCCAAAATAAGTTGAGAAATTTTTTGTTTTTGAAAAATAAGTTCTAAATGAAGTGATAGCAAGTAACCAAATTACTTAAAAGCGATATTCCTGTATGATGGATGGAAAATGGTGTTCAAGTTGAGTAGTATAGTTAGATTGAAAATTAAACCAAACCTTCACCAATTCTGTTTTGGAAAAACTATTTCTCAATGAAGTAAGTCAGAGAATCCAGCCAATACCAAAAGAGTCTTTGGAAGATGAGGTTTTTCAGTGGAGTAAAAGGAACTCAATGCAATACTTCAAAGCTGTAGTTTCAGATGCTGGATGGCAAGAGAGTGTCTCACTGAGCAGTATGGATACATCATGAATAGAACCCCTAACTAAAAATTGAAGAAAAAAAATGTGAGTTTTAAAAAAATGATTTTTTCAATGTAGTTCATAATAACCAAAATACTCCAATGGAGTAGTTTTCAACAATAGATAAAGAGAGAGAGTCGAGTTCAGCAATATAGTCAAATCGTAAATAGAACTTATCTCAACCTTCCAAAAATAAGCAATCGGAATACTTTGGTACCTTAGTTTCGCATAATGGATGGGAATAGAGGATCCAGTTCAGCAATATAGTTACATCATAAATAGACCCACCACATCACCAAAAATTTTTGCTTTGGAAGAACAATTTCTAAATGAAGTCAAGGTAACTAACAGCAATATTTCTGAGCCATAGTTATGTATCATATATATCACCTAGTACAAATATGATAATATGAATATGAGGTCAGGTAAAAAAAAATTTCCTAAAGAAAGTGCTGTTACAACAAAATATACCAAAAAAATGTCTGATCAGAACAAAAAAATTCTGTAATGATGTCATAAAAATTCCAAATTTATGTGAGCATAAACTCTCTCTTTTATTTTACTCGCCAAGTTAGAGCACCCTGAGGATATGGGGGGCTAAAAAATTTCTCCGTAAAATGTGCTGTTTTTGTCATTATTACAGAGATGATGCTTTCTAAGACATAAATTCAAAATACAAAGAAAAAATGTCAACTCTTTATTTTCTTCTTCCATCCTGAAATAAAAATACCTAAGATTAACAAATATAATTTAAACGTTAAACAAAAGAAAAAAGTAAAGAAAAATCAGCACAAAATAAACATTCATGTACTGTTGGTTTCTGATTTCCATCCAAAATTCCTAACAATCATGTGAATGTACAAAGGTATCCAAACAGAGACCTAAGAACCTGTATAAGTATATCACCATACTCTCCTGTCAGCAGAAAAGACTCAAATGAGTGTCAAATCTACTGGCAGAAATGTCAAGTGCCACTTGAACCTAATATACTTATTTCATACATGTACATATGTTTTATAAACATACTTATCCCATCAATATGGCATCAGAGTCATCAGCAGCAAAGGTAGCAGAAGCAATGGCTTTCAGAGACGTTTTACAGCTTGGTGCTATTAATAGTGGGGCAGATAATTGCAAAATCGTTCAGATGGTTATACAAGCATGAAATTCTACATATGGTTCACCATTAGGTTGTTTATTAGGTAAATAATGTTAGCCACTTGAAAATCCAACATGGATGGTTTAAGGTGTCTAATATTTTACTTGGTAGATAGACATCTGGATGCATTAAAGTGTATTTATTCATAGGACCTTAGAACAAGCACATACAGCTGCAAAATGCAGTTCAGCTCTGGTTAAACATAGCATTTGCATCTTCCATGGCATCCCTTCATACATCTACATTTTGTCAGTTGTTGGTAACACTTCACAATCGGTTGGAGAATTATCCATAAAAACTTCTTTCCTTAGCCATGCTTTATCCACCCCCAGGTCATTAGGATTCAGATACCGTGGCCTACATACAGTTGCCTGTCCTCATATACATTCTTCCCAAAGAGCAGCATATTTTGCATGTTGAAGGAGGATGTCTTGACTTGATGAGATAGTTATATATACATTCTTTCCTTACAAACAAGTCCAGTCATTTCTCATTCACCCCTGCAGCATTACTGGACCTGTCATACACGCTGACAACATACTTCTCTAAAGTCTACATTTCAGTGTCATCAATGACTGGTGGATGTTGGCTAAAGATCTTATTTATTGTTTGGACACTAACAATTTTGTCAGGTGGAAAAGGAGCTCCATTTTGTTGGGGTTATCTCATAGAAAGTGCCAATTATTGGGTACTTTGGTGAAATCTGTTACTCTCCTTCTCATCCCTTGCCCTCTTTGTTCTTGCGTCAGCCTTCAGACTAGATGGAATATAAACAGCAAAAACTATATCTGAGCACTTATACCTTGCAGCACAGACCTTTATTGTGGGAATAACTTGCATGGCGAGACTGAATGCATGCGGTGCCAAGGCATTCACTAACTCTGAGCCATCAATGACAATAGCATCTGCAGCTAGTTGAGATCTGGCTTGACTTTGGATTCAAAGATCTCAACCAGTTGAGATTTTTTGGTTATATGAAGCTGTCCATTGTCATTCAGAGAGGCAGAGAATTCTATTTTGAGATGAAAAGTTGGTAGCAAAGTCGTCTGTGTTTCTCTTCTGAAGAAGTTAATTTTGTTCTTTTTAATTGACAAGACCTCGAAATCAAGTGCTTTCATGAATGCATGACTGTACATCTTTCTCATAGTTTGGCTACTAATAAAAAGATTACCAAACTCCCGTTTAACTGTTTAGCTTTAGCTGCTTTACTCTCTCAACAAATACCTATTGAGCCTTTGTGTCTGATCATGATGTTCCTTGTGTTCAGCTTGATTCTTCGTTTCTGATGATTCCTCATACTCCTGATGAAGCTGGCTCACTTCAGGCCAAGAAATCATCCATCTTTTGAGTGTTGATGGATCTCCAGTATGGGCAATGACTCCTCCATCACCTTTTATATCAGTGGTATCCAGTGAGTTGTTCACCAGCAATTCTTAATAAACAATTCTTAGCCAACAATTGATTGCCATAGCAAATTGTTCGCCAACTGTTCATTGCAGTTACAATTGATAGCCATATACAATTAATGGCTAGATTTCACTGAACTGGTGTCGCTAACCAAGTTCCTCAAAAAGGACATTGGATAAAAATTTTGGTTCCAGCCTCTGTGGAGGCACCAGATGTAATTAACTCTGAAGTTTTCAGATCTTGGGTGACAATGATAAATGAGATTTTGATTCCTTCCAAATCATCATCATCAGTCTTTTAACGTCCGTCCGTCGTTGGACATAGACCTTCCCCAGGATTCGTCACAATTCTCTATCATGGGCATCGCGGAGCCAGTATTTCCTGAATCTGTCAATTTCATCTCTCCTTCTTGTATTCTGTCGGCCTCGGTTTCTTATGTGATTTCTGGGGATCCACGTTGTGAGACGTGATGTCCATCGGTAGTCTTTCATTCTTGCAACATGGCCTGTCCATTGCCATTTGAGTTTTTCAATAGTTTCTATGATGTCACAAACACCTGTTTTCTTCCTTATATACTGTGCTGTCTTGTGATCTCTCCGTGTAAGGTTGAGCATGATTCTCTCATGCGCACGTTGCATAACCTTCCATATAACCTGGTGTTCATTCTACATTGTTTACATTTATAGGTAAAACAAAAACATTCTATAAAAGTTTTAATTTGCTATGTATTATCTGTAACACCTTTTGATAATATTGATAGTAATTTTGAAAACTGGGGCCCTGGCTCCTTGAGGGGTCCCTGCCAGCATTTAGTGAGATGAAAAAAAAAAAGGATATTCACCATAAATATACATGCGCTATATCTTCATTGATGAAAAACAATGCCTTGTTATTGTATAATGTCAGAAGAAATGCAATAAATGAACTATAATTTATAAAGCATTAGCACTAGGGCATGTTTTCCCCTGTATCTCTGATTTTCACTTCTATCAAAATAAATGAGAAACTAATAACACAAACTTTTTTGGTAAAATTTTGTGTGAGAATGATAAAAGGAAATGTAATGAAGAAGTAACACAACTTATAAAAGGGTAACTTACGGTTATCTTCTAGCTTTTAGTTTTGTTTAAAAGGATGTGGTTTGATAATCACAAAAGAAGGAAAGGTGAAAGAAAATAAAGTGAGGGAAAAAAGAAGAAATGGAAGATGAGAAACAGGTTGGAAAAGAGAAGTACTGATGAAGGAAAAAAATATAAAATATAAAAGAATTATTAGGAAAAAAAAAGAAAGAATAAAAGAAAAAGAAAAAAGAATAATTAAGGAAAGGAAGAAAGATAAACTGAAAAGCAAAAATAAGTAATGTAATTAAAAAAACACACAACGATCAAAATCGGAAATGCAAAACTGGAAAAAGTAGACCACTACATCTACCTAGGACAACAAATCTCCATGAAATCCTCAAAGAAGAAGAAATCAAGCAAAGAATCTCTCTAGGGTGGCAAATCTTCAGTAGAGCGAGAAAATCTCATTTGTCTTAAAAAGAAGAGTATACAACCCATGCATCCTCCCGATAGTCACAAGTGGAGCTGAAACATGGAACCTAATCAAGAGAGAGACCCGTAAACTGAGAACCATACAAAGTGCACATGAGAGAATCATGCTCAACATCACATGGAGAGATTACAAGACAGCACAATATGTCAGGGAGAAAACAAGAGTCTATGATATCATAGAAACCATTGAAAAATGGCAATGAGCTGGTTATGTTGCAAAAATGGCAGACAACTGGTGGACATCATGACTCACACCATGGATCCCCAAGAATCACATACAAAAATGAGGTTGAGAGAACACGTGATGGAAAGGCAATCTAGACAAGTTCAGAAATGCCCATGATAGAGAGATCTGTCGTATCCTGGAGAAGGTCTATGTCCAATGACGGATGATAAGACTGATGATGATGATGATAGACAAGTAACAGAACAAAAAGAGAAAAAGAAAATAGAGAAAATGAAAGCATGAAAAATATTACAAAAAGAAAGTCAATGAACAATGAGAATGAAAAATAAAAGAATGAAAGGTGAAAGAAACAAGAGAAATTATAGGAAAACAAACTAGAAAAGAAAGACAAGACAAAGAATGAAATTGAATGGCAGAAATAAAAGAATGAAAGACAAGGAAAAAGAAGAAAAGGAAGAGAGAAAAGAAAGAAGAACAAAAATTGATGGAAATAATTTCATCACTGCTGATTTTCCTTTTCCTCCAATCATTTGATAACAACTCTGTATGTATTTAATCTACATCTAAAGAAATGTTACTCTTTCAAGAACTTGCCACACACATTGAACCTATCAAGTATCATTATTTATATGTTGGAAAGTAATTATTTCCTGGCATCAAATTGATTTAATTGTACTAATTAGTTTTTTATATGACATGATTAAAAACAAATTTACAGGACAGAAACTCAAGAGAAGATCTGTCATATAAGATGAATGCTCTCTACAAATAACAAGCATCATATCAAGTAATGTACATTAGAAAATACATTATTACTATCTTCTTACCAGTCTCAAAGTAACCAACAGTTGGTTAGGTGAAGACAAACAGTTGAAAAATATGTGGCCTCATTTTCTGAATATTTGTTACCAGAAACTCTTCAAGAATGAAAATATGCATTTCAGCTTTTAGCAAAAGGTTCTATTTCAGTGCAAAAGCATAAAAAAACATCTCAGTTGTAAGTCTCAATTTCCTCTCTGTTGAAGCATCTTATCACAAAAATCTCTCAACAAAAGATTTAAAAAAGAAATTTCAGCCAGGGTCGTGGTCATTTTTTTCAATCTGTTCCCTGAACAGGGACAAGTGGTGATGGAAAATAGTTAAAAAAGTTGTTTTTATCAAAAGTACTGGGTTGGTGAAGATTATTATCATGAATAGACGTAAGCACATATTTAAAATCCAGCTCACTATCAGAATAAATCCTATCTGCAATGTTGGTGGTAGTAGTAGTTATTATAGTATTATCATTATTATTATTGTTGTAGTTGTTCTAATAAAAGCAACAATAATTATTATTTTCATTATCATCATTATAATAACTGATATTTGTTCTTCTTTCATTATGATTATTCACTTGAACTCTATCTGATATATACATATTTATGCATGAATACATTAAAAGTATTATATACATGCATAAGTGCATATTTTACACTGATAAGTTCTCTCTCACTAAACTACTTAAGTAGAGAGGTATTATGATAATTTTTTGAAAGATCAAACGAAAACTGACAACTATTTCAGACTAGATGATTGAGAGTGTGAATAATTGCAAAATGTTCGAGGAATCACTCCAGCACAAAGAAGTAGACAAGAAAAATATGAAAAAATAACTTGAACTTGATTAAAATAACTATAATAAACATTGAAAATGAAAAAAATGTACAATAATACATAACAATAATGACAAAAACATCTATTCTATGAATAAGCAAAATATCACTTGCAAGTAAAACAAACAGGGAGTGCTGATCCTTGAAGACCTGAGAGCCTGCAGTACATAAACAGGCTATGTTTTATGAGTTAAGATTTCAGTTATTTTCTCCTGGGGACACTACATGAGTGACTGGTGGTACAATGTGGAATAATGTTTGACAGGAGGTTACTAAAAAGCTGCTTCCTAATTGGGTCTCATGAGAAAATATTAAAGTTAGAAAATAATGCCTGCCAGAGTTGCGAAAGCTAATTAATACAGCTGAGTTGTTTGGGGGATTTTAGCCATAGCCATCACCAAGATGTTGATCTGGGGTTATAGTTTTACGCAGAAAATAACAAGATGTGTGGTTCAATAACCCATAACCATAAACAAGTGTTTGAATGATGCATTTTCTATTGGGGATGAACATGAATGAATGAATGGCTTCATTCCATAAATAACAACATTTGAATACAATTTCTAACTTTTGTAAAATCATCTATGAATCTTTCTTTATATAAACAGAAAACCATGATTATCAAAATATTTCAATGAACAATGTAATACTGCTGCAAATATTAGTTGTTATCAAATGATTGATGTCATAATGAGACGAATGATACACTTCTTGCAGGGTTGCTGTGAAGTCAGGGAAAATATTTGGTAATGAAGATCAAATACATTGTTTTCTGATATGAAAACCACAATTCTTAAAAAAAGGCTTGTGCCTCTAAAAGTATGCTTACAGTCATCAAATTATAAATAGTCTATTACATAATAAAGGACTGACTAAACTAACCAGTAAAAGTAGAAAATATATGAACCACTGCACCAAATTTTGTGAGATATTATATAATGTTACAAGATACTACCAGATGAAAATCTGTTTCAATCAGTTTCCTCATCATCCACAGGCAACCTGTGATGGTTTAGTGATCTGATCTTTATGAACGGTGTGATTAGAAAGACCAGTGAAAAACAGGCTCCTTTGTAAGTGTTTACAAAAGCAGAGATTAGAACAAAAGGGCTTACTGCATGGTTGCAAAACTATGTTACAAGATGTTGCAAGATGATAAAAGAGTATTATCTACAAAATGAGTTTGGTAAAAATTATCCAATCAACTCATGAATGAAAAGTGAAATCTGATTGTAAGTTAGCAAAAAACTTTTTTTCTTTTCCTTTTAAATTTTCTTTCAGCATGTCTACTGTGCACGTGTATACGCATGTACGCTGGATTCAGGATTTCATCGAATTTATACAGTCATTATTTGCAGGGTTACAGTGCTAACTTTTTAGGAGCTGACTAAATGCTTGAATCATTACATAAACTGTTGTATTTTTAAAATATCTTATTTTGGAAGTTACAGATGTTAACAGTTGAGGACGGCAACCATTAGAGCGGTTTGGAAATACTTTTCATCTAATTCATTAATTTAGGCTTTCTTTGTACGGTAGCGCTCTGGCAGCACTGCACTCCTGATTATTAGACTCAATATATATTTTGCCTTGGTATTAGGCTATCTACATGCTTAGATGTAAGTATTTTCATGAAATATTTACAATGAGTTTAGACAACAGTCATTTTCATATCGTGTGATTGGCATTCATATGATACTTTGAATACATATATGGTTTGCATTGTCTTCTAAGTAACTTATTTATACATTACATCTACATTTTACTAATTGCTTTTTTTAAAAAGCATTTTGAAATCAGTCACTAATAATCAGGTCATGCAAAGAACAGTGCACATCAGATGAATAATTAATCTTTTGTGTTTTAATAAAACGCTTCTTTAAAAAATCTTAGAAGTTTCCATAAGTCTAATTCTAGAAAAAAAATATTTTCATGAACATAGACAAGCAATTATTTTTTCATATGATATCTGTGCCATATTTGCAATGACACGAAGAAGATTTTAGTGCATTTTCCTCTGTAAAAACATAGCTATAGTACAACGAAAAAAGAGTTTTTTTAATACCCCTTTTCACTAACTTCACAAAAACTAAAATATAACAAAACATTTACCTTTGAATGAATCACTAACAAAAGTGTGATCATAAATGTTTATTTGTAGCTACTCTATTCCATATGTGACAGATATAAATGTCTTGAAAATAACAAGAATAAAGACAATGATAATTTCTATTATTTTTCTTTTCTATAGCACTTCACTTTTTGTAAGAAGACTATTCATGCCATCAAAAGTATAAAGAAGCTATATTCATTGATAAAAGTTGGAGTAAAAATAATGAATTATTTGTTGGGGGATTTTTTAGGTTGAAGAATGTCATCAGGAATAATAGAAAGTTGTTTTTTTTCTGAAATATAACAACTGAACACTGATATTCAACCATTTTTCCTCGTCTAAAAATCAGTTTTTCCTGTTGTTTTTTTTTTATGGTATGATTCTAAGAGAAAGACAAAGTATAGTTCGAGAAAATAAACATTTAAACAAATCATAAAAATGTTGTTTACTTTTGAGTCCAGCCAATTACAGCCATGTATTTTTGTATGACAGATGTACTTTTAGTCAAACACTATTGACCAATCAGTGACAACCTGACTTTGATGGAAGCTGAACATATTGACTAGATGTGACAGAAGTCAATTTTTGATGAGAACGAAGAATTTTTGTCTGCCTGTGACAGGTGAGTTTGGTTATAAGCAAAACAATATCGACTATTCATGATAGATCCATTTTGAGTTAGACTTGAAACAATGTCCCCAATTGTAAACAAGTAGTAGCTCATGTTTTCAACTTTATAAATATGGTAAGTAGTCATGGTTCTTCTTACGAGGGTTGCCAGATTCGGATAGAAAGGGTGATTATTCAAGCTCTATCTCAAAGACTTACCCAACATAGACATTAGAATAGCATCGCATTTGGAAATCACCAAAAATACCAGCTTCATACTCAAGTCTGGCAACCCTGTTACTTTGAAATGAACAATTGGAAATTCTGACAATCATATTTTTTTAATTAATATTATTTATGAATAGAAAAAAAAATTCAAGGAGTTCATAGATGCAATGCATATGAAAGAAAGATGTTTTGAATGTGAAGTATATAAAAGAATTTATATTCATTGAATATGATACAAATAAATACTTAATCAAAAGAAAAATAAGGTAATATTAATCAAACAATTAAAAAAGTTAGTCTATTTGTGTGATGATAAGCATTTTGTACCAGCCCAAGCATGGCAATTTACTTTGATGAAAAAATACTACTTAGATGGTTCGAACGATAAATTCATGATTTTAAAAAAACCCTCAAAAAACCTTTTCAGGATTAGGGTCATGTAACCAATGTCTTTAGGCAGCATGCCATGCTGAGATTAATCAATTAAAAAATTGGAAAAAAAGGGTAAAATTTATTCTCTGCCTTTTATTTGGCTATGATAACTAAAGTGACTGGGTTTTCTAAAAACAAGTATGAATGCTACCAGACACAAATTGATTAACCGATTTAGCATAAATTTACATTAAAAATGGGAACCCCTCTTTTCCCCACAAAAAAATCAAACTTATTTTGGAAGGGAATTCAAAAAAAAAATGTCTCTCCTACTAATTGAGAGGAGTGTGAATGAAAAGTTTTCAAATTCAATGAGCAAAGTCCAGGTACATAGACATACATAAATGGGGAGACCAGGGATAGTTGGGTGCAAGGGCAGGTTGAATCTCTTGCTTTAATTTTTGTTTCCACCACTTGATGGTGTGCACCACTGTTGGCCATATTTTGAGCTGAAAAAATCCACTGATTTTGCCTCTGAATTTAAGTCATATGTGTTTTAAACATATGAGTTTTATCTCGGAATTTTTTGAGATGAGGTATTATTATTTCCATTATTATTCGGACCATCCTCATCTTTGTTGTTTTTTATACAAAAACGAAGGCCGTAGAGTGCAACGGCCGAAACGTTGTATAAAAAACAACAAAGATGAGGATGGTCCGAATAATAATGGAAATATGAGTTTTGTATGAAAAATGTTTTTTCTCAATGTTTTCACTTAGAAAATGGGTGCCTAATTCATGCTGTAGCATAGTTTATGTTTATGAGAAGTGGAAATAAATGGTATATGTACTTTATTTCAAGTAACTTCTGTAGATACCTTTTTCTTGGAAAAGAATGTAAAGAAAACCAACTGTTTGGGGCTAGTTGGCAAATTGTAATAGTTGTTACTTGGTTGTCCTTGATTGTATAAAACTGAGACAAAGGAAGACAAAAATCCTGCAAAATAACAAAACGAACTTCAAAGAACTCATTGGTGTCATCATTCTTTTCTCACTGTTCTTTTCCCATCTTTCACTTTATTACAATGCATCATTGAGGTCCACTCACATACGATTCCACGCGTCCTACCAGATGGTCATTATTTTCCAAAAATCTTACTTTTTACTTAAATATATTCTTCTGTTTGGTTTGAAAATTGATTCTTTTCAATTATAACACCATATTTATCATATCTGTACGTAGTAGCAAATTAACTAACCTTCCCTATCAAATTGAACCAACCAACTTTCCCCCCCTAGTGGGGTAGCTTGGCACTCTTTCTTCCCAATGTTTAAATGATGATATGATAAACTTGCCAAGTGTTTCAGATTTAAACAACCCATCTAAAGGAAGTTTCTTTTCAAGGCAACTTTTTGCATTTAATGAATTATTTTTAAAGGAAATTACAATCATTCAAGTGAAAAATGTACCTGTCAGCCCCGGTAACCCCATCATATATAAATGTCTGAACTCATGAATAACCAAAACCCAGCAACAGAGTTTAAACTGGTGTGTTTTGGGTAGTGATGATTAACAGCAATAATAACAGATGTGGTATACATGAAAAGGTGTTTTCTCACCCTGCAGGAGACCAAGGTATTTTAGCTGCATGTCGTGTTAGGAGATATCAATTATAAAATTGAAATTGTGTGATCAAAATACTTCTTTTGCCTCTAGTTGGGCTGAGATCTTTAAAAAATCCAAATTAAAAAAAAAAACAAGCATGAAAACTGCCTGACATAAGCTATTGAACCAATTTAACATGCGCTTAAATTGTAAATCCCCACCTTTCCCCAGTTATTTTGAGAGGAATTTTCAAAGAACAAATAACTTTTTCCCCTTGACTTCTTGAGGGGAATATTTCTACCATGAACACAAAGTCTGGATACATAGATATATATACCAGAATTCCATATGTATAATCCACACCTATTCCCAAAAAGCTAAAAAGCCCAGATGCATACTATCTACTGAAATATAATTGTGGAACATTTTTACAGCACTGTTTGTTGGGTGTAAAAAGTCCATTTGACTGCCAACATTGCCATGATGGTGATCGATGATATAGAAAACTGAGGACAAACTTGTCAGATGGAATTAATTGCAGTAATTTACAATGAAAATATTCTTTTAATCACATGCTTTTCTGGTAATTGAAATAATAAATTATAAAAACATAGGTTTTACTAAAAATGACATTTTTCTTTATTTTTTTCAATTTCTTTTAATGAAAATACAAAAATGTAGATACACAAACAGTTGTCACAATAACATGTAATCATGCAATCTTAGTAGCTGTCAGAGCTATGTGGGGAGTGGGTTTAGTTAGGAATTGTACTGCAAACTGCTGCCACCACTCTCTCATAATACTTATTGTTGTGTAGGCAGCAATGACCATGTGATCAAGTTAAGAGTAAAAGGAGGGGAAAATTGAATTTTTGAACCAAAAATAGAATTGAAAGAAAAGAATTTGTCATTCTCTTCAGATTACACCTAGTGCATTTATCATGATATACTCATCAGCAAAGTAAAGGTCATCTTCATCACAGTCATTAAGATTCTCCTCTTCAGTTTCTTTTTCCTCTTTTTACTCTCTTCATCAAGGCAAGTACATACTTTTTTTTTCATGTTAACACAAATGTCTGTTCATTCAGTCAACTAACTCATCGACTTCTCCATTCCCGGCACTTTACTTATAGTCATCTACACCGCTTACGCATACACATTCATAACTTGCATACATTTACTACTTAATAAGGCTTGTATAAGAATTAACATTTTCAGACTTGCTGCAAACATCCAACACTGCTGATCAGATCAAAGAAGTGGATGTGATGTATACACGGGAAAATGCATTTTTCATTCAAAAATTGAAGGATAATCAGGTGGGAGGGGCTATCTATTGTAGTGGGTTATACATCAGGAATTATGGTAAATGTCAGAACACATAAATATCCTAAGACCAGCAACAGTGTTTAAACCAATCCATCCTGGGTATCAGTGATTAAAAGATTTTTCATTTTCATTGTAGGAGTACTATATATATTCTTGTTACATAGCATCAAGAGAGAAAGTGCCTTCAATTTTCTTACTTATATTCCAATTATTTTGAGTGATTGCCATTTGTTGATATTAAATCAAAAGTCTTTGGATGATGAAACATTAAAAAAAGTCTATGAATTATGAAGCAACTGTTTGAAATTTTTAGTTCAATTTCTATCACAAATGGGATTTGATAAAAATATGTTAACAATGTAAATGCATATTCCTGAAAAGAAGTGTGTACATGTATGTATTTGGTTGTCCCACATGAAATAGCTGTTTATGAAAGGGAAAATTAGCAGTTGTTTTTGAAATCTGTACGTTTTGTGCAAGAGTTCGAACAGTTGATCTTGTGTGAATTTCCACAATATCCCCCATCAACAACTGATTGAGGGTATCCTCGATGGTTATTATCCAGGCTCAAATCTCTGGAACAAAATTTATGAATCCTATGTCACACCATTTTTTCTACACAAGTTCCTATTCCAAAAGTGAAATTAATATTTTCGAGGGCCTGAACTGTAATTTTATTGTGTTTGAACTCATACAAAAACAATAGGTTGATTGTCTCCGAGGATAGCATCTGCAAGAGTTACAGATCATCTTATTAAAACTGATATGATGAATCATAAATTGAAGATTTAAAAGAAAGTATATGTCGTAATCAGTCTATTACGAATAACTATACTTTCATCTTCAGAATTTGTCAAAGTCACTATCGTAGAAAAGAGCCAAAACAACATCCAATTCACGTGGAACAACCTAATATGTATTCATATATATATATACAAAAATATGTACATGTATGTATACGTATGTATACATGTATAACTTTACTTATATACATCTATACATATGTCTTACTTATCTGCTCTTGTCAAAGAATGATGAGTTGTTCCAAATCGAAAGCCCTTCAACCTGAGTATAAAATGCTAGATTTATTGAAAAGCAAATACTTAACATTCTAATGAATAGCTTTGATTCATTAAGTATTTACTGAAGCACATTAGATGGGGGAAAAAGTCTTACCTTTTTACGTGATCCGGGAGCCTTAACTCGTTGGGTAGAAATCCCAGGAACCTAAAAAAAAAGATAAAATAATTCATTTAATGTATTATAACCTTCTTTAAATAGAATGTTAGGATATTGTATGTTCAGTGAAATGAAAATAGGAAAAGAATTATGTAATTCATAAATATGACTTTCAGTATTAGCAAAGTTTGGATGAATTAAAACATTGAAAAAATATAATGAAGCATGAGGAAGTGCAAATCTTAAAACAGAAATCAAAATCTGGTCCGGCTTTTTAATGTCAATTTGTTTGTATCTAGTCTCATCACTAATCATCTTAAGCTCAGTCTTTCCAGAGGGTTGGTTACAATCAAAGAAAAAGCAACCAAATGTCTATCTAAAACCTGACCATACAATAAAAGTGGCTGCTTCATTCATTGTAAACCATGACAAAGACAGGTGGCTGAGATGAAATTATGATGAGTGATAGGTGATGTGCAAGCTAATTCTATCAAAGCAAATACAGACCAGGAACAAGTCAATGCCGAATAAATTGAGATCATCATAGAATGTTGAAAACTTGAAGATAGAAATGATTGGGTGAAAATTGAATTAAGCCAGAAACAATAAAAATATTCTACATGTAGTTATAAAGTAAAAAACAAAACAAAAACTGTTCATAGAATTTAGGGTAAGAAAATATTTTAAAAAAACAAACATCGAAAATAGAAAATTATCACTACTTTTTTTTGAGTAATTCTCAAGAATGTTAAAGATGAAGATGATCGTTATTCTTTAAACTGATGCTGTAAAAAGCACAATAGGAATACCTTTCAAAAAGAATATCATCAAATGAAAATTTAGGCAAATATAAACCAGTTCTGTTTGAGATAATATATTGGGAAAAGTGGAGCCCTAAGGACAATTGTTGATAAAATGTACAATATTTTGGTGAAAAGATAAGATGTAACTAAAAGATCATAGTGAAAAAATTGAAAATACAGAAGAGGAGAGAGATGCTATAACAACAGACAACAATACAGAAGCCAGATGAAGAATTTAGAGGAGAGAGAACTAAAAGCAGAAGAATTATGATTCAAAAGAAGATGATAAAGTTAAGATAATCAGTGTTTTCAAAAATATTAATGAAGTAAAGAAAAAAACAAAGAATAAAAATACAAAAAAGACAGAAGTTGACGTAAGATTTAAAAAAAATTAAAATGATTTTAAGTAGATAGAAGAGGAGGACAAAAAAAAGGAAAGCTGAGAGAAAGGAAACTTTGGCTCAAGTGAACAACATTAAGAAAAATATCAAAGGAGAAAATTCAGAAAAATTAGAAATAGGGAAAATGAAGGCCTAAGAGAAAAAGGAAAAAAAAAGGAAAGAGAAAATTATAATGAAAAAGTTGATGAATGAGAAAGTGACAACGATGATGAAGCTAGGTGAACAAAAAAAAGTAAATGAATATTAGCGAGCAAAAAAAGGAAGAAAAACTAAAATGGATGGTGAAGAAGAAGAAGAAATCTACGCAACAGCCTCAGTATCTAATTAGGCAAAACAAATGAGTGAGGCTGAGTCCATCAGCTGTCCTACCATATCATCCTGTTAGGTTGTATATCATCATCCTATGTGGACATGGGAGGAGTAATCAAATGGAAAATGTTTATATTGTCTCATTAGTCTATATTCCCCATAGTAACACTATGTAAGACTCAAATACATGCACAGCCAGGCCTTTTAGCTTGCATAGTGTTGCTTCTCTATCACTTGGTAATACAATCGAGCTTTAAAAACTTGGTAACATCAAAATCTGGCAATTTTCATGTATTAGATAAACATCATGTTTCAATAATCCAGATCCATTTTGTTAATTTTTCTTGTCATTTATTCAATTTCATAAAATGAAAGACAAGATTACTTTGGAAAAAACAGTGGTTTTGTAACAATTAGCTATAAGTGACATGCATCAGTAGAGACACATCAAGGTTAAGTCTACCAGAGGTCAGTGAACTATTTAGTGTCAACCATGCACTTTGAAGATTTTTATTTTGATTATAATTGCAAGAAAAGTTGCATAAAGTTTGTTATAATAAAAGAAAAAATATTTTCGCACACTCGCAATGGATTTCTATGTGATTATTGAGAATGTTTACTTTTTTGACTAAAATTTTGCAATTTAAAAAGTGTCAAAGTATAGACCAAAGGAAAGATAATCAACAGTCTCCCTTACATAAATAATATAACATAAAAAGATTAAAAAGATCGTTTTTTTAAATTGAAAATTCTTTTTATCGATTGGTAAAATATCCTAATTTTTAAATACCAAGTTTCAGAAGCGTGCACATAGCATGAACATAATTAATTAAATGACATTTTTTTCAAAAATGCCAATGAAAAAATTTCCAGCAGATATTTTTTTGTAAAACCAAAAAGTGTACGTAAATGGTTGGAAACATTAGAAGGGTGACAATTAATCTGAAATGCTGGGAAAAATAAACTATCATTATAGAACAAGCAAAAACATATCACTAACCTTTGCAGAACACTAATCTTAAAACTAACCCAAATACTAATCCTGAACACAAGGTATGAACAATATGGTTAGGATTTCACTGGAAAATCCACACCTGGAAAATTTTGAAATCAGGCAAAAATCAGCATATAATTTGATTTTAATAAAATTTTCAAAACTCATTTATCAAAGGATAAATTTAAAAATGAGTAATTTTTCATTCTAAATTTTCTCTCATATGATTCTTACCATTTTGATGATTTATTTCTTCTATACGTTGCAGTTTTCATTGATTTTTACACATTCAACAGATAAATCCTTAAAGATATTAATTATGTTTACCTTTTTTAGAAAAGTGCTCAGGAATTGCTCTAACTGGAAGTCTTACTATGGGAATCAAAAAACATGAAAATTAGGTAAAATTATTTTTAAGAAGATTTTTCATCATTTTTATTGATTATAGCAGTTCCTAAGAGCTCTTCTCAAAAAGGTAAACATAATTATTATCTCGAGGGATTTATGTTAGATGTGTAAAAATCAATGAAGACAGCAATGCGTAGATGTAATAAATCATCAAAATAAAATAAAAAGTGGTAAAAGAATGAAAAAAAATTCTTCTTTTCCAATATTTGGAATGAAAAATTTGAAAAAAAAATTGTCCTCAAATAGATAAGTTTTGAGAATTTTATCAGAATCGGATAATATGCTGATTTTTGCCAGCTTTTTCAATTTCCCAGATGTTGATTTTCTGGTGAAAATTGCGTTTTGTTCATACTTACTATACACTAACCTTACAAAGTTACTCTTGTCAGTAAATTTAATAAAATATAGTTTTAAATGTTAAATTTTTTTATTTTTGTTTGTTCCATAATGATATTTCATCATTTCCAGCATCACAGATTAATTACTTCCCTTGCGTAGAGCCTTGGACACATAGAACACTATTGCAAATTTCAAGTCTCACCTAAGGTGCACGCTTACTTTGGCTCAACAATTACAGGTTGTGAAGTGTGTCTTCTTGGGACGCTGCTCTTGAAAATGAATTATTATTCCTTGTATTACTCTTAACTCAAGTCAAACAAGAACAAAGTACAACTTAAAAAAGAACAACATCATTTGAGTAGATAGAAGGACTCTTGAAAGTAGAATGTTTTCAAAGACAAATTGTTTGTAAACCTGACTGAGTGTGGTACTGAACTTAAGCTAAGCCTATTCAATGTAAGTGACACAGACTTCTCAGCAATATGGGAATCCCAGACACAATGGGTAGGTTTATGAAGGCAATATTTTTATTGCTGATTTGATAATTCTTATTCTATGGCTTCTTCAAAACAATATAGAAATGATGAGTTTTATTTTCAAAATTAATGAAATGCCAAGTTAAACCAGGTATGATTTATCCTTTGCTCATGAAATAAAACTTTATCAGCTTCAAACCATCTGTAGTGATGTGCAATATCAATAACAATTGTGGCTGTTTTAATATTTTCTGTTTTATAAACTATAATCAATATTGATCTTTTAGAATTAAAATGAGTTTATCATTTATCATGAATGTTCAGGGGTCAGAGATATATAAAGCATAAGAAAGTCCGAATGGCAAAACAGGCCATGTTGCTAGAATGTCAGACAATCCCTGAACATCACAACCTGGATGCTCAGAGATCACATGCAAAGTTATTGCTGACAACAAATAAGATAGCATGATGATCTTGACAATTTGAGTATATATTGGCACTGAAAAGCCCACAATCAAGAGGTCTAGCAAATCTTACAGGTCTTTGTCCAACAATGGATGTTAAAAAGCTACTGCTGATTTTGATGTTTATAAAAGATACTGATTATTCATTCTAACTGACCATGAAAGTCTATCATAAGTAAATTTCAATTTTTTGTCACTCTGTTTTCAGATTGACAAATTTTTGTCTTGAAAATGTGTCATATTACAAATTAATTAATCAATGTCCTTACTGATCCCATGCCAGCCATCTTGGGGTGACAAGATTGAAATAATGTTTGTGCCAAGTATTGTTAGGGAAGGAGTTATCGCAATATTTGCTATAAATACATAGTTGGCTTACTTGGTAGGATGTTTTTGATATTCTGGTTTTGAAGTGTTGAAAAACTGGTCAAGCAGATAAGTGAGTAAAAAATCCTTTCAATGAGAGACATTAACATGAGATGTGCAGGATCAGATGAAGAGAAAAAAGCTGTTTCATTCTAGAAATGTCATGAGGTTTAAAGAAAAAAGATAGCTGTTACCATAGCAGCTCCCTTTAGGATTCACTATAATATATGCTGCGGCAGCGAGTGGAATATATTTCTGAGATGTGGAGGAAATATGAGTATATATACATTTATACATATACATATATATATATACATATATATATATACATATATATATTTATATATATATATATATATATATATATATATATATATATATATATATATATATATATATATATGTGTGTGTGCATATGTATAGTTTTCAGATTCATTTGAAAGCATCAGACCATAGATATCATAGATGATCATTTTTCTACTTCTTTGTTTTTATAATCTTCTTTCTCTTCGCCTCCCTACGATGTGCATGTATACATGCATATATCTATATCTCTATTTGTTTTAATGTGTGTGTATGTCATCATCATCAGCAGTCTCATAATGTCCTTCATTGGACATAGACCTTCCCCACAATTCGCGACACTTCTCCATCACTGTTGTGGAGCCAGTGCTTTTTAAACTTGTCTAGTTCGTCTCTCCATCTAGGACTCTGCAGGCCTTGGTTGCCCATGTGATCTCTGGGGATCTATGTAGAGAGTCATAATGTCCAGTTATCTGTCATTCTTGCAGAATGGCCAGCCCATTACCATTTGAGTTTTTTAATAGATTTCATGATGTCTTCCATTTTCTCCCTGATATATTATGCTGTCTTGTGGTCTCTCCGTGTGAAGTTGAGCATAAATCTTTCATGTGCATGTTACATGGTTCTCAGTTTGCAGTTCTGTCTTTTGATTACATTCCATGTTTCAGCGCCATAGACGACTATCAGGAGGATGCATAGGTTGTATACCCTTTTTTTGTTATTTTGTTGGTGTCGTTATCTTGTTCGGTAAGAATGTATGTATTTATCTATGAATAAATGTGTGTTTACGTTATATTTGAATATGTATATATATATATATATATATATATATATATATGTATGTATATTGTGTATTTTTCATTTTGACAAAACAGGGAATCTGTCTCAATATTGTTTTGTTATTATTCACATTATTGAATCACTGTAATGATGATCACCAACCCAACCAAACAAGCAGCCAAGTGGTGAGGTATTCTATTTTCACTCAGTTGTTTTTGTTTTGTCGGTACTGCCAAATACACCATTTGGCCTAGAACCTAGCAAATCTGCATGAGAACTTTATAAGACATCTTCTAAAAACTTTTTCTTCTATTTCTGGAAATGAGGTCAGGCATTTCAGGGAGTTTTGGGAATCTTCAAATCTTGGATCAGCACTACAGTTCAAACATTTTGGTCAAGAATTTTGCTAATATGCATGTGCACACCTCTTAGATACATCCAAAGTTTTTTATATAGAAAAGATGGAGATATGCAGAAATATTTTTAAATGTTTTTTAAAGAATGAAGTATTTTTTGTTTTTGAAAAAATGTTTTTTGGCAAAAAAAGTGTGTGGGGGGGCTTTTGATTAATCGTAAAACTTGACAATATAGTTGGGCCCCACTCATCTTCAGAAACATTTTTTTTTGTTTTTTCAAGAAATATATTCATACAAAGTTATACATCAACAATAAAAAAGAAAAAAGATTTTCTAAATTCAACTAACCAACAAGAGTTGTCCTTCATGTTTAACCTAAATGTTCTACAAATGATGTATGCAAACATAAACAAAAACAAAATCAATCATAATTCTTGTTAAATCATAGAACTGACTACCTACAAGCAAGTTTTTCAGTATTTTTGCCAAGATATGTTTGAAAATTATCTGATGAAAAAAAAGGCATAAATTCACAGCTGCATAACCACTTTAACATTACTACTTTAATGCCCTGCTAGTAGTAACAGTTAAAAGCTGTTATATCTATTGCCAACTTTGACAGGTGCCATTTATTGCTATGTACATATTTTACATTAATATCTACTCATTTTGACAAGAGTTAACTCACCGGTGAATGAGGAAAACTGTTCTGGAAAGACAAAAAATGATATTGATCATAATGATCATTAACCAAAGAGAAAAGGGCTTGTTTTTCCTCCTCCCGCTTTCAAGTTAGATATCTCAATGTCCACGAGAGGGAGTGCTCCAATGAAGTGCACCGACCAAGCAACAAAAATTGAAACCTTAAACCTAGAGGCTTTTGCACATACTGGAACTCTCCAGCTTACTATTGGCAGACAGACATCTGCAAAGTTAATTTCCTCAACAGGCAATTGCTGAGCTAACAGACTGATGAGTTCAGAGACAGACAGATGAGGGGCAGGAACATAAGGCGCCGACTGATTAATCAGACCCCCCTGTAGGTTAGTTGAACATGGCAGATAACATGTGAGAAATCATCTCTGAGGCTTTACCAACCTAAACCTTTCCCATCTACCCTGCCAGTCAGAGCCCATCCAGATATAGACTTGAGGGTTAATGATTTTTTCTTTGCATTGTTCTTGTTCTTCTGGTTACCTAAGAAGATTATCTTTGTGGATTAAGTAAGAACCCAACATTTCAAAATGAGCAATCTATTTGAGAAAGAATTAAAACAGAAGCAAGCAATCAATGGGCAGGGGAGGACAAGGAGAAACAGATATTGGTTCAGTTCTTTATTTCAAATGCTTCCGCATATATATATATATATATACATATATATATATATATATATATATATATATATATATATATATATATATATATATATATATATATATATATATATATATATATATATATATACACACATATATATACATACATATATATACATACATATATATATGTATCAACACTGCTGGGGAACCAGTTGATATAACTTTTTTGTTTTCAAATCCCCAGAATGGTTGCATGATAATGAACAAGAGAAAATTTGCACAGAGCACCATGATATCAAAGTCTGTGTAAAACATTAAAAAAAAGACTGAATGAAATTACATTATCAGATACTAGGAAATGAGTGACTGGAATGATAAACAAAAAAAATGTTTTGAAAAGAAGTCTAAAATATTGAGACTTTATACAGTACAGAAATAATTCACAAGTATACTTTTTATACAATACTATTACATATATATAATATATGCAAGGACAAAGATGTAACTAAGATAAAGATTGGAAAAGAGGTGAGATACAAGGATATGATTTCACCTAAACTATTCACAGTAAGCCTAGAAAGCACCTTTTGGAAAACTGACTGGGGAAAAAATGGGGGTAAACATTATCAGAGAGCATTTGAAGCCATTACAATTTGCTGACAACATTGTTCTACTATTCGGAAACATCATATGAGTTACAAAAAATGCTAAATGACCTAAATAGGAAAAGTTTCAAGATATACAAGAGTGAGACAAAAGTAATGTTCAAATGTAACATCCTGAGAAAGATTTTAAGAATAGAAAATGAAGGTAAAAGATATAAAATCATGTTGGTTGGAATAGTACCAAATGAATAGCAAATAGGAAGGAGTTCAATCTGGAGTAGATTACATACATATACTTACATACACATACATGTACACACATATGTACACACACACACACACACACACACATATATAAATATATATATATATATATATATATACATATATACATATATATATATATATATATATATATATATATATATATATATATATATATATATATATATATATATATATATATATATATATGCCACCATATATCCCTCATACAGAAAATAGTCTGGACTCAATTACAAAATTATGGCCTCCCATGGTTTCTTATTTTTGTTTTCAAAGCAAAACATTTGATTCTTTATAACCACCTAAAGGTACACATGCTACTGAAGATAGGAACCGTTCCTGAAATATGTATAGCATACTAATCAATTAATTTGTCAATTAATTAATCAACTAATATTTATCATGTATACAGACCCCAGCAATGAAGCAAGAAGGCTGAAAATTTGAACACTTATTCCTTACAATATCTAGAAAAGTGTTTTTTTTTTCTTAATTACCTCCCTATCGGTTATTAGAGGGGGCTTCAATTCACAGTATAAATCTATTCTATATTGGTCTGTTAGTATGTGTTCAACAGTATTCATGCTCGTTTTTTTTTAAAATTAGATTCTTTAGTGCCCAATAAAAGGCAAGAGTAATAACTTATTCATTGATCACCTTTTCCCAATTTTTTAACTGATCATTCCAAACATGTCATGCTGCCAAAAGATGTTGTCAATTAACAGTTTCTAAAATTGTGTTCTCTATCAGAATCACAAACAAAAATTCTCAGTATTAGCATATGATATGGATAGAGGCTTTAAATCAAATATACAATTAATTTGACTTAATTTCAATAATTCCTACAACGATTATCAATTTTTGACTAGTCTGTCTTTCATTCTATTTCTCTAGCTTTTTATTGTAACTCTCAGATTGATTTTTCTATGATCAATTAGAAAGCAATGTGGATTGGAAATTAGGAATCAGCCTCCAGCCTAATTTGAACTCATATCCTTGGATTTTATTTGTCTATTACAGTGCTCTTCCTGGTTTGACCATGAAAATTCCATTGGCAGGCATCACTCAAATCAACTTTATAACATCATTCTTTATTTCTTTGATTGTTATCATGCCATCATTGTGTTAATTTATTATTTTTATATGTATATTTTGTTTGCCAAAAAGATTTTTCCGTTATAGTCATTTGATAGCATTAGGAGTATTCAAATATGACTAACTTGATTCAAAATGGTCACTATTTTTTTTTTGTATTGTGGAAGCAATTATATCAATATGCTTTGAAAAATTTCTCTCCAAAGTTTTCCGTATTTGTACATATTATGGAGATAGTCCTGTAGATGATCAAATAAGTTAATTATGGAGATTTCTCGAAGAACTATGCACCATGGTTGGGTAGAACACTTGATGTTGTTGGTCAACACAGAGCTGAAACATGAAACCTAACCAAGAGACTGACCCGTAAACTGATAATCATGCAACGTGCACATGAGAGAAACATGTTCAACATCACCTGGAAGGATCACAAGACAGCGCAGTATATTGGGGGAAAAAACAGGAGTCCGAAACATTGTAGAAACAATTAGGAAACTCAAATAGCAATGAGCTGGTCACGTTGCAAGAATGGCAGACAACCGATGGACATCACGACTCACAACATGGATCCCCAGAGATCAAAATGCAGAACTTAAGCCAGCAGAATATGAGATGGTGGGACAAACTGGAAAGGTTCAACAAATACTGGCTCTGCAACGCCCACGACAGAGAGGTTAGGTGAATCCTGGGGAAGGTCTATGTTCAATGACAGACAATATGATGATGATATTACGTGGCAGATAGTCAGCGTATTCAAAATACCTAAATCAAGAGTTGAAAATCATTTGCACCAGTTTGGTTATGTGAGTCATTTTGGTGTATGACTTCCTCATTGTGCCAGGATATGTTTACAATCATCAGCTGCTTCTATTTGAATTTTTCTCTGATCAATGTATGCTACTTTTATCTATATCTACAATGATTTTTTTCTTTTCATGATGTATCAAATGACGCCTTTTGATTGTTATGTAAATGCTAGTTTTGGTATTTCAATCATGAGGTAAAGTTGTTGGTTTTTGAAACAGGTATGTTTATAAGATCATGACTGGGGGCTGGCAACTGAGCCCTGAACAGTTTTTCACACCTCATTCTCACTGTAGTTATTCCATTCATACACTTGAAAAGCTGCAATACCCATCAGTTCAAAGTACTGTCTTCTGAACAATATTACAGTCCATAATATAATCATACTAGATAGGTTATTGTAAATTAATCCATCAATTTACTACTTATTCAAAGGAACATCAGAAAATACAAGATACTTCAAGATTGTTAGTTCCATTAAAAATACTAGCACTAACATGATTCGTAGACATTTTTATGTTTGGTAATACATTTCATATCAGTAATTATGCTTCAGAAACTGCTTATTTGATAAATTTCCCCTAAACAAATGAAAAAACTTATTTTGAAATCTAAAGAAACAACATTCATATGTCCCACTTCTTGTAAAAAAATAGATGTATTTCTTCTAAATATATGAGCTTATATACTTCTTAATTCACTTATTCCAACAGGAAAAAACAAATTACCAAATTTCCTCAGAATAAAAAAATAAAAAAATAAGATGTACCCTTTAGTCTACTGCCTGGCTTCATACCTCAGCTCATCCATACCAATTCTTAAATCCTTCACCCTGACAGATTACCCACTATCACACCAATGAAATCTGATCCTCCATACCCAAAACTCATCTTCCTAGTGCCTCCTTAAAACTCCCAAGTCAAATACCCTAAACTTATACACACAATTCCCTAGGAAGTGGCTCTTGTTATGAAGAAGTTGGTTCTGTAACTTGTTTTTGAGAAGAAGCCAACAATTAAATCTCCAGCACTTTTTTTCATTCATCTTAATTTATTGCAATCCATACATCTATCTATCAAGATAACCTGTAGTTTGAATAATAGTATACAGATGCATGTATTAAGAAATGGATGTGTATGATCCAACAGAATGATTATAAATTGTGTTATAATATATAGAAACTCATATTGGAAATAGATAGAATAAACAATTGAAGAAAAGAAGCCCTATTTTTTTAATTGTTTATTCTATCTATGTTGTCTAGGCCAAGTGATACATTAACTGCATAATGATAGATGGTTCTTTCAAGTAAGAGTTTCTATGTAACATAACACAATCTATGATCATACAGATGTAAACATATATATATTCCTGCATGCATCTTTGAACAAAAATATACCAACATACTTATACATTTTTTGAAAGTATGCAAATTCACTAATGATACATTTTCTAAAAGATATTTTACAGATGTATAAAATAAAATGAATAATCACTGAATATGTCTCAATCCATTAAACACAGAGGCTGTGTATGGGACCTACAGACCCCACAATGAGGGTGGAGAGATTTGGGAGTGTATTATATCCAAGAAACCTTGAAAAATTTTTAAATAATCTAAAAAAGATGTGAAAAAATCTAAAAAAATAATCCTTAAAATATTTGCTGGGAGAGGATGGGGTGCAGTCAAACTTAGTGCTACTACTGTCGAACATTAATATATATATATATATATATATATATATATATATATATATATATATATATATATATATATATATATATATATATCAGGATATGTTTGGAACAGTGGTCAAATGATGGGGAATCATTATTTCATCTGGTATTTATTCATTTCTAATCATTCTGTATCTCTCAATAATTAATGAAGAAATTTTTGGTTATTAAATTTAATGAAAATCCTGAGAAAATCATCCGGTACACAGGTTTCTAGGAGTGAATACAATGGTTTCTTCTGCATAATGTCACCACTTACCTTATAATGAGAAATTCTTTTAGGGAAATAAGGGTCTCTTTTCAAAAGTTATGATGTAATGAAATGCTTTTTGTAAACTAATTTTTATATCAGGCAAAGCTTTTTAACAGTGGAACAAATAACCTCAATGAACAACATCAGTTTAAAAGTAAGTTCATACTTTGAATAAATAATATTCGGAGCTTATAACAACAGACAGTTTTCTTAATGATTTATCATAATGAATTTCCCAACACATGAAAAGCATAAGAATAAGGTTTTGGAATACACTTTCAATGATAAGATTCCAATGTGTTTTGTAAATAAACATGAACAATGAATGAGTTGGCAGTGAGATTGAAAACCACTCCTGAGCCATTGGATTAGTTCTAACTTATATGAGGATGGTATCTCATTTAATGCATATCCGAATCAACAAACTAGTTACATATGCAACATTCACTAAAACAGCAGGTAGGACCACTGAGCCAAGGGTTGCAAATAGATCAACCAAAAATAGTGCTCTATTTTACTTATATTTTTCTTATTCTCTGCCAAGAATATAAATGTATATCTAACTTTACTAGTAAGAGTCCTGTCCGGAAAGTATTCGGCCATTGTGAATATCCAGAGAACCAGTCGTGAAGCCTTGTTGTAATTTTACAATCTATTTGGTAGGGAGGTTATAAATGCGCAGATACTCTCTGATGGGGTTGCTCAGTTGGCAGTGAAACATCATTGAGTGAGCTTCTATGCTATCTGACCATTGTATTCACCATGACCAAGTGAGTCATCCAGCATATCTTGAGCAGAGTTTTTTGTCAAAACATTGCATTACCCAGATCTTTCAGCCCCTCCTACAATCCAGATTTGGCTCCCTCTGACTTCTGGATTTTCTAAAAAAGATTAAGGAGAATGTGACAAGGCAGCTGATGGTGATCCCGAAAAGGAACTTTGTAGATTGTATCGAAAAGTGGAACAAATGCTGCAATAAGGGCGTGAGGTCCAAAGGAGAATACTTTGAAGGGAACTAAAGTGCCAATAAGCTGGTTAGACCATTTTGGGGGTTTGATATTAAATAGCTGGATAATTTCTGGACTGACTCTCTGAATTGTGAAAAAGTTAATTTGCTCCAGGATTTTAAGACCTATGAAACCATAATCTCAGTGGATACCTTCATATAAAAACATAGTAATGCTGACAATTTTCAATATTTATTTAAGCTAACAATTAATTTATAGTATTTATGTATAGTTTATACGTAAATAAAGTACTGAAAAAGAGAAAGGGAGTCTCAGTGAGAAAAGTTTTAGTCTTTTGTCAAAGAACCAAAGCACAACATGAAGACGATTGTTCAATGGGAAAAAAGTACATTTCTAAATTTCCGTAAAGGTGTCAAAAAAAACTCCTCAGAGCAACAGAGCACTTACTTTGTCTTAAGAGAACATTTCTTATACATAGAAGCCACTGACTCTCCATGGAGAAGCAAACCATCTTTTGTTCTTCCGAGAAGAGACCAGATTCTCAGCCTATTAGGTTCCTGCACTAATCCTGTAGAAACTATTTTCCTTGCTCCCCTTGTTTTTGCCCGTTGATTTCAAAACTTGTCAAATTAAATTTTTGTAATTCCTATATTTTATTTGTCTTATTTTTCATCCATTTTTTGTTGTTACATGAATATGTGTGTGTGAAAGTGTGCTTCTGTTCTTTGGTTTATTTTTCAATCGCTGATTTGTTTTTATTTATTTTTCTTGTGACCTGTTAAGCAATGTAATGTAATTGGATTTGTATTGGATGCTCTATAATGGTCCAACACAATATAGTCCAAATTTGTGAAGTGAAATCCTTGAAAATCTAGCTTTAAAAAATTCTGAAGAAAAAGATTAAAAAGTGGTATGGGCATATGTACTCGCCTCTTTTGCTATGATATGCTTAAATAAGACCTGGTGCAACCAATTACTTCCACAAATCACATAATTAGTCCAAAATTAGTCCAAATGAAGTCCACTTCTGAGCCATTGATTTGTCACAGGATTTCAGAAAATATACACCTCTTCTGAAAGGCCCCAAAGTCTGCAACACCATTTAGCAAGGAGGCATCACCAAGAAATTGGCACTGTGAAAACCAAGGAGCTTTCCAAATAGGTCAGGGACAAAGCGTTGAAGAAGCATAGATCCTGCCCCAAGGGAGCGCCATTATATCCATTATTACAAAATGGAATGTATACAGCACTATAACAAAGAGAAGGCTACTAATCAAAACTTACAGACTGAACAAGGAGGGCATTAATCAGAGAGGCAAGAAAGATACCAAAGATAACCCTAAAGGGACTGGAAAGCTCCACAGCAGAGATAAGAGCACCTGGACATAGGCTCACTTTAATTGGTACACTCCATAGAACTGGACTCAATGGAATAGTGGCCAGAAAAAAGCCATTGCTTGAAGAAAAGAAAAAAAAGAAAACCCATTTGAAGTTCATGAAAAAGCATGTGCAAAACTCTTCAAACATATGGAAGAAGGTATTCTAGACATACGAGATGAAAATTGGCAAAATTTTTTGCGCAAACCCAACACCTTTCATCAAACTAGGAACTCCATTCTGACAGTGAAGCATGACGGTAGCAGTATCAGGCAGTAGGGATGTTTTCCATCAACCACGACTGGGAAACTACTCAGGATTAATGAATGCCATTAAATAATGGAAATTTCTGAGGAGAACTAGTTTCAGTCTTCTTGAGATTAGAGACTGGGATGGAGGTTTACTTTCCAGCAGGACGATGACCATAAGTATACTTTTAAAACAATGCTCAAGTGCTTTGAAGACAAACATTTAGATGTGTTAGAATGGTCTAATCAAAACCTAGACCCGAATCTATTTGAGAATCTGTGATACAACTTCAAGACTTCTTGAACCAGTGGAGGTTGGATCAGTTTTGCCTTGGAGAATGAGTAAAATCCCAAAGGGTTAGATGTGCCAAGCTTATAGAGACAAACCTCAAGGGACTTGTAGCTGTAATTGCTGCAAAAGATGGATCTACAAAGTATTTGGTGGGGGTGAACAATTATGCACACTGAAGGTTGTTTTTTTGTCATTTTTCTTGTTTGCTTCACAATAAAAATCTTTTGTATCTTCACAGTGGTAGTCGTGTTGTGTAAATCTAATGATATGAACCCTACCAAAATCTGTCTACTTAGACTAATTTGACTCTTTCCCCTTACTCTGTATTATAACTGAGAAGGATTTTCTTACCCACAAAACTATACCTCAAAGATTTTGTTGAATGCATAGAAATAAGTTAATTTTGTTTCTCTTTTTTAAAAGTCAGAGATTTAATATAGAAAGTGTATAACCTATTTACTCATTATAAATAGAAGCAACCGAACTGAAAATCTGGCCGTGTTAATGGAGTGATAAGTGGGTGTTTTTAGTGCTTAGGATATGTGCCTTGGGGGATGAGATTTTAGTAGGGTGAGTGTGGATGTCAGTAAAGCCCTGGGAAAATGATGATGATGTTTGATTGAAACACAAATATGTGGAGGAGAGTGTATGCATTGGCAAGAATATATTTATCAATAGGAAACATCCAACCATTTGAACAAAAGTCATAAACTCATAAAAGTAGATTGTTTCAAACTATTTCTGGCTTTATTGATTTTAAAAAGATGAAGAAGAGCCACAAAGGTGGTCCCCAGCCACCAATACCTACCATGTTTGGAAAGGTTAAAAGAGCTTCATTCGGATTCACTTACAGAAAAACCATGTAAATCTACTGGAAATATACAGGATGACCTCAGGTTTACATGCCATAGACTAAGACTGTGTAGCATTTGTCCAGATAAAATCAGTCATCCCTAAGCAATACAACCAGAGGACACAAGAAGCCACAAATCCAAACAGCCACCACAGTTAGAAAGCACTTCTACAGAGAGATATCTGTAAAAGCTATCAAAAGCTACAGTTTCTTCTCTAAACATAAACATATTGAAAATCAAATCGCAGAAAAGATCTTGGACACAGATTTTTTGTGTATGAATTTTCTAACTAAATGATAAACTGTATGACTTCATAGGTTGACCTCACTAACCTAATATTGTCCTGACCCAGAGACAGTGGGTGGGGTCCTCAAACCCCGCAACTATAGGGGGTGGTAGGCATTGGAGCCTAGTAGGGGCAATTTATCTGAAGAACCCTGAACATCTAAAAAAGATAATTGAAAATAGTGAAAAGCACCTCAAAGAGGAGGTTTTCTATTGAGAATTTGACATTTGATCTTCTCTGTTACATAAACGGTTTGAATCCTTCAGATGCATAGTTCAAATATTCAAGTACTAAGACTAATATTTGGACAGTGCTGACAGCAATGAACTGTACAAATTATCAAAACTTCAGAAGCTCAAAGTCACAAGAATGACTCTCAGGACATTCTGTTTTAAGTATAGAAAAACTGACTTCAACTGACTAATCGACTTGTTTGATAAAAAATTGACAAATAGAAACTCTATCACACACTTTTTAACAAACTATTGCAAAATTCAAATATCTTCTTTGAAGGTTTGATTTTGGTTATAATTGCAAGTAAATAGCATAAAGTTAGTTGTGAATAATATGTGTGCTCACAGAGGATTTCTGAGTGTAGTGGTTGACTTGGAAAATATTTCCAGAAGATTTTCCAAAAAAGTAAATTTATCAGGAAAAAATAATCGTAGATTGAATACATGAAGAAAATTCTATTAAAATTGGCCCATAAATATATTTTAATGAAATTTAAAAATTTGTCTGTAATTTTGGCTAAATTTCCTACTGCAATATATTTCACCAGTTCACAAATGTAAACAAGTTTTCAAACATGATTATTTCCAGGTATATATTGTCAACACTATAATTTTTACTTGACAATCTTCTACAATCTATCTCCCTATCAATAACACAAAGATCATTATAATAAAAATAATAGATTACAAGTTTCAGACGTTTTTATTGACACAAGTCAATTTTTGTCAAAGATCTGGTGTGTCGTTAAACATTATACCAAGAAAATTCACAAGACTGTACTTGATATACTTCATTTATCTTTATTCCTCAAACTGTTGTATATTTTGTTTTAGATACAATTTTGAGTGTAACAGCATTTTATTTCAGAAAATAAAGTTCAAAATCAGAATAAAAGCTCCATAATAACCACTTAAATTTATTTTTAGACAGGTTGGACCAACTGCCTAACTGATATACAAAATTGAGGTTCAAATGGAAAAGATAAACCATTTGCTAGCAAGAAAATGTTTTGAAAATTAATTGAACTGATAAAAAAATTATTTCTATCATTCATGCAGATAGTGGGAGGGTGCACTGGGGTCATTTGGCCTGGGCTGACTATTCTGAGGGGGCCAACTCTAGACACCTTTTTGAATGGTAGACTCAAGGGGATAAAGGAGTGGTAGATATATACATGGATTTTCTGTCTAAAAATGAATCCCCGTCATCATTGCTACATTTTTTGTTATAATAGTCCCAATGTGCATCATACCTCTCCTTGACCAACCTTATTGAGCCAACTCTCTGGACACCACAGTGATCAAAGATAAAAACATGCAGTTGATTTGAGTCGTCAATTTCCAACATATACTGGTGTTGAAAAACATATGTAATTTTCTTTCCAAATCAAAAAAATAAATCATATACTCCTCACCCTGACACTCTTTCTCTCTCTCACTTGATATCTCTCTCTCTCTCTATCTCACTACAAATAAGCTTCTGGTGAATAATGGCAATGGTAGCCTGAAAATTTTACAAGCATTATGTTTTAGTGGTGACATTTTTAGAGATTTAAATAAAGAAAAGAATACTTATTGTTAATGTCCAAGAAGAGAGACAAAAAGACAAAAAGAAAGCAAGTATTTTGCTTACAATAAGGGTGTAAAGGTATGCCTTGTAGAAACAGAACAGATGATTGAGCGAAACAAGTCAAGGATTTATGATTCATAACATATATGCAAAAGTGGGTTGAAGGTTAGTCACTAATTATACCTTTATTAACAGGAGACATAGCTGTCATTGAAACTATTAGAAAACTTAAATAGCAATGATCTGGTCTAGACAGGGATGGACATCACCACTCACAACATGGATCCCCAGAGATCATATGTGAAAAGGTGGCCAACAAAATATGAGATGACATGACAAACTAGACAAACCAGTTTTCAATGGAGGGAGGGTTAAATTTTGAATATAAGTTTATGCTAAATTTACATATTAAATGAGCATATATAGGTGATGGTGATTCATACTTTCCTTCGGAAGGCTAGTCATTTTACAATTCTGACAACCATAAACCTATTCAGTGTCTTTTTACTGATATGCATGTGCATATATGCACATATCAGCAACTTACAAAAACAAGCAGCCCATCTATCCACACTTTTGCATAATAATCAACATTTACACTCCTTCAAGTGTACCGACATACACATTCATAGTAATGCAAGGGAATAATGTGCAAAAATGTTAGGTTACAGATGCTTCTCACACACGTTCACATAATACAGTGGTATGAAGAAAGACAAGCAAATACATGCATGTTAGTTCTCATTCATATGAACAGCAGGAAGAATTTTTGTAAAGATTCAGCAGGAAATCCGAGACAAGAAAATCTTTTTAACATCAAACAGAAAATATTTCTGTGAAATTCAAGTAGGATTTATTTTGATTTATGTTCAAGTTTTTGTCAATAATGTCTCATCAAACAAAATATTCATGAGCATTTTTTTTATATAACCAAAACAACGATATTTTTACAAGTGATTTACAGTTTATTTTTTTCATTGTTAGGGGCCGATAGTGACAGCAACAGTAGCAGAGAACAGTTTAAGCCACTAGCCTCTATCTTATTATGTATGTGTGTATGTGTGTATATATATATATATATATATATATATATATATATATATATATATATATATAAATATATGTATAAACATATATATGTTTTTATTGAATTGAAACAACTCTGACAGATTGTAGCAAGTATCATAATAGATATAATATCTATATATATACATCTCACAAGCATGATTTTTTAAAATTCAGTGAGCAAATTAAATGGAAAAGACTTATATTCTCAATTGTTTTGTCGTATACACCAACTATCTATGGTCCTATTGCTGTGGAGATGTCCCCCAACAATCTTCTCTTCTGAAGTCAAGCCATTCATTCATTAATTCATATCTATATACCTAATTATTTAAGTAGGAATATTTAAGACAACAATGGATTCTATGTTAGCAAAGCACACGGTTACTACAAATTTTCTCTGCTATTCAAAATTTGAGCAATACAATGAAACCTTTTGTAAACTGAAATGGCATAAATCAAAGAAGCAATTACCATTTATTTATATGAGAAAATAACCTTTTTCTATAATTGCCAGTTTTACACTAAATATAGCATCCTTACCAGCTCACTTAAGCTTTTCTGTTACCTTTGGATACATCTTGCTAACGGATGTATGGAATGGATCAAGATATAGCTCAGATACTCACTGACACAAAACCATCGTCAGCTTGAGGTCTTTTATGTGTTATTAATATTTTTAAAATCTGAAAAGAAACTAGTAATTTTTTTTTTCAAAATCTCATTACTGATCTTCACTACACAAAAGAATAAGAAGAAAAATGTTTTTTTTTATCCAATCAAGATCAGAAAGAATCCAATATGATCTGAACAAGCCCTCATCAATGAGCTGTTATAAAGAGAAAGTTGAACTGGAATCATCCAAACATTTAAATACTCAAAGGTTTGGAATACATGAAGTGACATAAGCCACTTACCTATAGCCAATCAACTGTGGCCGAGTCTATAAGTCTTCATGCAGCACCAAAATCAGACCAGAACAGACTTATTCAAATTTAAGGTAACCAAAATATAATAGAGTTTCAGTGAATTTACATTAGATCAAGCATATCATTTGTGAAAATTTGTGATCACAATCTATATTCAAATGTTAAAAATTTAATTACATATCTGTAGTGAGTCTAATATTTTTAGTATTCCTACTTCGTTGAAACAAACTGGCTGAAGTGTCATCTTATTACCTAAGGGACCCTTTGATTAATCTATTGAAAAATGAAAGAAAGCATGCTACATCAGCCTCAAACTGAATCACTTTTTTATCAACAGTAGCTTGGATGTAATCATGCCAGATTCCAAAAAGATAAGATACCCCTGAATTTTTTTGTTGTAAAAAAATATTTTTTAAGGAAATACAAAAAGACAATAATTAAAAAAAAAAGAAAGGATTTTAAGATATTTCTGCAAGCCTGGATAACCCTCATGGTCCTAAGCCTGACTTTGAGAATCTGTGGTTTACAATAATTCATCTAATAACAAATATAACATTAAAAACTTGATTAACTTATTGACCTGATTTACCTGCTGGAAAATAGAAAGAGGGTAAAAGGCATTCACAATTAATTGGGCAATGCTTGTATGTGGCCATGTGCATGTGTATATCCAGGCTATTGGTACTATTCCATCTAATAAAAAGCAATCCATGCACCACAAAAATGTTTTTCTTATGAAAAAAGTATTTTTACAAAATTCCCCAAAAACATTTTTAGAAAGTGTCTACAAGGGATACTCATTAGCGCTTGCAAGGTTCTAGACTAAACGATATGTCTAATAGTGCTCACAGAAGATTAAAAAAGTCCAAAAAGGAGTCAGTTTCCATTCCCCAAATCTCAAACTATTGCCTGTTCATTTGCTAGCTGACAATTTGTCGACTCTTGATTCCCAGAAAAAACAAAGGAAGGCAATTCAGTTGACTTTTTTTCTTCTAAAATTAGTGCTATGGGGGTATATTTATGATTCATGATTTATAAGCATCTATTGTAAAATTTTTGAATGTACTATTTATCTATGATAATATCTAGAATTTATAGCATACATTGTGTATAAGATTTATGACGGAAAAAAACATTTTTTTAATTCAATTTTTGAATATCATACATAAAAATCTTTTTTCTCCATAAATCTTATTCAAGATGTATAAAAATATCCTCAACAAACACTCTTGAAGAAGAAAAAAATTCTCATATGAAAAAATAAGATACAAGCTCTAATATATGCATAATTTTACTCACTATATATTATCTTATATTATAAACTAAATCTTGCCATAAATGGATAGTATGTATACAAATTTCACAATAGATGCTTTTATTCATAAATCATAGAGTCGACTGGTGATTTTGTAAATGTATTCTACATACTACCAAAATCTTATTTTAAATGAATAGTCCATTCACAAATTTTTCAATGGAAGCTTTTTTTAATAAATTGTAAACATATCCCGATTGCACTAATTTTCTAAAGATAAGAAGTCAACCAGTATTTTAGGAAATGAAGATCAATAAATTGTCTTCCCTCGTTTTTCTGGCAATTCAGAATTCAGATTCAACCAATTGGCAGAGAGCAAATGAATAGGCAGTAACCTGAGATTCAAGAAATTGAATGCCACCATCCAAAAAGACCCTCAAAAATACCTTGCCACTGGGCTGGAGGTTTAGTCAGGTCAGTGATCATGGATGGAGTGATTCAACTCTGTGTATGCTACTCAGTGACAATGAAGAAGCTCCAAAGACAATCATAATATTGGAATATATTGGCTAAAACCAATACAAGTATTCAGCCATTAACAAATTTATGTGACTTTTTCACAACCAAACTATTTAAAAATGTAAGAATAAAGTGAGTCAAGCACAAGAGAATATCAATATTTTCCACTAATACTATCTTTTTGAAGTTAGAGAAAATTTGTCCAAAATTATGTTTTTAAATTGAAGTCATAAAAATTTGTAAATAAATAAGTCACAATTTAATCAGTAAATAGCATTTCACTTCTTACAGTGAATATATGAATAATCTGATACTTCATTCTTAAATAACAAAAATAGTGGAAGTTCCATAGGCCATATTAGTTAATATGAACATATCAGTGTAACAATATTTTTTAGTTAGAAACAAAACAAATGATAATCATCTTGATAAAGTCAAAAGCAGAGTTATCACTGAAATCCAATAAGATAAATATCATAAAAAATTTTGGATAATTTAAGCAAAATGAATGTAATTAGTGAAAAGTTTACCCAGCAGCAGGGCAGTGGGTTGACCATCAAAAAGACAGAAATTAAAAAAGGTAACAATATACACAGTCTACAATTCATTAAATAGAAATACAATAATACTTGTGATATTCACCATTTTGAATATCAATAGAGGAAAATCAACAGAAATCAAGAACTGTTCACTCTACTTTTGAATGAGTCACACTTCAGATGATGGCTATTTTTTGCAAATATATTTGGAAATTAATGTCCCAGAATTGACATAATTTGATACGTTTTTGTTGTTGGCATTATTATCAGTTGATTTATTATGACCTGTAGGGCGGCTTGAGGTCTTTCATGGAAGCAAGCTGGTATAAAGTGAACTTTTTTAAGTCAAAAAAAGGTCCATCAATTTCATTTGTCAAAAAATCTATTGGCAGACAAATTAATATATATTAGAATCAAGAGAGCTCTTCAAATATATGTTCCGTGGAATAATACCATTATCCTAGAGAGTGCTCCAATGCATAGCTGTGTTTTAAATCTTAGTCTGTATCTATGTACTATCAAACTGCAAAATTACTCTAAAGCAAAAGTTACACAAAATAATCAATCAGTTTTCAGATAATGGCCTCAGATTATAAAATCTAAATTGTAAAACACAGTTTCTATCTTGGCTCATTTGTTCTGAATTTACAGATGGCTGAATTTATCTTTTCCTAAAAATAAGCAAAAATAACAAATGAAGTTGTTATTTCATATGTCTGAACGTAGATCACTTAAATGTTTCAAAGACACAATGAGAGAAATTCAGTGTTTAGGGATATCTGATTTTCATTTCCAGATTTTATCCATAGAACTCAAGAGCACTTCAAAGCACTAATTAAAAAGATAATTCATCAAGTTTTATAGCTATTCTGGTAAGAATTAATCAGATCTTAACTAATCTGCCTCATTTGGATTTCTCAAGCAAATTTCTATTGCATTATATGAAGGTGAATAAATGTCTGATCTATCAACAATTGTTGAGTAAAGTGCATTGACACGAAAGGAGATTATGTTTAAAATGAATACTTGTGTAAAATAAATACATTTTTTCATCAATAGGTTATGGACTTTATTGACAAACCTATGTAAAACATAGCCCATCAAAAACTATGGATGGTATATACACAAAAGAAAAAAGGTTATAAACTACTTTTATTTTCAAGATATGATATCAAGCAGTCGTAATGCCAATGTATTTAGTTTTAGTCACAATATTGAACAAACTGATGCATCTTACTAGTTTGAATAAATTGAAAACAGATTTATTGCTGAAGAGCAAACTGAAATCAAGATAATAATGAAAATTGAGAGATACACAAACAAAAACTAATGAAAACACAGTAATTGGTAGTTTTGATTATTTTGTATAATAAAACTGAACTGTTTTTATGCAGACATTTTGGAGAGGTTAATTAATGAAAGTTTTAGGAAGGTTCTTTGTTCAATGAAATAAACTTTAGACTTCTGTTGTACTTTTTAGTCCGGCTTAGTGGTTAATACAGCAGAATGTTAGTAAAGAGGTTAAATGTTCCATTCCTATTTCTGGATGAGTTGAGACACATTGAAGCAGCAAAACTACAAGAATGAAAACTGCCCAACTGTGAAATTGAACCCATGAGAGATTTTATGCTTCAGTAATCGATCAAATTTTCTTAATTCCAGCAAAATTCCTACTTTCCTCATAATATATAATAGCATCTCTCTCTCCCATTATATATATATATATATATATATATATATATATATATATATATATATATATATATATAATTTGATAGAAAAGTTTGCCAGTGAAAGGTGGCAGAGATTAACGCAATCTTGCTTATCATGAAGATTGAAGATAGGAAGAAGATGGGAAAGGCCTATGTCCAGCAGTAAATTTACAATGGCTGATGATGATAATGATGATTAAGCAATTATGAAAAATATTCTATTCAAAAGAATGAATATAAATAAACAAATTTTACACATGAATTTAATTTTTTTAAAAATCTTTCTTTTCAAAAGATTTTTTTAATTGAGATCTTTTTTTCAATTTCAGTTGCATCATTTATTCCTTTTCATACCTTTCCCAAGGGCATTAGTACAAAATGAAAGCAGATTATCTCAGCAGGCATTTGATCTGGACTTGCCAATTTTATTTTCACCTCCACTGATATTTTTTTTGGAAATAAGTAAATGTTTACAAATAATACGCAGACGACTACAGTTGGGTGCTTCTGGTTTATGTGGTATTGAGAAAAACAGAGCCCCCTTTTGGGAATTTGGCTTAAAACAGAAGTTTATAATCTTAATTGACCCAGTGCAGCTATTAATGATCTCAGATGTCAGCATCACCTGTCACATGTTCATGCTTGAGTCAAGGTATCCTCATAGAGTAATTTTCAGAGGCACAAATTCATGCCTATCCTAAAAGCCTATCCATAAAAGTGTTATCAATAGCCAGCAATATTTGAAGTTGTTTGAGTAAATTTCATTTTTTTCAACGATATTAAAAATTTTTTCTTCAAATTTTATTCTTTGGTGAAGTAATGCAACATTATTATCAATTTTGACTTGCTTTTTATATTTTTTTTAAAAGTCAGGTGCTTTTTATCATGACTTTTAAATCGGACCATAATTCTACGTCAATGACTAAACAGTGCAATCTGATAATAAAGAGCAAGCCAACGATGTGAATCAAACTCACACCCTTTAGCCCAAATAGGTCCATAAATGCCTGGCCACTTTTAACCATTTAGGGACTTGATAGTTAAATGGAAGCTGATTTGGCAAGAGGGTTTCAGTTTGAATCACATCGTCGGCTTGCTCTTTTTTTCCCCAATTCTTCTTCTTCTTCATCATCATCATCATCATCACCACCACCACCATCATCATCATCATCATCATCATCATCATTCTTTCAATGTCCGTCGTTGGACATAGATCTTCCCGAAGCTTCGCAAAACTTCTCTCTGTTTAATCGTTGCCATAAAATCATGGTCCGATTCAAATTTGTGATAAAAAAGCAACTGAAAATAAGGATGAAGGTAAAGAGTTAGTCAAGATTGATAATGATGCTTCATTTTCTCATTAAGCATATTTATGATGTATTTGTTAAGATGATATACATCATGCATACACACCAACTCACACACACATACAGGTATATAAATATGTACATATGTAGAAATATATATATACAAACATATACATAATCATGCATGCATATATATATATATATATATATATATATATATATATATATATATATATATATAAATAAATATATATATATATATATATATATATATATATATATATATATATATATTGAGTAATGATAAATGCTTATATATACATTACACGAATGCAGAAATATGCATCTATATTAATGTTTATAAACATTGCATATATAGATAGACAGGTAGAAATGCGTGTTTTTTTGTGTACATTTCTACTTTATATGTTAGAGTATATGTAGATGTACATTCATTGAGACTTTGTATGTGTGTGTATATAGATGAAGACATTCATGAACTCACCAATCTACAAGATCTACTAAATGCATGAACTGAGATACAATCAAATATACTGATGATAAAACTATATACTCTTACTCAATGAAAATTATTTTCTACACATGTGTATACCTATTCTTAATGTATATCTATTTTTACAACATAATCCTCATGCACATTTGATAAATTAAAATATATATACGTAAATGTACACCTGCATATACTCTCACATATAAAGCAGAAATGTGCACAAAAAAACACCCTTCTACTTGTCTATCTATATAGGCAATAAACAAGTAAGAATATGTATTCTTGGACGTAGCACATATTTAATGGAGACATCATTGCAAAGAAGCACGCTTCAATCTTTTAAAGAAATTAATTGAGAAAAAATTTAACTAAGAATACCATTTTCAATTTCACAAGCAATTTCACCTAAGTCAGCACACCTTTCTACAAGGAACAGCTTATTAGCCTCCAGAAATTAACTCGAACTTTCAATAGGAGAGAATAAAACAACAATTAAGAAAAGAAATATGGAAAGTGGAATTTAGAGTATACCTAAAAAGTCTGAAAAAAAATGATTAATTCAAATTGCTAGAATGTATAATTCTAGCAGGGTAGCTCTGGCTTCTATTGCTGCTGCTGTTTCTGTCAGTGTGGTCTGTGTAAATACACAGTATGTGTATATTCTGCAGCATATGACATGCTTAACATTTGCACAAACCAGTCAGAAGGAACACCAGACTTGACCGAGACCAAGTCTATTTCATTAGAATCTTCATATTTGTGACTCTTTTATTCGGCTCTTCTTTGAAATTGTGTGATTTATTGATAGAAGGATTTTCAATTTGACTTTGTTTTATATCACTCCTGCTTGGATGTAGCCAAAGATTTGGGGGCCTGGGGGGTCTCAGCTCCTTGAAAATTTAGAGAGATGTGATAAAAAAGTAAATTTTGTAATATATAGACATGCGCTTTCATTTAATTGGTGAAAAACAACCTTAAAGGAAAAAATATTCTTCATACTATTCATGTATGTACAAATATATCTTCATTGTATAATATCAGTTGAAATGCTGAAATGTCAACTACTATTTATAAATCTTCTGGGGGTTCACCTGTATTGAAGGCCCAGGAAGGGGCATTTTCAAATAGCTCACACCCTTCCCCTCTCAGCTATGCCTCTAACCTCAGTCACTGGATTTATACTATGTCTGCAATAGCTTTGTTTGTAGCGTCCAAATTTATAACAAACTATATTTTAATGCAGACACAACTGAAGACACGTAGATAATATATCATCAAGGTAGTCTTCTTTGAACAGAATGGTAATGCTCCCCTTCATCCAAGGAGAGTATGTTCCAAGACCCCCAGCAAATGCATGAAACTGTGAATAGTACAATACTTTATATATACTGTTTTTTCCTCTATGTACATACATGCCTATGATAAATTTTAATTCATAGATTGGGTACAATAAGAGAAATGTAATAAGAAAATAGAATAATTATAACAATATACTATAATGAAGGTTATGAGACAGAAAATTTTTCTCATGGTAGATCTTTTTTCTTTCCTGTAGCAAAATATACAATTTGACATAAATTCTGTTCCCGAATCAGTCTTATGATATGTGTGTGCGTGTGTGTTAGACTTATAGACTACTGTTTCTTACATTATATTTTTCACTTATCAAAAGCAGATTCAATCTCAAAATGTTCATTTTATTTTAGATACAATTCTCAAAATCATTGTGCTAGTGTATCTGTAATTGCATTAACCCTCCCTCCACGTACACCTAGGTTTCACTTTCTGGGATTCCAGTTATGCGTGGTCAGCCCCAGAAATGTTTTACTCAATAATGGTCCCAAAATGCAAGAGTCGTGATACTGGCAAGATCGATATACTAAAAAGAAGTTCTCAACTTTTTAATCATCTATTGGCCAATGATAAACATGGAGAAAGGGCTTGCAAGGCCAGTCATTAAGACTAAAATTTCTTCTAGCCAGATCATAAATTGTAGCAGATATTTCCTTACAATGAATATATATTTTATTTTAAACCTTATGCCTATTTTTGAACAGGAATGCAAAAATGTTCTTTCAAATACTATGCTTATCAAATAATTTAACTGAATGGTATTTTCAATGACATTTACAAAATTCTGCTTTCAGCTTCTTTGTCAGCTAAAACTATGAATACTTTATACATTGTAAAGGATTAGTTGCTTGATGCAACTAATAATGAGCTGTTATATGCCTCCAGCAGAGCAAGCACAACCTTCAAGAACAAGAAAATCCCATTAGTCCTAAAAAGAACAGTATATAACCAATGCATCCACCTGATAGTCACCTACGGAGCTGAAACATGGAGCCTAACCAAGAGACTGGCTGGAAACCTGAGAACCATGCAACATGCGAATGAAAGAATCATGCTTTACCTCACATGGAGAGATCACAAGACAGCACAATATATCAGGGAAAAAACAGGAGTCCTATATATCATAGAATCCATTTGAAAACTAAAATGACAATGGGCTGGTCATGCAAGAATGGCAGACAACCTCTGGACATCACAAAGAAGTGCTAAAAATCAAAAAAGTTAAGGATTCTCAGGGGATCATGTTTCAACCTCTCTTTTCTCAAAATAATCATATTTAATGTATATGAAATATGGATACATTCTGTAATATCTTCAACTTGCCTCATGATAAACAGACAAAAAAAGGTGACTACACTGGGACTTTGGGATTATTATTAAGTAAAACTAATGAATTCTCTTCCCCGATACCCTAAAGAATACATTTAAGTGAACTGCTTGGTCAAGTTGCCAAAAGATGGTGCTTACATGACCTGGTAGATTATATCCCATCATGGCAGATTAAATACTTTTTGCTCCTTCTGTTTTATGAATACTGAATCATTCCAATACCATAAATAATAAGCAACTAATTATAAGTAGCATATGTATATTATTATTGATTGCAGAATATTTTAATCAATTAGTGTTAAATCTGGAAATTCTATGGCAGTTCAGAATCAAGTGAACTCACACCATTTTCCTCAGACAAAGACTAACCTGATTTTCTAGACAAAGAGTAATCTGTCTTTCTAAACTGTTGTGTTAGAAGATATGATGACTGCTTACTATGATAAGCACACAAGTGGTAAAGCCAATGTGGTTTGGATTTGAGAGTAGCTTACCTGAGTTGTTACAAGTAGAATAACACAGTATTTATACAACCTAAAGTTCATGGATTTTATCTGCATCAGGCAAAACTTAGAGAATAACAAATGTTTAAACTGGTCTCAATCTACGTGCTAACCCACATACCAAACACAATACTCCTGACAAACTGACAAATAACTTGAGTAGAAGTTTAATTGAGAACTTCTTTCGATTTGGATACATTTTTATTACATCAGCCAGCAAAGTTGGACAGAGATTTTTGTACTCAATGTATTCATTCATATATGTTTTTTCCACAGAATATATCCAAATGTTTGTAATGGCATTTTGTGGAAGGTTGGCACAAGGGGGCAGATACAGAAAGAGTTTTCATTTTTGTTTCATATCATCAATGGTATTGATGGAGGTCCATGTTCTCTGAATGCATTTTTAGTTGTTTTTTTTATTTGTTATTTCTGCATGTAGATGTTTTGTGATTGATGATTCAGTATTAATTAAATCTTCACCTTTCCTCATCAGGTGGATAAAAGAGCTCTAGCCCACCTAGATCCTTGGAGCATGACTCCAGCGTTTCATTACAGCATAAATATTTCAAGAAAGGTAATGAATCTTTGATGTGTATTGACTCACTTGTTTCTTCATCTCTACCCACTAATTACGTGTTAAGGAGCTAACATCACAAGTGTTGAATATTATCCAGTGTGACTGCCACTTATGGAAACATTTGGCTGCAGCCCTGCGTGAAAGATGGCAGGGCTGCTCACAAGAGCATTTTTGAAATTAAACTAATTTCAGAGACATTTTGAGCCCGCATGTGGACATATACTGACTAGTTTTTCTCATCATCAGTGAATTGTTTAAACAGAGGATTTTGATAATAAATAGTCAGTGAGAGTATGCTGTTCCCCTTCCCCAAAAAGTAAGGGAATGTAGTCCCCATGTATTCCTATAGCCCTACATTACTGGTTGCACCATGTAGATGTAACAGGCTTTTTAACGAATATTTACTCATCAATAACCAGAACTATGATTTAGAATTTATCACTTCACACTTCAAAATTCAGCTTTTCCTCAAATTCTTTTAAAAGATGCATATATTTTTAATCAATTACATTAATATCATTCAGCATATACACTAACATGCATCTATCTAGGTACATCATTATGTCTGCAGCCTAATGATTAAAGAGTATTTAGTTTGCACAACAATTGTTTTTCAACAGTCTCCATCCTTGTAAATGCATTTAATTCAATGGTGGTAATTAATTACATTGATAAAACATTATAAAGTTGAAATTTCCAATCAAATTTAATGTGTAATTGCTTATAACGCATTTTGTGTATGGACCTCAAGATTCAAATTGAATTTGGTTCTCAAAATGATAGCTAAATGCAAAAATAGAAAGACCCCTATGCAAAGTGTGCAGGGCCCGTCAATGATGAATTTCAAATATTTTGAGCCTTGAATATATCCTGTATATTTACCCCACTCACATCACAGAGTGGCCAACCTAACGGTTGTATCAAAAGATTCTGTTTGATCTCCATCTTTCTAGTATAGGATGAGAGGGAAAGGAGCAAGGAGTTTTGTTCTTTTGATGATAGAAAAATTTTCGTTCAATTCATTTCCTTTGCTGATATTTTTGCTTTTTTTTCCCCCTCACTTCCTCCTCCCTCATTTGTCAGTTCGTCATCAAAATTTGCTACTTGTGTTTCTGAGTTTTATCAAATTGTAACCTCCTGATGAGGTGGCACAATTTTTGAAAAATTCTTTGTCTATTTCTGTTTTCCTGGTGGACTATCTTCACACTACCCAAACCTCCACGGTTTTCTCAGCATTTCTACATGACTTTCAATTTACCCAACAAATTTTTTTCAACATAATCTGCTTCCTTGTCAATGCACTTAGTCCAAAGGTGAAGAAGTCTGGAGGATCTGCCTTTACCAATGTATATTAAATATTTACAGGGAATGGCACTGAGAAACCACTAACTTTACACCTATTTTTCCCTGTCATCCGGAAGGACACCGATCATTCTTCATGATGCAAAAAGGAAAACTTGGATCAAGCTTTGTGAAATGGAAAATTCATTACAAAGTGGACTCACTTATGATGTGGTAAATAATCATAGACCCAGGCATCATCTGCATTATATTGTGGCTACAGAGTATATATATATATATATATATATATATATATATATATATATATATACACATATAAATGAATAAATAAATACTGATTGAATTAATGATGATTTGTGTGTCATATGGTCATGGATATAGTTGGACTATACAATGCCAACAGTCATGTTCATATGCATTATATATATACATATATATATATATATATATATATATATATATATATATATATATATATATATATATATATATATATATATATATATACATATATATATATATTGGAGTAAGGATTCATTACATGTTGAATGTATCGAGCACTTTATGAAATTAACTCATTATATATTGTATCATATCAAATCATATTACATCTTTGGTCGGTATTGTGTGTATCTATATATATATACGTATACATATATATATATATATATATATATATATATATATATATATATATATATATACATATACATACATATATACAACGCATATGAACATGGTTGCAGGCATTATAATCAACAGAATAGAAATGAGATAATTTTTTAAAAAATATCCCAATATTTCAATGTTTGTTCACACCATCTTTGGAATATTATACGTTTGTTAATCATATATTGAGTACCTGTAAGTATGTTCCTCAAATTTCATACTATATTTATTTATTTATTTATATACGCAATAGAGAGAGTGAGAGAGAGAGAGAGAGGGAGAGAGAGAGAGAGAGCGAGCATAGGTAACCATGAATTAAAAACAAAAATAGATTATTAAGAAAATGAATTTATTAGACCAATTCATGAATGTTTAGTGCCTTTAGATACAAGATTATTTTTCAGAAATTTAGAAAAAAATTGTAGAGGTCACAGGAGTGGGGCCAGTGAACATGGTAGATCATAAAATAGTTCTTACATTCACATCTTATGATGAAAGGCTCTCTTTCCTTTTCTCTCAAGGGAAAAAATTGATATTTCTTCAACAAAGTTGATTCATAAAATCAAAAGCATAAACAGAAAAAAAAATACTCAAAATTACATATTTATCCATTTCAACAGAAACCAGAAATTTCATGAAAAAAACAAAGAAATCACAAATCATTAACAATTACAACAAAAGAAAAAATTGAATGATCAAGCTCAACAAAAACATCCAAAAAAAAGAAAATGTTGGTTGAAAAAGCAAATAGCAGAAATAATTGAGAGAATCTAGGGCCGGACCATTCATTAGGACCCAAAATTCTTTGGGGTATGCATTGAATTTAAAGGAAAAGTCATTAAAATACTTTTGGGGGCACAATATTCAAGTCTTGCATAGAGTGCATGAAACCTATGCGCAAACTTAGTCTCACTTAGGGCTCTTGAAATCCTTGTGCCTGCCGTGAGAGAATCATTGAACAAGATAAGATCGTGATAAGATCACAATCAACAAAACTCTCAGTACAGGAAAACTGCAAATTACTGAGATACCCAACGATGGTTAGAGACCAAACTATCAACCGTGCCTAAGAGCTCTACAAGATCAGCTATTTATCCAACTATGGACCACAAATCAAAGGACAAGATAGTCCAGACATGAGACATCAATTTAAAGACTTCCCACAAGTCACTCCATGGGAGGGAGAGTAAGCATCAAACAGTCATAGAAAGGAGAGGCACTTGGACCAGATAACATCACCATCGGCCTGTTCAATGGTTATAGTCATATGCGTATGAATATTAATCCATTCTTATACATACAAATATAAAACAAATGTATATTGCTCTCTATAAATGGACACATAGAAACACACACACATACTCAGAAATTTACATTTCATATGATTATTAATTTAATTAGAATATGTGCACCTATATATTTATTTATATATATATATATATATATATACATCCATGTATATACACATGTGCATATGTGTGACACAGCTTGTGCTCTTCGGGGTATGTGTATCAATGTGTGGTAATGTTTAGCCATCTAGTTTAGCAAACCATTTGCTTTTGTAATGAGTTAAATCCCCAGTGGCTGTCCCACACTTGTGGCCCAATGCCAGACTAAGCTAAGCTTATATATCAATCGAGAAGATTCAAATAAAAATGCATACACATACATTCATACATACTAATGGAAATGCCGCTATAAAGAATAGATAATGCAAATAATAAATAACACCTAGCCGCACATTTTCTCATGAACCTGTTTAATCAAAGAAATGTGCGTGTGTGTGAGAGAGAGTGTGCGTGTGTGTGTGAGTGGAAGTTGCATATTGCAACTCATTGATACTAGGTTCATACATAACCTGCATATCTAAATGTGTGGTGGTATAACCGTAACACAACCCCTTCGCTAAAACTACTAGAAGTACTACTGTACTACTAGTTACTAGCAGTGATGGAAAATTGGTTTCGGGAACTAATTGTACAGTAAGGCTTTGTTTCAGGAAATAGGTATATGGTAATGTCTCCATTAGTAGACATCGAACATACAAAAAAACCTTATGTTAAAACACTGAATTATTTAAAAATGAAATCATATCTCCCATCGTCTAGAGAAGCCCACAAAAGTGGTTTCTGTAGATTATCACTCGCAGCTTATTAGAGAACTATCAAAGAGTGAGATGAGATAGCAGTGTACATATAAATGTATGCGTGTAATGAATAGGTGTATGCGTGAGTGTGTGTGTATGTGTGTGTTGTTATCGAACGGGTGGGTGGGAGGTATTTCAGAAGCAACAGCCACTGAAGTAGGAGGAGGGCAAGAGGAAGTGAGGGAGGTTTAGGAGTAAAGGATTATATTGAAGGAGGAGACGAGAAGAGGAGGCAAACTTTGAGTTAATGATGACGTCATAACACCTGAAATACAGCAACAACGTAATGTTGCGATCACATCTGTATTTTTTTACACTTAGTATAAACGTATGTGAATATGACAGCATGCACACACAAACATGAAATAAAAATATTGTGGGTGGTCTGTTATTTATTTCATTCAGCAGGTCAGTCGGCTGGTTGGTTAGTTTAGTTTAGTTACCAAGTTGGTCGATTTAATTACTAGTGACAAGAGGAATTATGATATAATTTGAGGTAATTAAATACGTAAGTTAACACCAGCCGTAGAATCGACATTAGCAGACCTGCCAAGATTCAGAAATTCGCAGAAGAGAGATTTTCTAAAAAAATGAACCCCCCCAGCCTTACCACACACATTATGGTGGGTGGGGGGTGAACAAAATTTTCAATTCTAGAAGCTCTAAAAACAGCTATTTCAGTGTATTGGAAACCTATCTTAACATGATTTTAAAACCACTGAAATGCAGGAGACTTGGTAGGTCTGCAAATCGAAAGGAAAATTTCTTCACTAGCATATTTTTTTCAATGTGGGAGATTTATACAAATTCATTAGATGCAGAGATGGGGTGGGTGGGGGTAGCAGCATTCGACTTCGAAATGCGGGAGTCTCCCGTGAAATGCGGGAGACTTGGTAGGTCTGCATGGGTTTTTTTTCTGATGAGATGTGACGACTTCTTGCCCTGCTTCTCTTTTAGTGTCTTCTGTCTTTCTTCCGATAATTCAGTATTTAAAAAATAATGCAGAAAAATCCATTATCATTAAATGTAGAGCGATCAGATGTTGGTTCTGTATATCGTCGGCAACTACATTGGATGCAAGAAGAAGAAAAAGAAGAAGAAAAAGAAGAAGAGGTAAGATTAAGAAGAAAAAGAAGGGATAGTTAAGTTTGGTGAAAAAAAAATCATGGTCTGTTAAAGGCAGCACACTTTGCTTTGCGTGCTGGCTTCTCTTGCTTACAAAGAAGCGCAGTGGCGGCAACAAGCAGAGAACGCGAACAAGAAGGGTGGGAAGGTTGTTGCGCAAGTGAATTGCGGTAAGAGCCGCAGATTTTAAAAGCCCCCCTCCCTGTCTATATCTCTTTCTCTCTTTCTATCTACCTATCTATTTTCATTTAAGTATTTATTCATTCTCTTATCTCCCAACCATTTTCGATATCTCTACTCCCTTCACTTTCGTGACAGAAGAGAAAGAGTTAATAGAAAAAAAAATCTGAGTCTAGAAATAAATTCTGGGAGCCTTTAAGGTTTTCTGCGACCTTGAGGGATCTAGTGCTGTCAAAAGATTTAATTAAGGTGATTTCATTAAATGAAGCGTGGTACACTGGTACTTCTTAATCTTTGAGGAAATTTTACAAACCGAACCTGAACTGAAAAAAAAGAAAAGAAAAGAGTATCTCATTTTTTTTTTGTAAAAACGTTTTTTCTTCTACAAAAAATGAATATATCTCTTTTATGTTTTAATCATTTCATTTATTATCATTTTGAAATTGAAAATGGATGGTGTAGGTAGGATTGAAATGAATACAAAAAAATACATCTAAATTTTTTACCACTTTCTCACTGCAACTATGTCAGTTTTTATTAAATGAATCAGAAAATGAACAAAATCCCTAAAACTGACATAAAACAATCAGAGAGATCCAAGCCTGACTGCAGCAGGGACAAAATCCACTCTTACTTCTATCCCCACTGAAAATGATTACTTGTTATTGTGTGAATATATATATATAACAAATGAAAAAATCATGAAAATACATTTTTTTTTCATAAATGTATTCATTTATTAGAACAAAATAAGCCTCTGCATATTTGTAAGATACATTTTCGTAGATATGGAGAACCTGTCACTTTGGCTCAGTCGGAAAGGGAGCAGGCTACCAATCATTTGGCTATGATTTCAAATCACGGTAGAGAAATATTAATTCTATGAATGCATTTATTTATTAGAGTGAAATAAGCCCTTGCGTATTTGCAGCATGAATCTTGGTAGATATGTAAGACTTGTCAATTTAGCATAGTCGGACATGATTCCAAATCATAGTAGAGGAATGTTAATTTTTACTATTTTTTCACTCTGCTAGATTTGATGAAGATTGTTCTTGTCATTCTTGTTGTTCTTGTTACAATGGCACACTGAAGCAAACACCAAGTTTAGACTGGAGTTTGACAAAAAAGTGGTTGATACCAATAAAAAAGACTTAGGCTATTATTGGGGACATGTGTTTGTGACACAAGCCAAGGTTAAGTATTGATGCTCTCAAAAAAAAAAAATGAATGCAGAAAATAGAATTCCTTAACACTAACAATGTAAATTGCAGTGAAAAAAAAAAATTTTTTTAAATAGATTGATAGATGAAAATTTGATTTGTTATTAAAAAGTGATATTTGGGACTTTTAGATTTTTATAATAATCTCGGAAAAATGTTAAATGTACATACGCACCGTGAACAGAAGATAAAAAAATGAGTTATTTTTCCTCTTACTCTCAGCCCCTCTTCAAGAATGATACCAAAGTACCTACAGCAAGATAAAGCATTTCCAATCAAGAGCCAATATTCTCACTCTTACTCTCCCTTCCTCTCTATGAATGATAAAAAGTCCCCACTCTCCGTAAGAGAACAGTCTTTCATCAGCACCCAGTGAATTTGGCTGAAAAAGTGGTCACAGAAAATGATTCCATTTTAGCCTGAATTTACATCGTAAATCAAACCCATTAAAAACATATTTAAGGGGGTGATTTTCAAAAAATAATGTGGTAAAAAACCCTGCTCCAGAGTTCTGGTAGTACACACAGAAAATATCATGGGGATATTTGGTGCGGTTTTTGTAGTGGGCTGTCACACGCAGATAGATGGATAGACATTTGGTGAATTATGATAAGATAAGATGAAAGGATGAGGAAGATTTCTTCATTGTTCATTTTGATAACTTGAAGAAGGATGCTTCAAGAGGAAATGTAAGAAGAGATCTGTCAGTACGTACGTGAACTTAAGAATCACAGTGCTGACGCACCTGACTGGAAGTTTCCGTCTTATTTTTCATTGCAAAATTATTGAAAAAAAAAAGGATAATTATCAATTGTGATCATGATATAGTCACAAAATCTAACATCAAAGACTGACAATTATCGTAAATTTGTACCACTTTTGCGTCTAAATATATACAGTATATTTTATTTATCAACATCTTAATAAAGCGTGTGGAATTTTAAAGTTGTAAATAATGCCAATTAATTATTTATACACCGATATTTTAATATGAGGAAACTGAAATGACTTTGAAAATTCATCGGAGATAGCCATTATTATTTTCCGTTTTCACATCAGATTGACTAGCATGACGTGGTCACATGATTCAATACATCGTCTCTTTCTTTAGGAGTGAGTAGAATTAGAATATTTCAACTCCATGGTCTATGTTGGTGGTCTACTGTATAAAAACTGTTTCCCATTTTGCTGGTAAATTATTCTTTTTTGAACATCTTGCGGTATTTAAAATTTGTTTTGTCTCTTCAATAACCTCTAAGAAGATACGGACAAAAGATATAAAAGAGAGAGAAAGGGAGAGGAATGTGTCGATGATATGGACTACAAGAATAAGAAAAAAACAAAATAAATAAATCAACGAAAAACGTTAGTTCCGTAGAATGCAACTTCTTGTATGTGAGCACAATCCTATTGATGGGTACCCTTGGATATCAAGTGACAGCAAGCCTCCTGAAAAAGCTGTCACCTTTCTCATTTTTGTCATCTCTATCAATAGTTACATCTTCACACCATCCGATCCAACAGTTGTCACGGAGAATCAAGTGACAGCAAGCCTACTTAAATCTCAAGTGTCACCACCACCACCACCACCACCACCATCATCATCATCATCATCATCATTACCATCACTATCACCATGGAATAAAAATATTTTATTTACCATTGTTTATAGAGAATATTTTTGCTGTTCTAAAACCAAAATATATGCAAATAAATATTGATAGTTAATTGTGTAGGGCTACAGTCATTCGTCGGTGTAGAGGGAGATAAACACACAATATTTAGCTTATACTGAAAAGCCATTTGCCTGTATGTAAATCGGTTAACGTAAAGGAAGGAAATTGTACCACACCAGACATCGTGCTTAATGGTGAGTAGGAAAGAAAAGAAAATAAACCAATGAGATGAATGAAATAGAGAGAATGAGAGAAAGACTAGAGAGTGTGGGGAGAGACAAGGATAGAAAAGTGTTCTGTAACTCAAAAAGGAATTGTACTAAAGAGAAGACACCAACTAGTTGTCACAAAACAAATAATTACAACTGAGCTATCTGAATTAGAGCTTGAAATCAAGACCGTTCATGGTAAATAGCAGGCTCAATGGTCTCACTAGATTACCAAACTTCAATATTTCAATCTGGTTCTTGAGAATATTCTAAATTTAATGTGATAATACAATAGATGTCATGTTTGATGAAAAAAAATTTGAACTTGATTAAAAAAATTCTGTGTTGCTGGAATTATTTCTTATTGATTTCAATTTTTTCTTCCAGGTTTAAAACACAAAAAGTTTGGTAAATTTCTAAATTCAACATAATCATTTCTTTTCAGCACCAAATTTGTTCTAGAGGGGAAACATCAAATTTTTGTGCTGACCACTTAGGTATGGAGCAAAAAGGTTAAAAAACACTGCTTTAAACTTTCTTTGAACCTGCTGATAAGATATACAGGTAAAACCATTTCCTAAGAGGTGTTTATAAAAATGTGCTTCTAACTGAGAGTGAATTGGTTTGTAAAATATTGTAACAAGATAAAGAAATTTTGTTCAAAAACTCAAATGCCCTGTGGATATTTTGGGAGAAACTTTCACTAATATAAAACAAGTATTAAAATGAACTTCAAATTTAAAAAGAAATGATCTTGCTTCAGATGATCTTCTTTCAAACCATAAAAATATTATTGACTACATGGGAAGTTTATTTCTTTGTAAAATGATGTAAATAATCAAAATTCTACACTAATCCAAGGATTAGGATGAGCATCAATTTACACACACACACACACACACACACACACACACACACACACACACACACACACACACACACATATATATAAATTTATATGATAATTGCAAAAAAACAAAGGGCAGAGCTACAAGAAAAGGGCAAAAAGAAAGTAAGGAAGTAAAAATAGGAAATGAAAAGATGAGAAAGAAAAGAAAGAGAATAGATAAGAAGAGAAAAAAGTGAAGTTGGTAGAAAGGAAAGTAAGGGAAGATTAGAAGAGGAGAAAGAAAAAAAGAAAAGAAAGAGAGGTAGGAAGAGGAATCTTAAAATTGTTCAGAACCATAGAAATATACTTGATATGAAATAACAATTTTTTCATGTTTTTGAAATAATTATCTAAAATCACAAAAATAATTTGAGACACAAACCAGAATTTTACCCTCTAAAAACAACTCTCTTCAATATAATTTTATTGAAATTCATTTCTATCCATTTAGCAATATGAGTTTTTGATGGATTATTAAATTTCAGTATGGTGGCAATAACAGCACACGTTAGAATTTTGATGGCAATTACAGCAACATTATAGTTTTTCTCATCTTCTGTTGTGAGTATCTTTAAGGATTTCAAGAAGTATTCTCTCCAGTGATGCATTTAATAAACTCAATATTGAATTGTCAGAGTCTCTATTAATACAGATATTTATAACAAGCAACGCATGATAAGAAAACAAACAAAAAAACAATACATTTCATTAATAATTCAAAGTTTTTTATGGAGGTCAGCTGATGCATTGCAGGGAATTTGGGGGCCCCGTGGGTATTGGCTCCTTGAAGGTCCCCCTCTGATATTTAGTGAGATATATCAGTAGAAATGCATTAGATGAACTACTATCTATGAAGCTTTTTGGGGCACCCTCCATTGGGGCCAAGGGGGTGTTTTCAAATACCCCTCCCCCCCTCAGCTACACCTCTTGAGGTCAGCTCAAGACTAGAAACTTACTGTAGGGATGATCATTGTCATTAGTATTTATTGATTTCTTTTCTTGCATTCATTTTCACGTTGGTTTTTTTCTAAATTATGCAACGAGATATAGTTAAAATGTTAGTGCTATTTATTATGAGAATTATTTACCGATCATGAAAAATAGAATTAGTAGGTTTATATAATCAAACAAGTTTAGTTATGTTCAAAATGGTGCACTGTCGTGTAGCACATCTTCATTGTAAACATATTAAGATCTTGCATTAAAAAACAATATTTCAACAAAAATAGCAACAAATATTTGAAGGAAGAATATCCTAGTTATTGATGTGATATGCCTTCAATGTAAACTTGACGAATAACCAACAAAAAAATCATATCATGCAGACCATGAAAGAAAGAACCAAACACAGAATTTCAAAGATAGAATAATTCAATCAGAAACATTACACCGACAGCGGTGAAAATGGGAGAGGGGTATGTGGGTGTACACAGTATACCTACTTCTCTATTTCAAGGATTTTTGTATGTCTCAAAACAGCCCAGAAATTGTCCATATTTTGAAATATTACTCACAGGGGCTTACAATGCTCCGCAACCCCCAGCAGCATGGGTTCACTTTGCTCTTCCCTGATGGACCCCTCTGTGATTCTCGAGCACAAATTTTAGATGCAACCTTACCATACACCTAGTTCCCAAAACCCATTTCTGTCACTGGAAATATTGCACCAATAAACATATGAGAAAGAGACGAGAATGAAAAAAGGTTAAATGAAGACATTGGCCATAAAGATGAAGTCACTGAGGAGAGACTCTTATAGGTGTGGGTGAGCAAGTAGAACAGACAAACGTTTCTAAACTGCTGTATGTAATGCAATGTTAAAATACCACACAGAATATTCGAGAATGAAAGAGACAAAAGTAGTAGCCGTGTTTCTTCCTTGGCCACAAAAATCAATATTTCTACTGTTCACTTAATAACTTCCTTGCATTCTAATATCTCTGCTGATTCCGAGAAAGAAGAGCCAGAATAACAACAACATGCAATGTCACATATTCTCACACGCAGCATATCCTTCAGGTGTCAGACGCAGACCATCTCCATGTGATTTCACAATTTATACAAGTTAACCTTAGACAAACCAACATATATATATACACGCCCACCATTGTCACCACAGTCCTTTTTTTTTTTCTCTTCCATTTTATTCTTCTTGCCTCTATTTCTCTCATTTGCTTCTCCTGATATTAAGTCTATCTCTCAACGTAAAGCTAACCCCCTCCCGAACTCAAGTATAGAACCACCAACCCCTACACACACACATACACACACAACTACAAAGTGTCAGTGCACAAATGCTTCAAAGTCAATTCACTTGAAAGATAGATTGACTGACAGGTTCAAACAGATTGAAATAGTATGAAGAGAGTTGGAAAATAAATAAGAATGAACTCAAGGCTCAAGTACACTAAGAAGCAAATAGATTCATACATGCTGAGGTGGATGCACATATGAGAAGGGAGATGAACACTAACTAAGACTGATTTCTAGTAACTAAAATTATTATGAAAAGCTCAGTACTAGTGGATAGTTACAAATGCTCAGTAAAAATCCGTCACATGACAGCATGCTGTGCTAGGGTGATCAATTAAAAACCTGGCAAAAATGGTGATCAATCAATAAGTAACTTCTCTCATCTTTTTTTGGGTAGTGATCATTAAAACAGTCTGACTTTTCAAAGTATATGCCGCTGGGCACAAACTAAGGGATCGAAATGGCATAGGTTTAGATTGTGAATTAAACCCCTCACTAAAAAACTTAAAAATAAAAAAAAACTTGTTCCTAGACATGATAAAGAGTAAATGTTGGAAATTTCAGCAGACATAGCCAGCCAGCATGACCGATTTGAAAATTGAAGAAACCTATTTCGGTGACAGTTTTGGTTGATGGTTTCTAATATAAAGAGACAAGGATGAACAGTTGTTATATATTTGATCAGTGTAAGGTAGATATTAAGAATAAGAGATAGATATATACAACCGAAATAAATATCTACAGATCAAGTAATGGAAACACTTTGAATTTATAATTTTGAATATTTTGAGATGTACTAAAACCATCTCAGTCTTTTCACCACCCTATAGTCGTTTGTTACGATCATCTTGTCTGATTTGATTCATCCACACACTGAACATATACAGATATACACACACATACACACACACATTTATATATGTATTTATATATATATATATATATATATATATATATATATATATATATATTTACACATATATGTATATACATATTCACACACATATACAAATGCATACATATAATTTTGCTTGATATGTGTATATAAATTGAGAGACAGAAATCTATAATTATATAACAAATGATCTTTTCCATAAATTCATTTTGTTTGATTTCCAGGGAAACAATGGTGCCCATCACCTGCTGACATGATATCAGAAAATGATGGCATATTCAATAACAATTATGCTATCTTGCATTTTACCAAGAAAAATATAAGTAGAAAGGCATTTATTCTGTTAAGAAGAAATACAGATCATCTGTACTGAGAGATTAGGGAAGAGTTGTTAATGTTTTTTTCCCCTTTTTCTTTTATAACTGATATCAATTTTTTTTTATTTGGTGAATCTAAGAAGATGGTATCTGTTAGCTCTCCTTTAGTTTAGACTTCCAGGATTGAATAAAATACCGAAGAATTTTTGTCTAATTTTAGATTTTATTTTTAATCATGTTTTTTTTTTTCTCTGAGAGGAATCTAAAAGAAAGGGCATTAAGCATGAACCTGGCTTTAGCCACCTGGATTTGATGGGAAATGGATATTGAGCAGATTCAGTCGAGTGTATGATGGTTTATATAGGAATTTAAAAGTAGCAGCAAGTGAGATGTCAGTCGAGCTGATAAATAATAGCGACAATATCGTCATTATTGTCTCCTGGTGGTTGGTGCTTGCTGGCTGCTGCTGCTGCTGCTACTAGCATTGCAGGCAGTGACATCACGGTGTGCAAAGAGGAAAAGGAAGAGGAGATGAAGAGCAAATGAGAAGGAAAAGCAGTAGTAGAATACCGAGAAAGAGGAGGATTTGAGGAAGAAGGAGAAAGAATGAAGAAGAAAGAGGTGAAGAAGAATGGTAGAAAGGAAAAGAAAAATGAGGATGTTGAAAAGAAGGAGATGAATAAGAGGGAAGGAAAGAAGAAGTGCCATTTGGTGGGGGGGGGTAGAAAAGGGAAAGAATGAAGTAAAAAGAAGAAAACGTGAATGATCATAAAACAGGAAAAAAAGACTAAAGACTTCTTTGAATAAAGATAGAGAAAAGGAAAAACATAGAGGAAGGAGAAATATTTTTAAAATGAAGAAGAAAAGAAGAACAACAAATAGAGATGTGAAGATGAGGAAAGGGAAAATGACAGATGCAATAAGAAGAAAAAGCACAGAATGAATAATGGCAAAAAAAGAATGAAAATGAAGTAAAAAAAAAAAAAGGAAGACTGAAGTCCACTTTTCATTTATAATAATATTTATTTTTGTCGGCAATAAAATTATTGTTTTGATTTGCTGCTCCAATAATAATATGTCGCAATTCGGATGTGAGCCATCTTTGGTTGCATAGAAATATTTAATAATGTTGCTATTCTAAAACACAGTTGCAGCAAACGTTCCTCCAAAACTGAGTTCTTATCTTTCTTTTCATTTCTATTTTTCTTTCTTTTTCTCCACTCCGAACGTAAGCTTCCACCCTGTCGTCTTTCCACTCTCTCTTTGAGATTCAAATCCAAATTTTTAAATATAACCACTGACTGAGAAAAATTGAAATAAACAACAACAAAACTAAAGACATCTAAAGATAAAAAGAATTTTTTCTCTGTTTTTGTTATGGAAGTCACAATAAAGCAAAACCCAAAATAAAGCAGTGGATGTAGAATTGGCTAGGAATTGCTTTAATATGCACACAGAGGGAAATGGTTTAGAATCAGAATCATCAGTATTTGGAGAATTGAGGTGATCTTTCAGCAATCATTTTTGGAATTTATTGCAACATGTTGAAATACAATTTATTGTGCAGTATTAAAATTTGATTTTCTATTCTAAAGAAAAAGTATCATCAGAAATATTCGATCAACAGTTAATCTGTTGTTTATTTTATAACGATAATGAAAAGGTGAGAAATGATATTGTAAATAGATAGGTATGACAGTCTGTATGCATATATCTATCAGGAGACAGACGAATATGTTCATAAAAACAGATTTGGATGAAACTTTCTGGTACAAGGATATTGATGGTGTACAAATATATCAAAAAGCATTTAATCGATAAATTATATACAAACATACACACACACACATGTGCATGAATGCATATATATGTATATATATATATATATATATATATATATACATATATATATATATACATACACGCATATCATTTAGTAGACAATAAGGGAAATAATATTCAAATCAAGTTTATTATACTAACACATTTCACCTTGTGTCTTTGTAGTAATTTGAAATGAAACAATATTGAAAGGTTAGTTTTTTCTACAAAATAATGACATGTTATATCATGCCATGTGAGTGAAAATACTAAGTATTTAAAATTACAAAGAAATCAGAAATCTGTACAATCTTTGTAAATACTCCTTTCGAATTTTTTTAATATATGGATCCATTTTTTGCTCAGCAGTTATTTCATAGTTTCAAATACTTCACATTTGTGCTCATGCAGTATGATATTGCACAACATTATTTACTATATCAAAATTACTACTCTAACAAAGCTGAAAGGTGAAACATGTTAGTATGATAAATTTGATTTCAATACTATCTTCTTTATTTTCCACTTAATAATAGTCAGATATTATATACACATACTTGTCATACATATATATGTGTATATATATATATATATATATATATATATATATATATATATATATACAAATGATATGTGTAATGTTCGATAATAAAGTCCTGAAAAAGATAATGAGAATAGGGGGTCAAGCCTTAGAAGAAGCCGTGGAAATTCATTTACCTAGGTCAAGTGATAAAACTAAAGAAAGACTATGGAAATTGAATAAGACTGAGCATAATGATTTGCTGGAAAGCATGTGGTATGAATAGAAACATACTGAAAAGTAAATTGCCAATATGCTTAAAATGTAAAGTATACAATTGATGCATAATACCAGCTATGACGTATGGGTGCAAAACATGGAAACTCACAAAATCACTCCAAATTATCCAAAAAACTCAGAACTGCACAGAGAGCAATGGAAAGGGCAATATTAGGAATGACTGTGAATGATTGAAAAAGATCCACATGGATGCAATAGAGGATCAAGTACAAGTAATCAAGCAACAAAAATGGAGAGGGCAGGGCAACAGATGGAGCAAAAGGTGAACTGATTGGTCCATTGGACCGTAAATGCAGTAGGAAAAGACCAGACACTAAATGAAAAGATGACTTAAAAGAGTTTGCTAGTGAGACATGGCAGAGATTGGTGCAATCACGCTCGGAAGGAGATGGGAAAGGAGATCACTAATGGATTTACAGCTACTGCTACTGCTGCTGATATATATATACACAATGTATATATAAATAAATAAATATATTTATATATATATATATATATATATATGAATATATATATATATATATATATATATATATATATATATATATATATATATATATATACATATACATACATATGTATATATGCATGCATGTATATATATATATGTATATATGTCAGTGGAGTACGGTCATTATCGTCACTATGTTTAAACTACAACTCTGGCATTGTGAATGATATGAATTTTCATGGATGAATTAATTGAATTTCTAATATTTTATAAATTGTATGAATTGAAAAAAAAAGAAATGATTATCATTTTTTAAAATCTTTATGACAACTTTTTATCATCATTTTAATTTCATTAGTTGCTTTTTATTGCAACGTTTTGCTCAGACCAATTACCTTGTGGCAGTGAATAAATAGCATAGATTGAAAAATAAAGAATGAGCGTCAGGTGGGATTTGAACCCACATTCCTTGGGTAAGGGGAAGCGCCAATCAGTCTGGCCTGCTTTACCAATTAAGCCACCAAGACTTATACTCATTCTTCTGTCCGATTGTTTGTTCACATTCTGGTAGTTACACTATTTGTTATATTTCTGTTTTTAATTAGCTCACTAGTGTAGAATAAATGACCTAAGCAAAAGGTGATGGATAGCAACTAAAATGAACGTGAAAAGAAGTCATAAGAATTTTTGAAATAATGATCATTTGCATCACCCAATAAAAATAAAAAGCAGAAAAATGTATTAAATACTGTAAGAACCAGAACATAAAAGATTAGAAAAATTGAAAATGGGGATAATTATTGAAAAAGAAAAAGAAAATATTTCTCTACCCTGATTTGACTCAAAAAAGTTTTTAAAAAGTTTGCTTCCAATTTTAGTCACTGAAAATGGAAAAATAACTCCCCTTCAATTTTAACCCCAAAAAGTGAAGAAAAGTTTCCCCTTAATTCTGACTCCCACAAGTGGAAAAAAAGTTATACCATGATTTTGACCCCAAAAAATGGAAAATTTTTCAACATAGATTTTGACCCCTCATAAATGAAGGAGAAATTTACTCCAAAATTTTGAACCATAAAAAATGAAAAAAATTCCCCTTAGAATTTGACCCTTGAAAGTAAAAAAAAATATTTTCCCTCAACTTTGACTCAATTTGACCACCAAAATTGAAAAATAAAATTTCTTTACATGTAATTGGCATAGCCTTCAATCCCTGGAAATTGGAAAAATGATCAACATGTAAAAAAAAAAAGCTCACCAAAAAGTGATGTCAGAATATGAAATCATCAGTCAAAAATTCAACAATTATATCGTCAAAATTTGTGGACATGAAAAAATTCATTGAAGAATAAATATGGTCTGAATAAACTCTATTTATGACATCACAGGTATTTTCCAATGGAAAACATCTAAAAATAGAGTAAAAAACATTTAGACTCTGGAGAATCTAGGTATTAATAAACCCACCAAAATAAAGTCCCAAAAAGTCAAAAAAGCTTTTTTATTGCAATTTAAAAAGATATTTTCAGAAAGGATCAAAAAGAATACTGATACCAATTTTCAAGTCAGTGGACTAAACGGTATGGCCAAGAGTACTAAAAAGTTCACACATACGCTCATTTGAAAAGGTATAGAACCCTTTTGCCATCTTTATCAATAAATCAAATTGACAAAATTAGCATGCAATCAAAAAGAGCACACTTTGCATACCATATTTTATCATTTTTGTGTTGATCATATGCCTTTTCCAATATTTTTGAAAAATTGGTATAAATAGCCACTAGTTGTACTGTGATCTTGGAGCACAACTAACAATATCTTCCCCTTCACTTTTAACACCTTACTGTGGAAAAAAAGCACCCTTTCACCTCTGACAACTCAGTGGAGAAAATGAACATTACCTCCACTTCTGACCACTTGAAGATAAAGTTTTCTTTTAGTTTTAACCCTAAAGGGGAAAAAGTCTCCTTTCACCTTTGACTGTATATATATATATCATATTATTTGAAATTCTATTGGAAATGACTTCCTGTTATGGAACAGAGACTGTGTCACTTGGTGTAGGCAGCATAAATAGAACAAACAATTAAAGAAAATAGGGCAGGTATGCACAGGTCAGCACACATAAAACCTTAAAAATTAATATTTCTCAAAACTGGCATGAGTAATGATAGAAAGGGAAATTCACATCCATGTTTACGTATGATAAATGGAAAGTAAAGGTACAATTTTGCATTACGGCTATGTTTCAAATAGAACCCTCTCTTATGTAACCTTTAAATATTTCCTTTCTCAACTGACAAATTTACTAAGTGTTAATAGGTCTTATAGATTGAAAACACATGAAATTAAAAGAAAAAAATTTAAATTGTCTCAACTGGTTTTGATGAATCTGATTTAAAAGATGATAAAACTTGTGAAAATTAATCTGGTTGGACTTAATTTCATGACTCACCTTCTCCAAAGGGCTGGTATTTATTTGCTTTCCTATGAGTGCAAACATGAGGTCAGTTTAATGTGAGCACTTTTGCATATGAGTGTGTTCAGAAATTGCACAGTCAAGGCATCAAGGCCCACCTTATCCCATCAATGTGATGGGGAGGTGCTGTTTTGAGGCAGATCCTCAGAGAGCAAACATTCTTCAGCTAATCTGTGCCAAGTTTCACCTGAACATGAAGATGATCCCAGCTTAAAAGCTGGGAGAGAGAAATCTGTCCAGCAAATGCAAATAAGAAATAGACATCCCAGCTCTCCTTTCACTGTCTTTCTCAATTCTATTTGTCAGTCCATTCTATTCCACTTGTTAAATGTAGATATGATACAACAAAGATTGATTATGATCTTTGAACACATATGAACTCTAACTAGAAAATACAAAATCATTCTGTGTCAGCTTTCGGTGTACATTTGTGTAAATACATGAGAGGTGTCACACTGTCTTTTAGCTTGTTTGTTTGTCTGTCACGTTATAGGAAACCACCTGAGCATGGGTGCAGTTCTACCTTATTTGGCATGCATTCTCAATGGACCTAAAGAAAGATTTCGAAGTAAGATGTTTTGTGGAAAAAAACGTTTAAAGAAGTTTTTTTTCTCAATGAAACTATAACTGAACTCTTACTTTCCATTCAATATACACATAGACAAATACATATCTTCTTACTTAATAAGTTAATACATAATTCTTTGAGGGGTCAAAAGTGAAGGAAACTTTTTCCCCCTTCCTCCAAAGGGTAAAAAATGAAGGGAAACCTTTTCTGCCTTTAAGAGGTGAAAAGAATTTAGTTCACCCTTTAAGGGGTCAAAAGCAAAGAGAAACTCTTTTTGACAAATCTGAACACTTCAGTCCTTCCTTTCCTCATTCCTAAAATATCTCATCCAATACAGACAGATACTACAACTGCACATTCAACATTGTCAGAACTCGTTCCAAGATAATGTATTTAAATAATGATAGAAAATAAAACAAAAATCCTGCTTCTGATTAAGAATATACTTGAAAATTTTAAAACAGGTCTGGTTAGTTATGCAACAGAAACCATTACATGACCAACATCTTTGGGGGTGATCAATAAAAAAAACTAGGAAAAAGGGTGATCAATAGATGAATTACTTCTCTCGTTGAGTCTGAATTTTCAAAAAAACAAACATGAACGCTGCTGGACAGAAACTAAGTGATCAATTTTGCAGGAGCTCTTTAAAGATGATATCTTCATGAATTGATCTGTAAACCGATAATCTTAAACTTGATAAATCATGCGGATTTGTACAAGATACTTTTAAAACAGTGTCACAATAACTTTTATAGAATATACAAATTGATTCTAAAAAGAATGCTTATTGCAAATTTTTTAGTAGAGTTTTGCTCAAATCATCTTAATTTTAGAATTAAAGAATTATTCAATTTGATGATGCCTATAGTCATCAGTGCACCGGGAACAATTGTAAAGACTCTTGCAAAGATGGAGATCAGAGGAATGGTTGAAATGAGGCCGATGACAGCACTGCTGAAATCTGCAACAATACTGAGGGGAATGCAAGAGATCTGAGGAGATTTGTTGTCTCTCAATCCCATTGATAGCTATTAGATACTCCTGGTTTTGAGATTACAATCAATCAGCAAAAACAACATGAAAATTCTGTGACAGTTCATGTGAGAAAAAATCTTATTCAAAATAACAAAGTCAGTCAAAGTGATTTGAAAAATCTTTCTTTTGCTACTTGCCTACCATATAAACACTCCATCAACTTGGGTTCTTTTAATCCATTATAATATGATAACAGCACCCTTGAGATGAACTCTAGGTTCAGAAAATTAAGTAATAGATATACCTAATTTTTTGCCATTTTTCAGAATTGGTACTGATATATTTCCAGCAATTTAAACCATCTGCAATTTTTACTACAGAGGATCATAAGTGTAGATATCTACTGCTTTAGAAACTGAGTTCTTTTGCTTTTAAGAAAAGATAGTTTTCAGACATAGAAATTATTTATATCAAATCAGAACTATGCACTTGATTTTTATAAAAAAGAAAGAACTATGTATTTACCTTTTTTTTTTTTACAAAAATCTATCATATCAACTTAAACTACATATTTACTTTGAAAAGAAAAAACAGTTTTAATTTGATTTAAAGTTTATTACATCAGAATAAAAATCAAAAGTCCATGTAAAAAGTAAGATTTTAAATTCAGACAAACATAGTGATATGAGAAAGAATGCTGAAAATGTTTGATTTCACTTGATTTTTAGGGAACTTTTGATTGTTGTTTTGATAAAATGAACTTTTGATCATATCAAAATTCTGTATTTTATTTTTTGTAAAAAATGTAAACATGTTCAAATTGATTTGCTAGATTTTTGTAGAGAAAAATAAGTAAATATGTATTCATTTACAAAAAATTAATAAATCCGTAGTTTTAATTGGTGATAAATAATTTCTATACCAAAAGAATGCCTAAAAGATCTTTTCTTGATTACAACAAGAGCCTGGCTTTTAAAGCAGAAGATGTTCAAACTTAGGATCTTCCATAGTGAAAATTGCTTATGGTTGAAATTGTTGAAAATGTTATGGTACCCCTTGCTGAAATGTGGCCAAATTTTCATGCAAAATGATAATAATTCAAACAATAATTTTATTTTATTCAATAATATGTTAAACTCAATGTGTCAATTTTTATCATATTCTTCATCTGGTTTTTCAAATGATAAATCCATCAAGTAACAGATGTTCCAGGCAATATGAGTTAGGATTGCTTTATCTGTCATTAAATTTGTAAAAAACCTAAAGTGGGGTGAAAGTTTAGACAGCCAAGTTTGAAAGATCTAGAGAGCAGCTTACTTGATTACCCACTTTTAAGATCATAAGAGAGAACCAAATCTCAGGTTTTATTTTGTACTTATGTGATCCATAAAAGTGTCGATTTATTCTCAAGTATAAAGCATTATCATGAATTTTCAGTCAATTCATATAACTTACACAGATAAACAGTTCTTTTTGCAATCAAAAATTTAAGTTTTCTGAAGTGGGTGCATATCTTGTGCTCACAATGCTCACTCATATTCTACTTAATACAGTGAAGAATGTCTATTATTCTCATCCAATGTACCTTATGCAAATGATATAACACAGATTTTTAAAGTTTGTTTGGAAATCTAACAAGTCTCAAATACTAATCTCCATTGAAGTCCATCCAACCTAATAATGCCCTGTGTCTATATGCGGCTGGTTTTCCTTGGAATTTCTGGTGTTTCATAGCTGGAAACCAATAATGAATATAGAAGCTTGCTTCCTGAGTACCCTTCTTCCAGGCAGTACCTCCCCATTGCACTAAAGGCCAGAAACATGCTTTGATGCTTTTCAAGTTTTGACTAAATTGAAATAATCTAAATGCAGTTGGAGAAATTCATGTGTGTGTGTGTGTGTGTGTGTGTGTGTGTGTGTGTGTGTTTGTACATGTGTATGCACCCATATCACTCAACGACTGGTCATTGTGCCAAGTTGACGTACACCAGATATATCAGTCAGCACACAAGGCAGTGTTGAGTTTGAAGTTGTTGGAATCAGTGGTTTTTGAGAAATCTAATGAAAATGAATAAAATGTAAATTATAAATCTTTCTTCTTAGTTCATATAAATGATCTTCCTTGACTTCTGCTCTTCAGAATTATCAAAATTTAGACACAAAATTTGTAAACTGGCCACATTGTTATTATTTCACATGATAATTATGGCAGGCTGCTTCATTCACCATTAAGTCCAGCTTCTTCCAAGCAGCCACCTTTAGAATGGGTACTGTCTTAGAAGACAATTTAGCAATAAAAGCTTTTTAGAAATGAAGTCATTTAGTCAGAATCTAGGATAAAACATTGAGTAAATATTTCCCTACTCAATAAATTACGTATGAGATGAATGAAATTGAAAAGGTTTTTTGAGCACTTGAAATTGTGTCTAAATGAATACAATGGGGAAAACATTAGCAGTTTATTGACTACTCCTTTAGAATTTATTCACTAGTATGAAATATTCTCAGTACAATAACTGTTCTGTGAGCATACCAGTGCATAAAGACATCTCTTTTCCCTAATACCTAAAACTTCTGCAGAACTATTTTAGCATTAAGTTTGATAATTACAAAACTTTCCAGATAGCTCTACCGCCTACTTTAGGGAATCGATGATCAAAAATATGCATTTTTAGGGATCTACATTTACATTGAAAATACCAAAACTCCATATCATTAGTAGGCATTCTAGTTGGTATAAAATCAACCACTAATGATAATAGAGAGAAGAAACCATCATTGTGCAGTAATGTTTCCAAACCTTAGGCCAATGAAAGAAACCAAAGTAATTGTCGAATCAAAATAAAAATGCTTTGCTCAGCATTCAGTCTTGCACTTGTAAAATCAATTTTATCAAAGTGAAGTTCTAATTTTTGATATCTTAAACTGCTTGATAACGCTTTTATTTGACATTGGAAGTTTTCAGAGAATAGAATAGAAAATATTAGAACTCTCCTGAGCATGGAATTTTTAAAAAAGAAAAATTCACCTAAAGGTGGAAGGCATGTAACTTTGCTCAGTAGTTATTCCCCTTGATAATAATATTCAAATTTTCTTATAAAAATTTAAGACTTAAAATTGGTGATGTGATAGGGATGACACCACATGGCAGTATGCCAATGTTTAGTGGTGACTAGTAAAAAATAGTTTGTTGATCAACTTAATTGGCTGTTGGCCGGTTTATTTTGTGATGCACTGCCAATGATAAAACTGGCTCAAAATACAAAATACTGACAGAACACTGCCAAAAGAAGGAGTTACTTCTACAGAAAACATCATATGGACAAATGAACTAAAAAGAACACTGCCAACATGAGACAAAGATTGGAGAACAGTGCCAAGAAAAGTACAAGGAAATGTAAATAGCAGAACACTGTCAAGACCACTGCCATCATATAGACACAAGATAATACAGCAGAACACTGTCTGGAAGCTGCCAATAAAGAGTGATTAGCCAACAGAGCAGGAACATAGGCACAGAATGATGGTGTTAAAGACTGCAAAGGCGCAGCCAATGCCTTGAAATATGACTGTGAAGAATATCACATTTAAACTGTTGCAAAATGAGGTTTAAGCTTTTGAATGTCTACAGGCACAATACATTACTATGGTTTCCAGGTATTATTATATGTTCTCTCACCCTTTTCTTGCTCTTTCCATCTCTCTCTTGATATGTACGTATATATATCGATTGATTGATTGGTTGATTAACAGATTCAAAGTAGATGCAATGAATTAATATCTATGAAAATAAAACCTGACATTAAACTATGGAAGTGATTACAAAGTGATGTATGTTTTTTATCAGTACTTCGTAAAATAAAAACTACCCAAATTTATATTCTTGTTGCGAATAACAAAAGTCAGGAAATATCTCAGTGAGAATTGGTGAATCGTGAGAGTATGAGCATTAGATACATGTGAAGAACACATGTCAGAAGGGAGGCCAAAAGAGCTGGGTGTGGCTGGAGGAAGACTGCCATCAACAGGAACACACATGGGCTGCACAAAATGCGTTCACAGATAAACAAAGTAGTAAATTAAGTTCAAAATAATTTTGATAGTTGACTTTTTGGCCCTCTCATATAAATAGTGTTGAAAGCTTCACAGCTCTTAACTTTAAACATGTAAAACTTTTTCAAAAATTTCTTTTTGTCACTTCAGTCACTTATTTCCCAATATCTGTTGATGTAAATTATATAATTTTCTTCAGTGTTTTTTGTTTAATGTTTAACACATACTGTTATTATGGTACTATGCGTAAACTTCATTTATAGCCAAGATTTTTATCACATAATTGCGAGGACTGTCACTCACATGTTGGAATTTTCATTTTGCCGTATATATATATATATATATATATATATATATATATATATACATACACGCACATACTTACGCATGCACACACAACGGCTGTCCGAAAAAAAGCCGAACTTTTCAAACAGTGTTGAAGTGATTTTGACCTTATGTATAAAGAAAAACTGCGTCACGCCACGATGATTAGTATTTGAGCTACACGTACCAGAATGAACGCGAGTGTAGTGCATTTGGCGCTTTTCCCACAAGTCAATGGTCGACGATCACATTGAGAAATAGCATTCTGTGATCTGTGGAAATCGTTGCCTGACCTTTACAACCTCTTCAAAATCTCCACGGGTAGTAGGCTACGATTTCCACGGATCACAGAATGTACTTTCTGAATGTGACTTTGGAAAAACACAAACGTAACGTCTATTCTAGCTCCGAATTTGATCATATTTAAAAAAAACCCAGGCTGTACGGGTTCACAGCTTCTAAGCACATCCACAACGATAGTTCATTCAGAAAGCAGCAGAACCAACGAGGATTTGAGGTAAGAAATAATCACCGACTGCATTATATGAATTGATAGTTGGCAAATCTAGGAAGCAAAATTTGCGTTTTTCAACGTTTTATCTTTCTGTAGCCAAATTGGCAAAAGAAATAAGAGACACAAAGAGAATTACAAAAAGGGAAAGAGTTTCTGTGAGAAACTCAGTTAAAATTTTATGCAAGGCTGGTCTGTCTGAGAGGTCACTAGCATCCAAATTTTCTGATAGCTGAAAATAGGTTTGAAATTTTTTATAGAAATTCTCAGTTATAAGTTTAAGATATAAACAAAACTTTTAGAAATGTTTGATGATATGGACACAACGAGTAAAGACAGACTGAGATCATATTTCGCGTGGGGAAATTCGGTTGGCCGAAGGTATAAGGCACAGACCTCAGAGGGGTGCACTTCTAACCTTTCAGACAGAAATTTTCTTTAAAAAGATCAAGCAACTGGGTGTATAAATTTCAAGTCACGCCCAGAGTGCATAAACTCTGGCGCAAATTGGCTTGCCTAGGGCACACGTAAGCCTCGCGTCGGCGCTGGTCGCAGGACTCAAACTGACATGTACATACAGAATTGATTGAGAAAAGAATCTTTTTTCGCCCACCTACCAAATGAAAGAACACTCTCTCTCTCTGTCTCTCTCTCTCTGTCTCTCAATTGTAAATGCCGGGAGAGCAAGAGCAACATTTCCTTTGTTGTGCAAAGCAGTAACGAGAGAGTTCTTTATGATTACTTAAACACATCAAGTTTGTTACACGAATTCAACGGAGCTCCGTACAAAACCAATCTTCTTTCTTGGCATAAACAATACATCTCTAGGGCAACATTTAGAGATATAGGAGAAGATTTACCAGAGAGAAAAGATATAGATGAAGATTTACTAGAGAGAAAAGATATAGGTGAAGATTTACAAGAGAGAAAAGAAGTAAATAAAAGTTGAGAAGTGAAGACACGAAAAGAGAATTAGTGAAGGGGAATGAATTGAGCCATGTCCTCTGTTTCAGCGTCTTGTCTTGTTCCCATGGGTTCGTACAGATTTGACCAGATAATCCAAACTAACTCCGAGACTTACTCAACACAGGCATTTGAACAGCGTTGAATTTGGAAATTGAACGAGTCCAGAAGCAGAAGGTCAGTATCATCCTCTTGAGCCGCCTCAAGAACCGGTTTAGTTAGATAAATCTCGGATTATCTTCCCATTGGGTAAATCTGGCATCCTTAGGGATAAAAACCAGGAAAGAAAAGAGCCAAGCGATACCTTTCATCGAAGAACATTATTACTATTTTCCTTACGAACGGTTTTCTTTCCCTTTAACTCCATAACATTCAACTTTTTGAATTTATAAATTTGAAAAGAAAATAATTTTCTTTCTAAATGTTTACGGATGTCTAATTGGAATAGGAACTAATAAAGCAGAAATACAGGACGTGGGAAAGATAAGAATCAAGAATGAGAAAAAATGAAAGTGATGGATAAAGCAAGATAGAAATTGAATAAAAAAAATTGAATAAAATAAAAATGACTGGCAAACAAGGAACTGATACAGAAAAGGACGGAAAGAACAAAAAGACAAGGAAGAAGAAATGAAAAAAAAAAAAGATAGAAGATGGGGAAAAAGGGAGGAAATAAAGGTCGAGGAAGGAAAGATGAAGTGTCAGTCTTTATTGCATAATTATCATTTTCCCGCCCTTGTTGTTCAAATCGAGCAACAGGAAATACTGCAGCAGAACACGGAACATCACGATAACATGGCCGAGATCTCAAACAAGATTAGATCAGCTCTTTTAGTTCTTTTCTTAAAAAAAAACAGTTTCCCTAATTTGTTTTCATTCCTAATCAAGTAATAACAGCAAAAACAACAACAGCATAGTTTGTAGTTGATTGATGGCAAAATGGTTGACGTTTTGGCGGGTATCTAATTGATAAGTTTCTCCCATTAAGCCCAGAAAACTGAACAGAGAAAGAATGGAACTATTGCTAAAGGGTGGGATTTTCTAGATGAAAACCTAGTCTTCAACGAATAATGTTATTTCTAATCGTTCCAGCTTGGAATGATCTCTGATGATCAGAATTTGGTAAAGGTTTTTTTACATCTTTGACTAGTGCATTTAGTGAGTTCAGTTCTGACATTTTGTGGCCTAGATGCATTGATATCAAAATCGGAATGATCTCTGGTGAGTTGTTTACTTAGTGTGATATAGAGAAACATAATTTCTGGTTTAAGTTAAATTGATGACAACAGTTACCATCATAATTGTGGAGAAGATATTATCCAATGACATATATTGTAAGGGTGATCTGCAAAATCCGACAGCTGAAGTGTATCAACAGCTAATGAACAGATGAAGAAACTTGAGGGTATATCGAATTATAAAGTATTTTTTTTTCGAATTCCAAATACAAATTTACACATACAAATATATCCAATAAAATGGACAATTTTGTTGTGATTAACTAGTGGACTGGAAGCGGTATGGGTTGACGTTTAACAAAGCTACATATTTATCATCGCAACATACACCCGAAAAAAGCCGTAGAATGAATCGGCTGAGAGGTCGTGTCGACTATTCAGACAATAAGATGGAGTTCAACTGCATAAGAAACCTTTCGAATACATGCCGTGTGATTACACAAAGGTATATAACAAAACGTATATAAAGTTTGCTGCATTAAATTGGAAAAGATTTGTAATCATTTGTGAAAAGATGCGTAATCATCATCATCATCATCATCATCATCATCATCACATATCTCTCAAATTCTATCTTCGGACATGGACCTCCCTCGAGATTTGCCGGACCCATCGCTCATGAGCGTCTCAGTGCAAATATTTTCTGAACTCGTCTAAATCGTCACTTATTTTTTGCTGGCCTCAAATTTGTATGAGATCACTGGGGATTCACGCTGTGAGTCGATGTCCAGCAGTTTTTTGACATTCTTGAAACATGGCCTACCCATTGCTGTTCGAATTTTCAAATGGTTTTCATGATATCTCTGACCCCTTTTTTGTTCTCTAATATAATGTTCTGTCTCGTGATCTCTCTGTGTGTATAAAAATACATATATTGTAAATTTCGTCAGTTCTGTGGGAATATTTCAGAATTCTTGAGAGCAAGGCTGTTGTAGGCAGTCTGCCTATTGCCAATTTCTCACGGTGAAGTCACAACAGTTTTCCGTGCATCTAAATGTTTTTGAAGTTTTCTCTTCCACAGACATATCTATCATCCAGTGCAGGTTTTTAATAATTCGATAAATACGCCGAACGAATGTGGAAAGTGAACGTAGATGTAACTGGTGTAATTATTTATATTGTATATTCCATCAGACACTGAATAACTCTATTTTATCAATAATGCCTTAGTTTGTGAATCGAAGAGCTTTCTAAGCAGAGACAAGGGTTATCCATCATATGACGCCATAACTGCGTCCCACTCCAAGTTCTTAATCAAACATCCGATCAGTAGTCTAAGAGCAGTTTAGTTTAGCTTGAGTGAAAGTTGATTTAAAGGTGCAACCTCGGCTGGAAGAGAAAACTTTCCTCAAGTTTTCAATTGTGAATAGAAAAATTATACTAGAAGCCCAGTGTGCTGCGTGTGTGTATGTGTGTGTTTGTGTAATGGTGTAGCTAGAGATAACCAGAAATGATGGGCTGAGGGGTGCATCCTTGATGTCCCCTTCCAACATTTAGTGAGATTTGATGAAAAAGAAAAAAATGCAATAAAAAAACAAGTGCAATCACGATTTCTAATTAGGACCTAAGATATCTGTAATACATCAGAAAATCGAATACTGAGGTCATTAAAGTGACGTAAAGTTGTGGACAATCATTTCATAATGTTAGATATCCGTCAGTTTGTATATTTATTTCAAGTAAATGAATCAGAGGATAGAACAAAAAGTACGTTTACTTTCTTATCTGCATCTCTTATTATCAGGTTATTATCAATCTTTCAAGTATTACCCGTCAGAAATGATGGTTTTATTTACATATGGATCTGCACTTCATGGATCGGTATCTGCGTGCACTAACAAGGACCGTAGTATCGTTCCTCGATCCTCTGTCCAGGATCAGAGTGTAGCGTCTGTGCACCGATTGTAATCTCATACATATTACGTTTTATACGTGAATTCTAACCATCACATTTGGGAGTCAAAATCGGTGATGAAGTCACGAGAAAATAGTCCTAGGAATATGCAGAAATGTGCAGCACAGAACCATAACTTTTGTTCCTGGCTAGGCGAAAAGTTACAAAAAAATTACTCTCTCTACCTTCACTGCTTTTCCTTCGAATCAAAAAATCAGACGTCTTGTTTCTTGGCGGAAAATTTGTTTAAAATAATCCTTTCCATTAATATCTTCACTTAAAGCACATAAGAAAATAAAATCACCTCCATAATTTAATGTTTTTATATGTTATAATTCGTAAGAAGATTTGAAAACAGGTGTCATGAATTGCACAGTTTATAGACTATATTAAAAGATAATTTTTAAATATGGAAATGTGTGTGCGTGTGTTCGTGTGTGTATGTGTATGTGTGAGAGAGAGAGTATTTTGTTGTAATTATTCAAATAGAAGCCTTCGTATTGAATATAAGTAGACGAGGTAATTAGTTATTACTAATATAGAGATTTTATAGATATTTCTGTCAAATTATACATCTATTTATTGATAGTATGATTGTCTGTACTGAGAAACAAACAAAGCAGATATGGACAATGAATGAACAATGTGAGGATTTCGACATATAGCAATTAATTTGATCTTCGCCTCACCAACGTGCTTTTTAACTCGATTATAAGAGCGATGCTACATTAAGGTGGCGATCTATCGGTCGCAGGTTTGATTCCAGCAGCAGCCCATTTTCTTTAATTGTTTATTGTATTTACACAGTCTAGGCCAAATGATACAGCCACTATTTATGAACGGAAGGTCATTTCAAATGTAGTTCTTCATCAGAATTCATTAGTGTCCCCTATCACATTAGCACCGCAAAAACTTAGTAACCCTCTGTGACCACAGGGCCCTAAGCAGCTGTTTAGTTTGCTTATGCCTTTGGCCTGCTTTGGCAATTATGCACTTTCCCATTTCAGGTCTTCCATCTATAATGAATGCCTGTATTTCCCACGGACTTGAAAACCTTGCCTAAACATTATTTTTCAGTCTTGATTTCTTTCCAGGGCTTTCATGTGACATGAGGTCATACATGGTGACAGCTGAAATTTTGTGCCCCTGTCTCGAATCAATTAGAGGTCTGGATTCTTCATTTGGTCTGACTCTGAGCCACCAGAAATAAAACTCAGCTTTCATTGTTTCTTCTCAATCAAGTATCTGATTCACCATGAGCACACCTGTCATCCAAAGTGACAAATGTGCTAATTCCTTGATACAAAATACCCAATGAGAACATCTAGGATTGAACTCTTCAGAAAAATTTTCACATGACAATACTCTGTTAGGTTTTCTCCAGATTCTTCCATTTGCCCAAGCATTAGAAACTGAATTCTTGGTAAGAAAACAAGATCAAAACTTACAACAGTTTTCATGTTATTTATCTAAGGATTTGAATATGAGGGAAGATGAAATTTACTGAAAACATTTCAAGTGAATGACATTTTAATTTTACTATTATTATTTTATTAAGAATAAATTCCAATAATCTAAATTTGTGAAAAATTAGGCTTTTCTTGGAGAGAGCAAAGCATATACACTACCAGACTGTACATATATAAAAACTATGTATTAAACAGGCCATTAGAGAGATAAATATTATTGCTTCAGTTCCAAAGCATACTGAGTTAGAAAAAAGTCATTTCCAGCTCCAATGGCCAGGTTAGTTTTGATAAAAAGTAAATGAACTCCCAAGTCACCTAAACACATTTACATCATCATGATCCCAACATCTATACACATTATTCAACCAATCGTTATTGAACAAAAGTGATTTTCAAACCAATAACATGCCATGTTAGACTCTGGTGAGCCGATTTTAGGCTCCACCAAACTATAAAAACCCTTTACTATAATGGTCTTTTGACAGTCAATCATTGAAGCCATGCTGGATTGTCCAAACCCTTTCTGCATGACATGTGTCCATTCGAAAGCTTTGCAGAATATGCACCCATCCAAAACTTTCACTGCATGCCATCAACAAGAATTTTTTTTATTAGTCTTCAATCAGCAAGGTGATTTTGCCCAGGAATTTCGCAGCCATTTTCTCTCTCTTCAAAAATTCAACTTATAACACTTTGTTAAGATTCAACGCTGCTCATATTCCGGTATAAAAAAAAGTGAGGAAAAAAAAATTATGTTCACACTTACACATAACTAAAAACTTTTGAGCAAATTCTCTGAAAGAACTTTCAATAATCCTCTTGACTTTACAGGTACTTGCATATTGTGTATAAACTTGTACTTTTTATAATGCATTAAGTTATTTCAATCTAAAAACCATTCCTATTGACTCACATTAACCTCTTCATGAAAAGAAATTCAAACTAAAAATGTATTTACTTGCACAAAAATTGATGTAAATAAAAATCCTCACAAGTATGTGTACTTCTCCTCTGTGGTGTCTTGTGATATCAAATAAACTTGTTAATTTGTTTTAACATGTTCTTGAGATTTATTACTTCTTCTCCTTTTTGATATCTCACCACTCAACTGTACTTATGTGTGACTGCTCACAGAGTGAATAAAGAAGGTGTACTGTCTTACACCAAATTCAACGAAGCCTCAAAACATAGATGAATCTCTTTTAACAACAAATGCGGACCCTTTTGTAGATAATATCATTTACGCTGAGGTGTCAGCTAAGCATAAAATAAAAGAATTCCATATTTCAAAAAGATATAAATTAAAATATCAGGATATCAGGTTATTTAGGATGCAATCAGACAAGAATGTCTTTGAAGGTAATTCTAAACCACAACACATTTCTGTTATAGTGATCTGATAGTATCACCTTCACAGTAATCAGCCTAGTCACATTATAAAACTTTATTTATTTAGTCAAACTAATCTTTTACAGCAACTCAGAGAGCCATATGACTGGGCAACTTTTTCTAAAACCAAAGGCTTGCTAAAGCCAAAGCAAAGAAACTAATACACAAAATAAAAATGAATGAATCTTCATTGCTCTTAAGAAATATAATGAGTCAAAACAGAAAAATGACAGGGATGATATTGATTGGCAGAGGGCCAAACAACAAAGGTAATTGATTGGATATTGGAGATATTAATGAGAGAGAAAGAGATTTATATCAGATGATACAGCATGTTTTAAAAATATCAAACTGATCATGAGCCTGATGCACTTGTGTATTTCCCATCAGCCCCAGTTCTGACACCAATAAAAGCCAGGATTTCGAATAATGATTTTCAAGGCACGGAGGCCCTTCCTGGTTGGAAGTATTGCAACACAGTTTTCCAACCATTCATCATTTTGTCCTCTGCCAGAATCAGCAAAATTGAATAAATTCCAATATCATTCTGTCAGTATTAAGAAACTATCTGGCAAGGTTTGAAATATATTTTCTATTGGTACAATATTCAATTATGCCAACAAATCTCACCTACAATGCACTTGGGATGGATCTTCAGATCTCTTTATAACCTGTATGTTGTTTTGCAGATATAGGGTAGTTCTGGAAAAAATTAGATAGCTACTGCTACGCTTTAAAACCAATAAACCAATATAGCTATATGAATGACAAAACATAAAAATGTGAAAAATTTCAGCTATCAATGGACAGAGCCCCTTACATTTTATTGGCCAATGACTGTTTCAAAACTGCTAATCAAAAATAAATCATTGTTTTTGGATAATTTAATAGATTAGACCCTGAAAATTAGTTGAAATCTGTTGATGAAATACAGAGACAAATAATTTTATTGGAAACATTTATCATAGATTTATTATGTTGATATAAAGCCTAAATGGATTTTCCCCCATTGACTGCATTTACATCAGACACTTTTCCAGTGAGGAATATTCAATAACAAAGGATATGCTGTTGATTATATATATGTATATATATATATATATATATATAAAGTAAATGTATGTATGTGTCCGAATTGTAGGCAATAGTTTTTAAACTGGGAAGCTGAAATTTGGCATAGGGATTTGTCTTTTCAAGGTGATTCTCATAGGTGTTATGATTCTTTCTGACTTGGTATGTTAGAGGATAACGTTTTTGATTCAAATTTTACTGAGTTGTCACTCATTCAATAGAAAATAAGGGGGACAACGCTATAATCTAATTTGAGCTGAGACTGCTCTATGATTAATTTATTCACATAAATATAGGAGGACAACTGTATAATCTATTTTAAGGGGGAGCCACTCCATAGTTCTTTTGTTTTATTTATTTATCTTGTTTACTTTGTAATAATATTTGTGTTCATGTTCTTTCTAATTTTTCATCCATAGTTTCTTAAAATAAGAGAAAGTTTACTAATAATATTTTGATATATTTTAAAACTATTATTTCATAATTTTTGTTTCCGCAAATCTAAACTATTATCTTAATATATAAAAAGTATCTCTCCATCAAAAAAGAAGTCCTGGATCCTTTTGAAAATTTAATCAATTCTCTCTTAGCTCATGGCCCTCTCTCCGACAAAATGTCATTGAAATTCATTGAGAACTTCTGGAGATATTGTGTGGACAGACATACAAACATGAATGAATAGATATACCTCTTCCACCTTTGAAAGAGAGAAAAAGAAAAAAAGGAGCCAGAACAAATAAAGTTTGAAAATATATGCCCTTGCCTGTATGTTAGATTTCAACAATTTTCAGAAAACGTACATGGGGCTCTTTACACACCAATGTCCAGATCATGTAGAATTTTATCAGAGGTTTCCAAAGCCAAGTTTAAATCTACCAAGTTACTGATTGACTGCAGGCATTAGTAAAAATGATAAATCTAATATGGGTGTCTGTACTTTAGTTATGCAGATCATTAAGATCTTGGCAGCCTCTCAAAACTATTCTATTAATATTACTTAAATGTGGTATTATCTATTCACAAATTTTAATCTTCATGAAATACACGTTTAATGTGATTTTGGTGATGAATTATACTTTCCCCAGCATATGGAGCGTTCATTGGCAAAAACAGGCAACACTAATCATGATCTGAGATTAACAATCAAAATACAGGAGTCGACTGATGTAGCATGGTTCAGTATAATGATATAATAATTTCCGTTATAAGGTGGTTGATTCATCATCATCATCATCATCAGTCTCTTATCATCTGTTGGTGGACTTAGACCTTCCCCAGGATTCACCACACTTCTCTATCATGGGCATCACAGAGCCAGTATTTTCTAAATCTAATGAACTCCAAAAGAATGAATGAAAACAGAATTATATCAAAAGATTGATATGACCAAAACAAATTTTTTTCAATGTGTAATCAATTAACAAATAATTTCATAGTGTTTTACTCATAATATCTTTGGTTTTGTAATGAAAACAAGAGTTTCATTCACTGGTGAACTTAATAATTGACTGCAAGTCAGTTATAACATGAATGACTTTCTTGGACTCCAAGACCTATGTTAGAAAGGGGGATGGTACTGTATTAACATTTATAAACACAATGATGATAAACAGGTGAATTAAAGAAAAATTCATAGACTTCAAATCCTTATTATATTATTAAAATATAGAAAACTTAAAATCTGTATTTATGTAGTGTTTTATAATGAAAATCAAGCAATTTCAATTTTTTCTTCCTTTTCTTCAAAATTAGCTGTTACAGCATTTAAAATGCAATAATCACCCTGGAAGCCATTGGATGAATTCCTTCTGATCAGTTCAGGTGAAATATAAAGAATATGATTCGAATATTTCTTATCATTTGATCTGTTGATCACAATTGATGGACAATCAATTATGGTCTTCTTTTAAATTGTTCATTGAGCTTAAACCAAGTGATAGGTATATATCCATAAGCTGGGAGAGAGAGAGAGAGAGAGAGAGAGAGAGAGAGAGAGAGAGAGAGAGAGAGAGAGAGAGAGAATAAGATTACCAATAAATCTCAGAAGTTAGAGTAAGTCATTTTATCTTTTCAAAGTAGCAAACATTCAACTTATTTTGAGATTGAATAAGCACAGCTTAGATTGTTACCCAGATTATTGATGGTATTCAATGGGTATTTAATCCACTTTGAGGAAGCTGCATTACAAGTGATGATTAGTTGACTTAGAGAGAACAATTAGTAATACTAAACTACCTAACAACTTATCCTCTTAAAGATATAAGATCTCCAAGTAAAGAAATTGCCTAGTAAATAGATCTTGGGATGAAAGATTATCAAAAAACACTTTGTTTCTAAGAAATTGTTCTTGTCATTAATGTATTGGAATCTAGTTTTATTCAGAATACATGTTCGTTCAAATGTTTGGATAAGAATATCTTCCATTTTCAATTAAAATTCATACAAATTAGCATAAAAATGTAAAACCTGGAGGTTCAAGTAAGATATAATAGAAAATTGACTAGAATACAAAAATTTTGTAGGCTGAGGTGTTTTTGTTCAATTTGCAAACAATTATTTGCCAATTTAAACAAATGGGAGAAGCAAAATAGTATTCATCTGATTTTCATCATATTTTCATTTATATTTTTGCTAATGGTAGATTTAATCATGTTTAACTGCACTATATAAAATGATAGTTTTTATTCAGTGTCAAATACCCTAATCTACTGAAGCCAAACTTACACCATAATGTGCCTCCCAAATAACTGAATTTGTAGATTATTTTTAATTCCAATGACTCATAAGAAACAGTTGACTAAATAGCTACCATTAAGTCATACAGAGAGATATCTAATTTTAATCTTTTCAACAGTTTTTCCTAATTTTTAATTAGATATTTATAATACCAGTGACACTCAAGAATTTTAAGAAGTTCATAACTAAGTTAAGTAATAAAGACAGATACCAGGATTTTTTACTGGATAAGAAGAGAGGGCATAACCATAATAAGTTATAATGCATTTGCTGAAATTTGATGATTGTGTTCAGAACAGGGCCTCTGAGAGGGGTGTACAGTGTATAACACCAGGGCCTGGAGAGCCCTAGGGGCCTGACAGTTTCTTCTGTGTATAAAAACTTTAAAGTCAATACGATGTATCCATTGATAAAATAGGTTACCATGTTTACCGGTGAGCAAAATTAGTATGAAGTGCTAAAAGGGTTACAGTAAATGAAAACAGGATGGCTAAAGGATGTGGATGTTTATGCAGTGTGTGTATAGGGTTTGGACAGTTTTATAAAATTCCTTTCTTCAGAAAAAATTTGCTGTGTCTATCATGATTCTTCAAGCAGCAAGATATCATAGTTTTGCAACTACTAGAATTGAAAATAGACTTCAGTCAGGGTTTTTCATTTCAAGATAAACGTCTGCTTATGAACTTCATCAACTCAGTTTTAAACATAAAACCTCCAATTTGTCATAGCAAAGAAAAATTAACTATACCCTGTATGATTACTGTGAGAGTTTATTCAAGAAAAATAGCATTTATCAATAAATTCTAATGGAAACTTACTGACTGCTTTAGAAAATGCATTTAATAGCAATAGATTATTAAGATTTATGTACTCTTTACAATGTCTGGAATAGCATTTGCTCATAATTTTACCAACTGAAGTACCATCAATGAAGTGTTGAATTTTTGAGGAATCAAAAAAAACAGAAGTTTTCAGACTTGTGATAAAATTGTTCCCTTCACTTTTGACCTCTTGAAGGAAGGAAAAAAAAGGCTCTTTCACTTTTGATCCCTTTAGGGAGTCAGAGGTGAGGGAGAGTTTTCCTTTTATTTTTGACCCCTTAAGGGAGAAAAAAATTTCCCTTTTGAGGCCTTAAAACAGAAAAAGTTTCCTTTTACTTTTGCCCTGTTGAAGGAGGATATAGTTTCCTTTTACTTTGATCCCTTAAAGAACTGTATATAAACTTATAAAAAAGGAAGATATATATATGTATTTACTGTCGCATTCCAATGGTTGGTGTCACCCAGGGTGGTAACTCAGTGGGTGACATCCATAGTGTTGCCAATTCAAAAGCTCTTTGTGCAAAATTAACATGAAAAAATGCCGAACACGTTAAAAAACAGTTAGCCTTTTCATGGCAATATTTTATTGTTGAAAATGGCTGGGAAAATGCTAAATAAGCTAATTTTAAAATTTTTGTGATGCCAGAACATCATGGTGGTGCCCCTCAGATGAGGCCACTTCACCCTCCTCTCTGGTATGTGAGTGTGTATTTATGTACTTGAATGTACTTGAAATAGGCTCTTTCTGACAGCTGTTAATTGCATCATTAAGCTGGCTTCAGTTTAGTTAAGTTGGGATTAAACTACAAGAAAATTGGTATTAAATTTGGTAATACTAATAACAGAATAAAGGTTATTTTAAAGATATTGATATGTGTGATGATAGAAAGTAAGGGTTCAGTATGGCAATATAGTTACATTGCAAATATAAGGATTTTAACTTATCACATAATGTAACTGAATATACATACAAATGTACATACATTTGAGTACACATGAACATTTGTGAGCACATACATTCAGTAGATGAATAAGCAAACTTATGTTTCCCTCTGAACAGTTATTGTATTCTTTTAGCTGCTTCTTAGTGTTGTCCTATTTTGATTCCTCTATCCCTGTCTAGGTTTTGCAAGATCATCTCGAAAAAGGCTGTGAAGAGTTTGGGTGAGCTTGTATCACCTTGACTTACTCCTTTTTGGATCTGGAAGGGCTCAAAGTCTTTATATAGTCTGATATTGGAGCTGCTGTGACTGTATATATATTGCTGTACTTTGATGTATACAGAGTCTCTGAACAACCTCAGATTTGCAGATGACATCACCCTTTCTCATGGAAAACCTACACAACCTCTAACTAATGCTAGATGAACTAAAGGAAAAAAGCAAGAAAGTCGGCCTACACATGGATTTTAGCAAAACAACGGTCATGTGCAACAATCATATCGAAAATAAGAACACTTCAATCAAAACCAAAGACACAAAACTGAAGAGAGTAGACCACTGTCCATGAAACCCTCAAAAGAAGAAATCAAGCAAAGGATCCCATTAATCCTAGAAAGAAGGGTATACAACCAACGCATCCTACTAATAATCACCTGCAGAGCTGAAACATGGAACCTAAACCAAAGGGACAGACCTGCAGACTGAGGAGCATGCAATGTGCACATGAAAGAATCATGCTCAACCTCACATGGAGAGATCACAACACAGCACAGTATATCAGGGAGAAAATAGGAGTCCAATACATAATCCACAAGAAAACTCAAATGGCAATGGTCATGTTGCAAGAAGGATTGACAAGTGATGGACATCACAACTCACAACATGGATCTCTAAAAATCAGATGAGCAAATAAGGCCAGCAGAATGCAAGATAGAGAGACGAATCAGAAAGCACTGGCTCTACAACAGCCACAATAGAGAGGTTTGGTGAATCCTGGGGAAGGTCTATGTCCAATGATGGACGTTAAAAGACTGATGATGATGATGAGTGTTGTCATATTTATATCAATATATTTTAGTCAATAATCATATTTGATTATTAAGGTATGAATTGAACTACAGTGACATATTTTACAACACGAAATAAATAAAATGTTGATAATTCATAATCCAAGTTCGTGGTTACAATGTGTGAATATTGGGAATAAATCAAAAGGATGCTTAAATATTTTCTCCCCTTTTTCCTCTAACTCTCTAATCATCAAACAAAACTATCATGATAGGTTTCTTCAGGTTTCAAGTGATTCCATCTGGCTAGCTAGTTGGCTGGCTATCCATCTACACTAGTCATACCAATGGAGCCAGGGGTTGGAAATTTGAACATTTACTCCCGTGTGAATCATTTTTCCGACTATTCAACTTTTCCTATTGCCTTGAGATGACATGATATGATCGATGTTGAAGTTCTAAAGGCTCCAGAAAGTTCTTGAAACATTGTTTGTAGGTCAATGGGCACAGCTGTCAATAATTCTTCATTAATAACATTTGTGATTTATTACTGGTATTGATATTTCCAGATCTAAACTCATTGAAGTAAAAAACAGTTCACACTGTAGTTGTGTTCACTTGAATGCTTTGTTGACGTTATCAGCAGCAAGTGCAGCATTATGTCCTAATTTGAAATTATACATGAAAATTAAACCAACTTTTTGGGGGAAGGGAAGAGAGAGAGAGAGAGAGAGCAGCTGACAATAAGTGCTGGGGCCAAAAGCATAATCAGCTAGGGGTGCTGGCGCTAATGAGCCTTGGACTAGGGAGAAGGAAAGAGAGTGGCTGGTAGCAAGTGACAGGGCCAGAGGCATGACCAGCTAGGGGTGCTGGTGCCAACGAGCATTGGACTATGTGCGTCTAGGGGTTTTATATGGGTCGTCAAAGGAAGTAACATCTTTGATATCTAGCTAAAAGAAGTGTCTCATATTCAGTTCCTAACTATAAGTATTGGGGGCGCTACATTCACTTGAATGCTTTGTTGACATTATCAGCAGTAAGAGCAGCATTATGTCCTAAACTGAAATCATACTTGAAAATTAAACCAAGTTCTTGGGTAGACACCAGGGACTCAAAAAGTCAAGGACTCAAAAAAACTCCAATAATAATGAATTATATCTTTATTTACATAGAATCTTAAAAATAATGCAATTACAATAGTACATCTTTCACTTCCAGAATTATTCTCTACATTGAAATTTCATGTGTACATGCACTCACTAAGACACACATTTTATGAGAGCATTTCTTCATTCATCAAAGTGCAAGTATTTCTTAAAACAATTGATTCAATCAGGGCCAATGAAATGAGGTTGCAGTGGGTGACAAGGGCTTGGGAGCCAATAGACAAAACCGGCTGACCAATGGAGAAGGGAAAACTTTGTCCCTTGATGAAATCCCTGTCAGAAGTCTTGGATTCAATCAAAAACTCTTTTGAACATCTTTTGGAAACTCACAGATGAATACTTTTGAGAAAAGCTCACTCAGACTTTCATCAAAGGGATGTTAAATTCTGAGGTATTCACAGAGATTGAATTATAATGAAATAATTTGCCATTCAAAATCATTTGAATTACTTTATATACTCTTGTATAGGTCGATTTTTCAAGGCTAAAAATTAGAGGTTGACCAATACAGAAGTTATCAAAAATCACAATTTGATTTGTCAATAAAATATTGATTTGTTTTTTTTAGTCATTTTCACTTGAATTTTTAAAATATCTGACGAAAATTTATTTTGGAAATCAAAACAAACTACACTCTACTGATTACTCATAAAAAAAACTTAGGCAGATATTTTATCCTCTACTAATGATCACAAAAGAGGGATGGATACTGTGGGGTGCAAAATTATGAGAGAAGTAAGCCAACGTAAAATATAAAACAAGCTGCTGCCAATAGTTTTGAGAAGGGTCATTAACATTCAAAGACTTAATAAGACACTTGAACTCCCTCCTTGATGTTTGTATTGACAACGTTTTGGCCAATCAATTCTATAGCCTTCTGCAGGAGAACTATCCAAATGTAATCGTGATAAACAGAATATTGTAATAGTAGCCATGCTATAACATAGGATTTGGGTAATGTCAATTTTTTCTTCTTTCCTTTTTCAAGTTTGAGATTCTGATAATATGAAATTCACAAAAAATCTAAGAAGGGTATTTGGCAATTTTTCATTTGGTGAAGGCAAAAATTTCAACCATTATCAAAATGAAGTATGGATACGAAAAAGGGCAGAAATAAAGTATCTGAAATTGTACACATAACCTATTGTATGAAATAATGATTGTAAATTGTTCCACACTCACTCATTCGGTGTTAAAAATGTCATACAGATTTTGTGCATTGTTTTTTACATCAAGTGAGGGAGTGCATGGAAAACTCATGAAATGGGAAGAAATTTATACTTAATTTTATACTACAATTTCTTTCAATATCATCCAGTGTAACGATAGTTTTTGTGTCCACAAAGTGAGGTATTAACTGATATTTTTTTGATAACAAAGGAAGTACCTGAAAGCCACTAATGGAAGTAAATGAATACTTCAAAGGTGTACTTTCATATGACAAATGGAAAGTAATAGCCCTGTTCAGCATTGTACTTACAATTTAAATACAACCCCTCACTAAAAACTTTAAAAAATAATTTCTCCAAATACTGAATATGACCTTCACTTTTTTGGATGAAAATATCATTTATTTTTTTCATTTTCAGTTTAGATTCATTTTAATGTATTTTCTCCTATTTTTTAAAAATAAATAATGAGTCTAAAGGTTTTCGTTTTTATCTAATGTTGGTGGGAGAAATGTATATTTTCTTAGAAGCGGAGGGTTACGTTTTTTCATTTTCAGTATCATTTCATTTTAATATTTTCCATATATTTTTTGAAATATAGTCTAGATGCTTTTTAGGGCATGGGATTGTAAAAGAGGGAAAACAGCTAAGATCTTGTGTAAATATGTAAATAAAATTGCTTCTACAACAACAACAACAAAAATACTTTGACAAGTTGACTACACCTCATGAGACTTGAAAACTGAAAGATTATTTGTGATATACTAAAAAGACTTACTTCATCTTGGTTTTATCTATTGAATCAATTGCATTAACATTTATGGACTTATCTATTGAATGAACAATTATCTTTTTGGATTATTCTGTCAATGCGTTTCTATGGTTATTAAAATTTATTATAGTCCAATGGCTTTCATTTTTGTCTCACATGAGTGGGAGAAGTGTATATTTTCATAGAAGCAGAAAGTAACTTTTATTTGTTCTTTAATACCGATCCATTTTAATAAATATTCTTACATTTAATTTTTTTCAGCAGAAATCCATTCTATTTAGAGCCTGGCAGAAAGAAAAAAAGAAAACACAGTGTGCAAGGGAGCACTGCAACAGATGTTGGAAACTATACACAGAAATTTCAGAATATTTGGAGAATAAAATTTCATTTCACATCCTATATTCTTCTATTTCTCTATATGTTTTTGTGATAATCTAAAAGCATAAAATTGTGCTATTTCAAGTGATTATAACAATTCTTTCCATAGCTTCATTAGGTGATTCTATTTGAATGATCAATATAATATTTTCTGCAGCTACATTGCTGTAACAAGTGTACAAGGAACACATCTTCTTGAAGCAATTTATTCCAATTATATATAATCATATTGATTCAAGGAATATAAAAAAAAACGGGCAATGCCAGGTATTAATGCTAGTGTATGTAGATATATATATAGATAGATAGAAACACACACACACACACACATATATATATATATATATATATATATATATATATATATATATACATATATACATATATATATATATATATATATATATATGTATATATATGCATATATATCAAAATGTAGAAAATATAATTTAGAGTTGATAATCATGAAAAATGTGAAGTGTACAAAAAATTATCAGTGATATTTTCAAACCAAATTTGAAAATATCATATGAGTAATTTGATACTGCCCGTTCAGATAGTATAATGGTTAGCATGTTTGACTCACACACAAAAGGTTCTGGGTTTGATTCCCAGAATGAGCAAAGAGTGTGGAAAACTCTTCATTGGGACAAATTTCCCAGTTCACTCAGCAACTAATTGAGTACCCTCTAAGCTGTGTGATTGGGATGGATGCATCCTTCCAATGGACTTGGACCCTGCCAAGGAGGTGGTCATAAAACTTGTAGGAATAAAGTCCTGGTTCCGACCTGACTTTACACTTGTAAGGATCACAAAACTGATGCATGCAGCAGGAATCAGGACTTCATCACTGGCCATCAAACTGCATTGGAGATTGTCTCTTGAGAGATGTGAAGCTTTACCTTTACCTATTTGATATTGCCTTATGGAAAATTATTTTCTTCGACTTTTTGGAGATGGGTTGGAAATAACAAGAGTAGAGAAGATTTGTAAAAGGATTTTTCTGGCTGAGATGTAATCATAAAGGCATTGAAACATTTTATGCATGATTGTTCAGTTAAATCCGTTTCCCTCTTCCATGATTTCATTTTTGCTTTTTCTAAAAATTTCATTAAATCTGAGTATACTTTGATATAGAGTATTTCAAATAATATTGGTTTGGTCTTTTTAGCAGCATAATTAAATGTGGTGCATGCATATTTTAGAGAGTAAAAGGGAAAAAAACATTTGAGGAGAAAAATGTTATCTCATAGTAATACACCCTCTCCTTCCAATGCGAAAGCAAATTCAGAAATACATATTTGGACATAATCTACATACACTTCACACATAAAAGAGTATGTTTCATCAATTTTACGAATCTGTCTAATGAGTGTACATGCATACACGAATACACACACACACACACATAAATGCATGCTCACATAATCTTTTTATATGAAAATGAATATTTATTTATTTTTGTATCATTATATATAGATACATAGATACAACCATATGCACACACACACACACACTCACACCCATATACATATGTACACACACAATGCATACATAAATAAAAAATATATATCTGATATACAGATTCTTTCGTACATTTCTTACACATACAAACTAAATGTATACATACATGCATCTATACAAATGAGCATGTATACTTACCTACGATTATAAATCGCATTACATCATATTGAAACTATTTAAAATGATCCCCCATTCTGACACAGTGAATGTATCATTTGGCCTGGGCAAAGGGAATTAAATAAACAATTAAGTTGACAATGTAAATAGAATAGGCCAAATGACACATTCACCATGTAAAAACAAGGGATCATTTCAAATAGAGTTTCAATGTGATATAAAACAATTTATAGTCATTCTGTCGGATCATAGATCCATTTCTTATTTACATACTTACCTATAAATATAAGCATATCCAGATTATATTAAGAGTGAAATATGTAGTTGAATAGATGAATATATATATATATATGTGCACAGTATTAGTATGATTAGTTAATGGAACTGTATATGCATGCATACGAGCACTCACAGACAAACACCGACATACACATGTAGATTGATATGTGATGGTCATTACATGCTTCAATACATTTATACTATCATTATATACAAGGCCGACCTGTCCATTAGATGAACCTAGGCAGCTATCTAGGGTACAAAGGTCTTAGAGGTGCACTCACAACTGAAACCCTTGCACTGGCACTGCCCCAATATACTAAATGAAATAATACATATGCACCTTCATATATATATATATATATACATATATATATATATATATATATGTGTGTGTGTGTGTCTACATATAAGTGTTACTGATTCTTTATGAGCAATGTCCAAAGAGGAAATAGAATTTTAAAATGGCATCATGCAAGTAAATTGGATAGATTAAAAATGAAATTACTGTGCAGTTGAGATTAAAAAGTAAAAATTAATATTAAAAAATTATGAGCTAACTTGAGAAAATAATTCATTAGAGGCACTTCCTGATGTTTTCAGAGTGTCACATTTCTCTGTCGTGGTTCAAGAGAAAAAATTTTTTCTTTCAGGAATTTTTTACACGTACATTTCATGTCGCGTCTCTTATTTTCATAAAGAAAATTCTCTTACGAATGGGTAAATTAATGAGTTATGAGATTTAGATAGAATTATGAAAATAAAACACTTGTTGTTGTTGTTGTATTGATATCATTATTTATTTCTTTTATTTTTTTCTCATATTTTCCAATTGTGCACCATTACAGATGAGTAGAAGTGATATGATTTAAAGATACATTACCAAAGAAGAACAGTAAAATTCAGAGAGATCACTTACCTGAAAAAGAAATAGAGAATTATCATTAATTAATGAATCAACAAATGACAGCAGCAGCAATAACTATGATAATAATAATTATCATCATTTCATAAAGAGAAAGCATAGCAAGAGCAAAGAGAAAAAGCTTCTCTCTTGCATAAAAAATTCCATAAACTATAAACGAGAAAAATAAGTTCAATCATATGTCCACCATCCTTCTGTCCATATCTGTTCTTGTGGTTGCTTCAGTTACAAGCGACCTACAATTGATGGCAAACCTTTTAGCAAGGGACTCCTTAGCAATACCCAGTAATTAACAACTGTAACAATCAGGAACTTCTATTCCTACATATGAAAATATAAACAAAGAAAGAAAAATAAACAAATGGAAAAGTAAACACTTTCTCAGATATGTTTTTTTAATAGATTCAATCCAATTTTTGGTTTAACTTTCCTCAGCAATCAAGGAGGAGGGGGAGGAGAACGGTACACCCAACTGACCTGAATGTCTGACCTACAGATTTCAAATCAATCTAACTTGCAGCAGTCTAAAAAGTCATGAATCTCTTCTCACTCCAGGAGGAGGAGGAGGGGGAGGAGAAGATGCCGTCTTTCAAATAGTAGAAGAGGGGGAATCATGCGTGATTGAGTCATTCAATAAAAAATGACTTTTTAATTTCAAAGGGAATCTAAATGAAGAAGAAGTAGTAGTAATAGTGGTAGTAACATTACTAATGGTGGTAGTAATATCAGGAGGAGGATGAAAAAGCTGAGGATAGTTCACCTGATGGTCTGGACCAAGTTTCATATCTATCCAACATGATATGGCTGAGAAAATGGATATTTAGCATTATTTGTTATGGTTGTAGTAGCAGGAGAAGGAGAAAGAGGAAGATGAGAATGGTTCACCTGATAGTCTGTGCCATGTTTCATATCAATCCAATAAGATACATATGAAGAAATTTGATATTTGATAGCTTTATAGGAGAGGTATTAGGAGGAGGAGGAAGATTCGGAGGAGGAGGAAGTGGAAGATGAGGATGGTTCAACCAAAGGTCTGGACCAAGTTTCAATGTGATATAGCAGAGAAAATTGATATTTAGTTGCTGTTTGTGGCAGGAGAGGAAGAAGAGGAGGAAGATTAGGATAGTTCATCTGAAGGTCAGGACCAAGTTTCATATCAATCCAACATGATATGGCTAAAAAAATTGATATTTAGCATTACTAGTTGTGGTAGTTGTAGAAGGAGGAGGGAGAGAAGGATGAGGATGGTTCACCCAAAAGTCTGGACCAAATTTCGCAGCTGAAAAAATTTATACCTAAAATATTAGGAACCGACAGACTGACTGACCAAAAAGTGTCTTATAGAGATGTGTGGATGTGTCTGGAAATGAAAAGAATGGTCTTCTCATTAGAGTCACATACAAGTAAAATCTCAACAACTGAAATCTGAATCTATTGAAAATACAAATCCTTGCATCTCCAAACACAGCAAGAATATTGAGAAAAGTATCAAGCTATTCAAGAGTCCAACTATCACTTGATCTATATTGATACTTACTTAGAAGTCCAGTGTGAAATGACATAGAATAATAACAAAAATAAGAGGAATAATCATTTTAGTGATAGTAAAATCATTGAAGTCAACAGTAAAAAAGAAATAAAAAGGTTCTTGAGAAAGGACCAAAGGAAAGTGTTCCTTTTTTATTTCATGAATGAAAACTGGAGAAAAATATAGTTGATATCAGTGATTATCATTAATATAGATACTTTAGATAACAAAATAAATGCAGTGGTAGCAACAAGCTAGGACAAAATTACTATAGTGATAAGCAATAAAAACAATACCACTAGTAATAAATAAGAAGGCAGTAAGAAAAATATCAATAGTCAGAAAGCTGTTAATACATATTTCTGTTACCAATAACAGTAAGATTCATCAAAATAGTGATTATAAAATAATGATAATTTAATTTAGAAATAATGAGAAACCGCTGAGGATCTAATGTACATAAGTCAGAAGATTGTGTAGTGTCAATCTCCCAAGTGTAAAAGCCTGACAACAAATCAAGACTATGTAATTACAGAATATCCATAATCATACTGAGAAACAGATGAGTTCTCATAAGTGGGGATGATAAGTTTTATGGTTCAATTGTTGTTGCCAGGTAAGAGAAAAACATAGCTGCCTTTGCTTATGTAGAGGAAAATAGACCAGTATTGTACTTATAAAATCCATGATATCATCTTATCCTAAGGAATAACAAGTTCACTGGTTTAGTTCATTAAACTGGTTCATATAATGTCTCTGGTTGATTCATTCCTACGTGGTGGGTCTTTGACTGTGCTAAACAAACAAGAAATGATCCCTTAATAATGTTTGTAAAATCAACTAATTGTTATAATGGGCTTTTAAATCTTTAATGCCAGTTAAATGAGGTGCATTAACAACAAGGAGAAGGAAACAAAACTGAAAGTGTTTTTACTTGTGGTATTCAATAGCAAAGAATGGGATTTAACCGCCTCTCCCTGGGGGGCAAAATGTGACACAAAGTCAGTTTATTATGGCATTCCATAGGCATACATGTGGGCAAGGACAAAAATTACCCAGTCCCAGTGGCCAGTGTCACAAAGGTGTCAGAATGGCTTCTGAACCTCCTCTCATAGGGCAGTGGGGAGATGTTGCCCTTACGATGAGTGTGTTTGCTTAAAAGAAGTTTGGGATGCATACCTTTTTCAAAGTATTTGCATCATATAATTCTAGTAGTCATTCAATGCAACTGAACCTATTTACTGATTTCCAATGGTAGTGCCAATACCACTGAGCTAGCAAGAAATCTATAGAATGAAGCCAGGTAAAAAAAAAAAGTTTTTTTTTGTTCTTGTAAAATCTTTGATGTCCAAATGAGATACTATGATGCTAAACAGCAAATCACAATCCAAATTGTCTGAACAGCATTTACTAACAATAAAAATTGTACTTCATGAATGTGTAGCCAATAGATTCCAATGCCATTTCAATTTGTAGATTTTCATGTTCAGAATACAAAAAAACTTGTTTGATTTTTAGCAAAGAAATACTAACTCTAACCATCAAAAATAAATTGTAAGAATATCCTAATGCTCTTGAGTCTCTTCCATATACATGATATAACTATCTACAATATCCTCTGTTTTACTGTGTTGTATTGACACACAGGATGATAGTAATAAAGAACAGGGATGGAAATGGGGTGGGTGGGGGGTTACATGGAGGTACAGCGTATACCTATTTCTCGATTTCTAGGTTTTTTGTATGTTCAATATCTACTAATGAAGACATTACAATATCTCTAGTCCCCAAAATCAAGCTTAACCTTAAACTTAGTTCCCAAATCTCCTTTCCGTCTCTGATTAAGAAATCTCTATATTAAATAGTCGGTTGAAAAGAATCATGCTTTTGAAATCCTTGATAGCCATATAGATAATATCAAGAACCAAACATGAACTACTGATAATTTTTGACATCTTTTCGTCGCTGTTTTGCAATGAAATCTTAGTATTGTTTTAAGAAAAAGATACAGTTTAAAAAAAAAAAGGTTAAATTGAATAAAAAAGAAATACATAGGGACACAATTAACTTGGAACACAAAATGCAGATGAACTCAATTTTTGACATCATTTTTAATTGTCAGTTTAATTTAATTCACAATCTAAAAATATCTTCTGCCATACTGCAAACAGCAAGTGGGAGAAAGAAAGAGGAAGATGCATTGGTTTTGAACGTTTCTGCCATGATATCACCTTTCTCAGTCTGTTTCTCTAGCGTATCTGTAAATTCTGCAGAATAGAATTTCTCAACACTGACATATATTACAACCACACGCAAACAGTTACATACTCTTCTCGCCAACACTCACTGCAAAGAAGAGACAGAATCTTTTCTGTATTTTTTTCTCATCAATTTTCCTTTTTTTTCTCTACTTTTGCTTTAATAATAAGTTGCCTTAGAATTTGTTGTCTCGCCTGCAAATTTTTTCTGCCTCAAAAACCTAGTCACACAGAGTACCCACCTTTGACTTCTATTCTCCTCCATGTTACTGGGAAAGAGAGACTTGGATAAGGTAATCACAACAAGTCACCGTAACGAAAGTGGAATATCTTATGAATTTTCTGGTTTTTACTGATGAGACTTCACAGTCAGTATGTGCACCAATCACATTGAAGGGAGGACTTCTTTTATGATAGTTTCCTCTCCCCTCTCACCTTACAGTGGTAAGTCCACAAGTGACAATACCAAGAAATAAATTAGAGACTGACACTTACACACACACACACATATATATATATATATATATATATATATATATATATATATATATATATATATATATATATATATATATACATATATATATATGCAGCAATGAAAATGGGTTTTGAAAATTATGTATACAGTAAGGCTTGTTTTGAGAACTAGGTATACGGTAACAACTTCATTAGTAGACATTGAACATACAATAAATCTTAAAACTGAGAGGTAGGTACATGCCATAACCAATGAATCCCCTCACTTCCATCCCTATAAATACATACATACATACATACATACATATATATATATATATATATATATATATATATATATATATATATATATATATATATATATATATATAATGTACACAATTTAATTATAGTAATTATCATATTTTTCTTTTATACATTATTTCTGGGATACAACACTCTTTTCATACTGGGGATATACTGATTTTAAATTGGATAGTAAACATTGAAACGCATCTGAGAAACAAATTATGAAAGAAAATATGATAATTTTTCAAATATTATCATTAAATTGGGTTTTGTCAGAGATTAATCTTTCCTCTAAAACAAAAATATGTATTGATATATATACACACACACAAAGGAAACCATTCAATATAATAACTGATAATGTTATCAAACTAATATCGTTATCAAAATCAGTTGGTTACAAACACTTAATTTAAAGTGATCAAAATAAGTGGCTTCCTCCGTTTATCCCTCACTTAATGTTATCAGCTGGTGATTGTTCTCTAAAAACCCTATCCTATAGTGATCATAAAAAGCATATATATTTGCATGTGCAATGTGTGATACTTAATTTGTAGCGTGATGAAAATATTGGGAAATGTGATACATTCCAACAGAGCTTCTTAGAAAAAAATCCTCTTTTACCATGGATGAATATAAGTAAAAAAACTGAAAAAAGAAACTGTGTTCTTTTTTTATTGATTGGTCATTCCTGACTTTTTCCACTTGATATTTCTAAACAAAAAAATTCCTTAGAAAAATCTTATAGATTTTGTTTTAATTTTTCCAAATTGAAAAAACAAGACATTTTCATTCTGTTTATTTTCAGCATTCTTTTTTTTCATATCTCCACTTATTCAAATTAAGAAAGAAAAAAAGAAAATTATTTTTCTTCAAATAAAGTGGGTATAACAGATAAAAGTTCTTAAAATAAAAGAAATAAAAATATTTTTTGTAGTTGTCATCATCATTATCATCAAAAGAAAGAACAAAAAAGACTTAAATTAAGACGAGAAATTCATGATTGGGAATTCGTTTTGGAAAAATTAAGTAAAGAAAAAGGAAAAGTAAAAATTTATGTATGTACGTACATATAAGATTAAAAAATTGAGACTTACGTAGGAAAATTTTAGAATTAAGAGATAATGAAAAAGGTTAGAATTTTGAATCTGAAAATGTTAATAACTTTACTTAATTGATAACTTGAAAGTAAAAGTATTAGATGTCTGAAATGAGAAAAAATTTTTTTACAAATGTGATAAACAAAAATGTGAAAATTAGATGTGAGTGTGTGTGTGTGTGTGTAAAAAAAGAGCACATTTCTTAATACTCAGATTCACTATCAAAAGAATACGATAAAAAAATGTTACAAATGAGCAGGTTTGAAAAAAAATATTCCTATCTGATTTCTTTATAGATTTCTTTTCTTCTGAGAGAAGAAATGGTTCTTCTTTGAAAAAGCATTCTTTTAATCTTTGATCTTAACTTCAACCTAACCATGTGTAACTTATTGAACAAGCAGCTAAAGATGCAGTTGTTGCTGCGAGAAAGGGTAGCACACACCAATCGACCAAGACAGATGAAAGACAAGTTTGATTTGAGACAGAGAAAGGGGAGGCCGTAACTAAACAGTTTAGATGCTTGCCTCTCCTCCGACTGTCATCATCTTCCGATGCTGTTAGTGCTAGGTAAAATCACCTGATTCCTGTCTTTATCCCTCCTCCTCCTCCTCCTCCTCCTGCTGCTGATCCTACAGCCTCTTGTTGTAGCTTCTGCCTCTATCTTCGATAATTATGATCTACCATCATTGTCACAAAAGCAAATGTGTTATATTGGTTTGTAGAAATGGGAAACATTCAGCAAACCCACTTTGCGAGAGACAGAGAATAACGCACAGAGGGTTAATAAGGAAGGAAAGGAGAGAAGGAAAAAGAAAGATAGACGTGATCAAAAGGAAGAATGCAAAGATAGAATTCGAAGACCTTTCGGTTTATTTTGAAGAAATAAAGAGAAATAGATAAATAGAAACGCGTATCATTTCATGTGCATATGTGACAGATACGGGAGATGGACAGTTTACTTGTATGTAACCTGAACACACACAGGCACACACATACACACACATATATACAATCATAAATTAAATTCCTCCATCAACTCTATTCTTTCTTCTTACTTTCCACTACATGTAAAAATATTGATTATTTTTACAGACAGAGCTCATCAAAGAAAGAATCAATTTAAATTGATAGATGAGGATAGATAGATATATAGATGAGGATAAATGGATAGATAGATGGAAAGAAAGGGAAAATATAGAGAAGATTATATACAATATACATATTTGCATAACCATGGCATTTTGCTTGGAAAATTTAATAAGATAAATGAACAATTCTACTTAGAAAAGCATTTCATTGAATCAAATGGATAAAGAAATCCTTGTATGAACAAAAAAAATCTTGGAAAAAATGTTAAAATATTTCAAAAAATCATTTTGTTTTCTTAAAATCTTATTCAACCATTACAATGTTACAGCCGCCTCCTTTGTCTCTTGAATAATCTCCTATTCAACATTATATCTGCAAATTTGCAAGCAAGGACACAATTCTAGCTAGATTTTCTTTACATTTACATAAATTTTGAAAATATTCTTGTTATTCATTAAGTTTTAATAGACTTCTATATTGATGAGTGCAACATTCACTAAGAACTGTACAACATGACATAGTAATTATATCTGTATCCTTACAAAAGGCAAAAAATGACACAAAGTCATTCTTAAGTATGGGCTTTTGCAAGAAAATTTTGGTCACCTTGATCAAGCAGCAAATGTTAGGGAACGCTCTGACCTCTCCCCTTTTGGTACAATGGGGGATGCTATCTGGAGGATAGATCTCCAGTTCCCAGCCTTAAATGATTGTTTTTCCTTTCAAGGATTGAGAACCAAGAAAAAATTCTTTCTTACCATTTTTCTGAGAATCAAATCAATGAGACATTAAAATAACAATTATTCAGAAAAAAGCCAAGTAGAACCAACGTAAATAATTGTAGAAAAAATCTAACCAATTTTTTCCAATTAAGATTTTCGTTACAAGAGTCTTTTATTAAAAAACCACATGAACCCAAATTTATAGAATATATCTTTCATAGAAGAGATACAAGAAATAAAACACCATCTGTCTGGTTTTAGTTAGTCGTTCATCAGTTCCAATATTGCCCAGACTTAGCAGAAATGATTGCAGCAGGTTGCGAATAGTAGAAGCAGAAGGAGATAGTGCATGGTGCTACCACACAGTCACTCAGAAAAAAACGACTGCGGAAGAAAGAATATTTGTAATTTGGTTTTTCTGTAAGAGCTGTGCTCAGTTCTTCGTATTTTCTTAATAGAAAGGAAATGCTTTTGTCTTTTTGAAATACTCGCATAAATGTGTACAAATGTATAAATCTTTATCTCTACATTTTCATCTTTTCTCTTTCTCTCTCTTTCTTTTTCTCTCTCTCTCTATATATATATACAGATATATATATATATATATATATATACATATATATATATATATATATATACATATATATATATATATATATATATATATATATATATATATATATATATATATATATACTATAAAATTGATGGATGTTTGTTAGTTATTTTACATGTATATGTCTTCCAGACTCCTATGCAACTGCATGCTTAGGGACTACAAATTTGTCTATAGGAGTAACTTGACCCCAGAATTAACATCTGATAGGTAACACTGGTTTTCAAGGTTCTTACAGGTCAATTTACAGTCAAAACTACTCTTCCATCCTAATTAGTAAGTTTCAATTTAAAGATTCTTATATTTCTAAAAAAAATAATGGTATCCATAATGGTCTAGTGGTTACAGTTGTGGGGAATGGAATTGACCAACTACGAAAATTAAAAAAAAAATTTTATGTGCTTCCAATCCATTAGATCTTTAAACCTTTTGAAAATTTGTCATTTTTGGGAAAAAAAATTTTTTGAGAAAAACCCAATCCCTATCCCAAACCTAAATATGACAATAACACATGGACCCTATGTACAATCTAAAAGAAAGTTTTGAGAAAAATTAAGTTTTTACAGACTTAGGAGAGAGACTAGAGGGGCCTGCCAAAGGGCTGCTCAGGAGTGTGTGCGGGCCCAACAGGAGTGTGTGCACACGAGCACAATATCCCCACCTCCCACTTATGAATGCAACCCCCACTGGCTCATTTCATTTCATGAAATATCTATAAATATCATTTACTTTTCTGTGTTGTTACATTTGAATAGCTTGTTCCCGGGATGAATATAGGATAGGTGGCAGTGACCTCTGAGATCCCTGCAGCTTGAAGTTAGATAACTATTCTCAGCCAAACTGCAAAAATATATATTTGAACATTTATTCCTGAAAAAATTTCAATACAAGTTGTTAGGAGAAAAAGGAATTGGGAAATCAAGTTCAAACTACGACTGAGACGATTTCTCAAAAATTGAAAGAACAGAATTTCATTTTATATTTGCTTATATATGTTTCATTTTTGATACTTAGAATCCTGGAACATTTATTTCAAGAAAAATACAGGGAATACCTGAAAAAAAATGTCCATCTGTCATAGATCATCATCATCATCTTCCAACATCTGTTGTTGGACATAGACTTTCCCCTGTCAAAGGCATTATGGAGCCAATACTTTAAAAATTTGTCTTGTTTGTCTTTCCATCTTGTATTCTGCTGTTCCATGTTGTAAGTCATGATGTCCATCAGATGTCTGCCATTCTTGCAGCATGACCAGCCCATTGCCATTTGGGTTTTCTAATGGATTTCATGATGTCTTGGAATCCTGTTTTTTTCCCTGATATATTGTGCCATCTTGTGATCTCTCCAAGTGAAGTTGAGCATGATCCTTTTACGTGCACGTTGCATGGTTCTCACTCTAGTGAGTTTATCTCAATTGGGTACTCCAATCATCATGAGCTTGTTCCAGGTCAAATTAAGATGTATATATATATATATATATATATATATATAGAGAGAGAGAGAGAGAGAGATTCTATTGAGGATTCTGAATGATGTTTGAATTCAACACACGAATAAACTAATATGGGTGCATCTGTCAAACCTGTTGTAGGCAAAGAAATCAAAACAAACATGACACATAGATATCAGGGTAGAGAGTAGATTTAAAGGCTGGATTTGGACTTCAGTGAGCCAGTGAAGCTTCCATTGCTAAGTTGATATAGCAGCAGATGCATCTAACAATTTAAGTATTCTTTTATTTTCATTCTGAGCTATTTACTCACTGCCCAAGATTGACAACCTGAGTTATGCTGTGATAAAAAAGCAACAGAAAATTAAGATGAAGGTAAATAGTAGTCGAAAATCATTAATAATCATTATCGATCTATTCTGATTTGAGCTAGCCATCGACTGTTCTATTAGTATGCAAAAAGAAATGGTGCGAATTTCTCAAAACTATAATTCCTCCAAATCACAGATGAATATATGTGTATCTGTGTGTATCTTCATCTAAAAAATAAAAGATACCATGAAATTATGAGCTGATAAAGAGTAAGCGTATGTGTTTATATGAATATCAGTGTATATATGTTTTCAAGCTTAGCTCAAGACTGGTACCTGTACACAGTTATAGTGAAATAAGTAAGTACTGAATTCACTATACTTGTAATGGTCCATAAGACTATCTTGCCAACTAGTATTTCACAACAGGTACTCTTTGCATGCATGCATGTTCATACACACTCCTACAGTGTGTTTCAAAGCCCTAATAAATGTATATAAACTTGCAACTACTATAGATAAAAGATGAATAAATAATTGGTTTTATCATCATAGCACGGCTCCTCAGAAGAGATGAGTTTCATAAAATGTTTCTTATGATTTTAAATCCCAGACATCCTAATCAATCTAGAGGAATTTAAAAAAAAAAATGATACTACTTAATCTATAGAATCATAACTTCAAGTGACATAAGAATATTTTATGTCCATGAGAACTGCTCATGAGGTAGACATTTATTTTTGTCAAGCACATCTGGTGAATTAAAGAGAAGAAGAAGGAATGAAAGAGTGACACCAAAATGACTGCCTATAAATTTTCCGTATAGTTTCTTGGTAATTATTTTTCAAAATGAAATTTCTGTCTGCCCACCCAATATCTCTGAAAGTTCTCAGTGAATTTCAATGAAATTTTGTGGTAGGTTGGATAATAAGCCACAAAATAAGTGATTACATTTTTGGGTGGATCCATATGCAATTACCTCCCATATATCATAGTTACATGTTCACATCATATGATATTACCAAATGAATTTTCACACGATGTCTCCAAAAGTTTTCAATGAAATTTTGTAGAAGGCTGAACAATAGGCCCTGGAAGTGATTAAATTTTGGGGTGGATCTATGATAACGTTAAAGATTCATGGCTGCCCGACCAATAACTCCAAAAGTCCTCAATTGATTTTAATGGAATTTTGCACAAGAGTGGGCAATGAGCTACAGAAGCAGTGATTAAATTTTTGGACGGATTCATGCACAATTATTTCCCTTGACAGTGTCATTGGTAGAGGTATGCATTTTCATTTATACCTGTATAGTTTTTAAAAGAAATAATAAAAATATTTCCATGGCACCCATACTAATTTTCTTTATATTATTTCACAAAGTCAGAACAGAAAAATTAAAAGCTAGATATGAATAGTATTGTTAGTAAATGTAGGCTTATTCAGTAATATCCTAGGAAGAGAGCAAGTTCTGGAAGGGGGATGACACCATGAATTACCACCCTGGGTGACACTAACCATAGTCCCAGCAATGTATGTATATAAGAAGTACATTCACATATGCATATATTTTTGAAGTACTGCCACACACTCAAAGTTGCATGTATATACGTATGTACTTGGACATGCACACTCCTGTATACATACATATATTTCTATACACTGTACATATTCATTTTGCATATGAGCATGCTCACATATACATGTCTGCATCCATTTCTATATATTTATATATACACTTCCATACAGACTAACACACCCACGCATAATGCTACTGTTACACCCACACAGTCGTGAAGAGTTCAGCAACATTCTTCTGACCTATTTTTAAAGTCTTCTCTTTCTTTGTTTCATTCTCTCTTATCCAACTCTGTCTTTTACTCTTTCTTCCTCTTGAAGTTTATATCATGAATTCTTTCTTCACATGAATTTGCCGGCTCTATACAAACACATTTCAATCAATGTGCTACCACCCAAGAATCAGGAATGTAGCCAATCTTTTCCTAAAATCAATTTTAGTCTTTTTTTAAAAGTTCTTTCTTTTTTATTTCCTGAAATTCAATTTTCACTTTTTCGTTTTTCATCCTTTTTTTTTTTTCTTCTTGAAAATTTAATTTTTTTCAAAGATCAGAAATTGTTTTAAATCTATTTAGAGATTTGCATTTAAAAAACAGATTTTCTAACTTTATCTAGATTTATTTCCAAAAAGCATTACAAACTGATGAATGTTATGTCAGTTAAATCCATTTCTTTTTTCTTTTTTTCCATGTTTAGCGTTAGAATTGTTGTGGGTTCAATGTGTCATTAACATATAATCTAGCCATTTTAATAAGCTTGGAAATTCATAATTGGAAACTGTCAACCAATACTGTCAACATCTATTTCTTCAGGTTTTAAGATGGTCTGGCTGGCTGGCTAGGTATGTATGTACCACATGCAATGAAGCTAAAGGGCTGAAATTCAATCGCTCCCGATAGGTTTTCAGTGGGTGCTCAATTTGCAATGAGACTTTATGCAAAATTGATCCCTTAATTTGCATCTAGCAGCATTCATGACTTTTTGTAATCACTGCCTTACAAAAGGAGAGAGAAGTAACTTATTCATTGATCACCCCCAACACAGAATGCTGCCAAAAGACATTGGTTGCGTGACGGTTTCTGTTGTGTGACTAACAAAACCTATTTCATTAAGTTCTGACCTTAAATATTGTTTTCAATCATTCTGACGAATATCCTCAACTTTCTTTATTTATTCACCTTCATGCAGGTATGTTCTCAGGCTTTCTTCAGATATATGGCATACATGGTATCACTATACAACTTTTATTTTACTTCTTCTGTTCCATAAGTGTTAATTTCTGATTGATAATTTCTAAAAAGTGTAGAAAATGGCCATTATTCTCTTCAAACTTTGCTTTTGTGATCAGAACATTGATATTTTGAAATTTATCTCTGACAGCTTTGGGAATGTGCTTGAAAACTGCAAACTCCTTATTTAGAGTTGAGCTGAATTGCTTCATAAGGCCTAGTTTTATATGAAGTGGTGGCATCAAAACCTTACGGAGGTCATCAAGTGGCTCTCAAATATTCATCTTTATATAGAATTTGGATGCTTTTGGTCAGTCCTTCCTTTGTTAATGTGCCAAGGTGTCCCTGCAGATAGCAGGAACACTTTGTAAAACCGCCATCAAGAATGCCACCATTTTGAAGTCTCTGATGACCTCCCAGCTATACTCATGATACATAAGTTATCTAGAAAGGCCTTGACATGGTTGTATTGCAAGTAAAATGAGGTGCCCAGAATTTGTCTTGATCTCCACTAGGGATGCCAAAATATTCCATGGAGCAATGTCTGAGGCCAAATCAAAGCCAGTGTCTTTGTTGGGCCATAGATAAAGGAAATCCTGGAGTGCTAAAAATTCCCCAAGAAGCACACTAGGAAGGAGATTGAAGCTTGATATAGATTTGTTACAATGATTTGGGGCTCCTACGGCAATCATAAAGCCAAAAATTATGTATAGATGGTTAAGACTATGGTGGAGAACTATAATAAAATGTGTTGCAGGCTGTCCTTCAAAGTCCATGTCCTTGATACACATCTAGATAAATTTGGAGGAGCAAAGTAAGCTCTTCTACCATGATATACTGGACTTTGAACACCGCCACAAAGGAACGTATAATGAGATTGTGCTTGGAAATTATATTTTAGAGTCTGGCTTGTAAAATTGAATTACAGTAAGATCATGAATCTCAAAAAACTACTCACTACTAAATCTTTTCTGGTTACTTTTATTCAACAGTAGAGCAAATAGATATTTTTTTTTTATTCATATGTTGTTTTTCAGAAAGAAAATTTGATTTTTTGCGTACGTAAGAATATGCCAGTTCACCTATTGAACAGTTGGAAATAGGTAAATTTCAAAATGTCACTGTCCTGGTCATAAAAGCAAAGTTTGAAGGGAATAGTTTTTTTTACAAAATTTGAAGGGAACACAAAGTTTAAAGGAAACAGTAGCTATTTTCTATATTTCATACACAGAAGCAATTTGAAAATAACTCTAGAAAACTACAATGTTCTTATATGCATAATGGTAGGATTTTTCGAGCATTATTTTTGCACTAAATGACTCTTTCTCTGATGAATTATATTTATACTAGTTGTCCTGCAATCTTGTCATCTATCATGTGCTTGTAGGTAATTGATATTTGATGAACAAGCATGGAGAGTGTTTGATTTTTAAAGATATCTTGTTTGTTTGTTTACTTCTTATGCAAAGCATTTTCTTATGAAGATGTTAATGAATATTTTATTAAAAAACTCATTCATTATTCTTTTTATTAATCAGATATTGATCATCAACAATCAGGTTTTTTTGGTTTACTTTCATCCTTCTTCACTTTCATGAATATTAGTTGAAATTATATACATACATATATATATATATATATATATATATATATATATATATATATATATATACATATATATACATATATATATGTGTGTATACACAGAGGATTGCAAAATTATCAGCCTCCTTGGCATTTTTCATATTTTACTATAATTTAGAGGGATCTTTATTTGAATGCTATAAAATGGACCAACTAAAAATAGTCCGCATTGGTGGAATAACTATTTTTTAAAAACTGTGAGAAAGTAGGTACTCTGAACAAATGAGACAAAAATTGTCCTTTTTGGTCACCAAGGAAAACATTATGTTTGGTGCAAACGTAACACATCTCACCGAACACCATCCCCTTGAGAACACCATCCCCAGAGTGGAGCATAGTGGTGGAAAATCATTTTATTTCTTTGTTTGTTCCATAATAAAAGCAAATGATACAACGCCCCCCCCTGCCCCCAATCCATTTCAATTCCAGGTTGTAATACAGCAATTTAGGAAAAATGCCAAGGGAAGTAAATAGCTTTATAAGCCACTGTATCTATATACATTTATGTAGGAGTAGGGATAAATAAGAATCTATGTTGATAATGTCAACATGAACACCTGTTTGTAATAAGTGCTCATCTACCATCATGCATACATATATTCTCACGTTCTAACATCCTTAGGCACACAAATGAATTAACCAAATAAGAATGGGAATGTGAATGATTATCAAAAAACGTGCATGTCAAGGCGTAAGCTTTTGACTATAACCATTCATTTCATACCAGTAAAAAAAAATAAACAGCATTTGGTAATCAACCATCAGTTATGAGTGTTTCTGCATATCAAGTCTATTCATAATCGGTTAGATATCACTGATCCAGAAAATTATGTGCAAGATCTGTCTTGGATCAAAAAAATAAAGCTAGATTAAGATTAAAAGTTGATGAAGAGAAAAAGTATGTGTTTGTGTGTGTGTGTGTGTGTGTATATGTATATATATATATATATATATATATATATATATATGTATATGTATATATATATATATATATATATATATATATATATATATATATATATATAATTCCCTATTGTTCACATATATATTTATATATTTGTGTATTTGTGTTCCATTGATGCCACAATGGACTTAAATCTATTCCAGCCATACTTCACCTATTCATTTACCTCTATCCACAAATTTTGGAAGATATATGTATCAACCCATATCTTTCCATCCATTTGTCTGTTAAGATGATATTTCCAAAAGTTCTCAGTGAATTTCAATTAAACTTTGTGGAGGAGTGGGCCATGGGCTACGGAATAAGTGATCAAATTTTGAGGGGATGAGTGGAAAGATATATATATATATATATATATATATATATATATATATATATATATATATATATATAATTCCCTATTGTTCACATATATATTTATATATTTGTGTATTTGTGTTCCATTGATGCCACAATGGACTTAAATCTATTCCAGCCATACTTCACCTATTCATTTACCTCTATCCACAAATTTTGGAAGATATATGTATCAACCCATATCTTTCCATCCATTTGTCTGTTAAGATGATATTTCCAAAAGTTCTCAGTGAATTTCAATTAAACTTTGTGGAGGAGTGGGCCATGGGCTACGGAATAAGTGATCAAATTTTGAGGGGATGAGTTGGAAAGATATATATATATATATATATATATATATATATATATATATATATATATATATATATATATATATATATACGTATAAACCTAGATGTTATCTTCTGTTAGAAGAAGGAAGATGATAAAAAGCTATGGTTTTATTAAAAAATGTCATTTATGAATAAAAATGGAGAATTGATTTAAATCATCACTCTGGAAATAGCTACTCTGTTTTGGGGGGTGTTTATATATCCTATCCAAGAAAAAATAATTGATGTAATGATAGCTTTTCTCAGAGCAATGGGAGCTTCTTGATAATGCTCATCTCATCTCTAATTAATCTGTGATGGGTGGCAGATTGGGTTACCTGATATCCATGAAGGACCCAGCAATTTGATAGCCTAAATTTGAAAACAATTGTTATGTCTACAGCTTATTTCTGATAATCATTTCTATGATATGATATGTGATAAGTGTGATCTGATACTGCTATTATGTTCTTTGTTGGTGGTATAACCTGGAAATAATACCTACAATCAGGTCTTCAGTCTTCTCTTTCTCCTCCATATTTGTTATTTGATATGTTTGCAGAATGAACAAAGCATCTAGAGATTACCTTCATATTTTCAAGAGAGCAAGTGAAGGCATGACAAAAGTTTCCTGAAGGCATGACAAAATCTCATGTTGCATATGCAGCCAATAGATAAGAAGTGAGATAGCAGAAGTTCCTCTCTTGGTGTACAACAGGTGGTGTAGGTGAAAAAAAAACTAAAGAAGCTAGAATTTGCTGGTTACTAGAGGATTGGGTTGCTTCATAAGTTATGACAATTTTGTTGTAATATTTCAGAGCAAATGATTAATAAATTCAGGGAAATTATGACAAAAAGTTTTTAAAAAGATTATTTGAACGAATATGAAATATTGATTAAAAAGATTTACACTGATTTTGTTTTCATCGTAACCTTTTTTCCTCTCCAATATTTGTATTCAGCTGTTGTCTTCCTTTGCATCCATTAATGGAGTGAGATTCTTCTCTCAAATCATTTACTGATTTTATTCAGCCAAAGTGCAAATGAGACTATATGAAATATATGCAGAATGTGGTTTGTATTTTGAAACTGTGAACTTTTATACATTGGCTGGTGCTTTTGGTTCATTTACCAAATTGGTCCTTTTAACTCCTTTTCGTATGTTTTTGCAATTTGCTTCAAATCTACATTTCATATAATTGTTGAGCAAAATATAAAAGTATATTTTGTTTCACTTTCTACAAGGCACCTTCAAACCTCACTATTATACTAGGAAGTAAATGAGATCTTACTACAGTTTAGACTTCCACTGAACGGGCAGGGAAGACCATCACTACCACCAACACTGTGAAAACCGTCTGAAAAACTGTTGAACAAGATGAAAGAAAAACATCATTTAAATGAAAATAGAGTTGAAAATAGAACATATCCTTTAGTTTTTGACTCATCTCTGATTAATTTCTTTTAGTTCTTTGGAATTTAATTCCCCAGGTATATAACCCACATTTTTTTTCTGAATTTTTTTTACTTGAAAAATCCAGGTGCATATTTTCTACAGAAAGGTTATTATAGGACATTTTTCTAGCACTGTTTGTTTGAGTAGAATGTGCCTCTGACTGCCATCATTGCAAGGGCAATCAGATGTCAATGATATAGAAAACTGGGCTCTTTGTAAGGAACAGGGACTGGAAATAGACCATTGTATCCATTGCCTTTATAAAACAATATAATAATCAACAATACTTTCATACCAAATATAAAACATAATTCTGTCATTTTCATAGAAATATTCATATTTATTGATTGAAATGAAAAGCTATCATTTTCAAATGACAAAGTTTTCTTTTTAACTTCAATTTTGTTTTTTTCTTGATATTCAATTCATTTTGCTTTTTTTTTTAATTGATTTAAACTTTTTTTTCAAAAAAATGTTTCCATTATACTATTGCAATGGAATAACTATGCTCATATATTCATGATTTGCGTACATTTGAGGACAAAAATTTTACTACTTAATGAGACTTGGATAAAAATTAAAATTTTCCGACTGGCAACAAACATTTGTCATTTCAGAGATGTCTTTCAGATTGTAGAAGAGTGCTTGGATCATAAATGAGATAGTAGGTCTAAAGAAAACACAGGATAGGTGGCGCTGACCTCCAATGTCTCTTTGGGGTCCAATTTACTATGGTTTGGCCAAACTGCAACACTGCATAAACCAGCATCACCATAATTTGTAAAATCTATTTAAGAATTCATTTATTTTTCTAAAAAGTTATGGAAGTTTCAATAGCTCTGTGGTTAGAAGCCCTGAAAATGGAATCGGTGGAATGATTTCAAACGTTGACTGAGGAAATTTGAATTAATTCTATCAGACCATCAAAACTAGTGGGGATTTATGAAGAAAAATCTGACCATCACCTGACAACAAAATATGATTTTTTTTAGCAAAAACCCTCACTGTATTCCTAATCGTAGCCCCAAATACAACCATAAAATTATATAAATTTTGCTCTGACTTGCAAACTACTAGAAGTGGGCACAAGAATTCTCAGTTTGGAAAAAATAAATCTTCTGAGATTTTGGGAGGGGCTTTGCATTCTTGTCTGAGGGTTGGTGGTGACCTGAGCGAGAGTGCATCCCCTCTTATTTCTTTTTATGGAATGGTGATGAAATATCATTTGATTTCCTATGTTATAATATTTTGATTTTTCTTTCCGGGCAATGCGAAGTACACCAGCTAATATATATATATATATATATATATATATATATATATATATATGTATATATACGTATGTATGTATGTATGTATGTATGTATGTATGTATGTGTATATTCATGGTGGAGAGGGGCATAAAGAAATATAAAAAAAACATCATTTAAGTAACACCAAATCCAAGTAAATGCTGCAGGAAAACTATACAAATATTTTTTTCTGTGCTATCAGAAGAGAAGCAAATAGACAAGCCAGGCAGCCATTTTGACGTAACAACTGGCCATGCACCATTTGGATGGGGGTTAAAAGATAAAATGTCAAAAGAAATAAGAATACAATGAAATATTTCCTTTCAAGTACACTTTTATTTATAGAGGTGCCCAGTCATTTTCGCACTAGAAATAATATTCTAATGAAAGATGAAAGAGAAGACTAACATTAGAGCATGGAGGAAGGAAGAGAGAAAGTATGAAAGAAGTGACGAGTCAGGAAGTTGACTTTTTGGATGCCTTCATATTCAAAGTAAGGTTTCCACTATTAGTTGATCTTTCTTGTCACTGAGATTATTTTGAAAAAAATGTGATTTAGTCAGCTGCACATTCATATTCAGCTCTGCTTGCTTGTAGTGCAGTATTGATCCTCACCTCTAAAATAACTGTTATATGATTTGAATACTTTCAAATCCACACACACACACACACACACACACAATAAAATACAGTTTTGAAAATGTATTGATTTTTCACCCTTTACAAAAAGAGAGAGGAGATAAAAAGTGGAGGAAATTTTAAAGATTTATCGCTCAAAATAAAGAAATGTTTTATTGCACCAATAAAAAGTTAAAAACATAACATAAGAACAAAACAAAACCCAGCTGTTATAGATCACGCAATGAACCAGAAGGTCACAGTAGTCTTGGCTTTTGGCTCTTATATTCATAATAATTTCTTATTAGATAAAATCCAAGTTAAATTCGTCTCTTTACGTATCAATTTTATACACACTTAGCAAATTTTATAACTACTTGATTAACCACTGAATAAGAAGCTCATTTAATCCTAACATTCCATCTTAGGGAGAAGTAAAATAAAATAAAATACAGGTCTGGTTAGTCACTCTAATAGAAGCTATGACCAATGAGTTTTGGCAGCATGCCAAATGATCAATTATAAAATTGGAAAAAAGGGTGCTCAATGGCTAAGTTACTCCTTTTGCCTTTTGTTGAGTAGTAATCACTTAGAAAGACTGAATTTCCAAAAACAAGTGTGAATGCTGCTGGACTCAAACTAAGAAATCAAATTAGCATAAGCATATTAGAAATTAGCCCCCATCACAACTGAAAACCAATTGAGGGGAATTTTCAAAAAACAAAAAAATGTTTTTCCCAGACATTATAAAGACAGTCATTCCACATCAAATACCCCAAGGCTACCCAGGTCACCCTCTCAGATTCCACTAAAAGAAAATCACAGTTGCTTCTATTAGAATTTTATAGTGAAATCCAAAATATCAGGTTTGTATTTTTGAGAAAAATCTTTGAAATTTTACTCAATTTCATGCATTTTGCCTATTGAACCTTTCTGTCCAAACTCTGACACTTATAGTTCCTTTGATATGGCATGTACAACTTTGAAACCTAGTAACTGGGGATAAATTTTCCTGTAGAATCTAGAAATGTAATCAGATCTGGTATATCCTATATACTTTTCCTCCTACAAAGTTCTGATAGTGGTCAAAAATCCAAATTTTGATAAGACTCCCACTTCAGAGCTTCTCACTGAAACAGTATACAGAATAAAGTACTATTTTTTTCGTGTTACATAGTAAGTCATATGTGTGAAGTGTTTGAAATGTGCTTGATTTTCAAATGTCCTCAAAATTGCCGGTTTTCATTTCCCCTTTTGATCATGTAGGCACTTAATCAATGCTTTCATATTTTCACCATGTGTTCTTATGTAGGTAAAATTTCTGTCAGATCATCTTCAGATACATAAGAATACATGGTAAAAATATGAAGGCATGAAAATAGGCTATTTTAAGGATATTCAAAAATCGCGCACATTTCAAACAATCATTCTAACACCTTCATGACAGTAATAAGTATGGTTACTGTATATAAATGGCCTAATATGCTATAATTGACAGGAAAAAAAATATGAAAGCTCTATCTTTCATATTGTTTGAGTGAGAAGCTCAAGTGTGTGTTGTTTTTTAACATTTTAGATTTTCATCTATTTTCAGAGATTTGTAGGGAGAAAAGTACATGAGATTACATTCTACAGAAAAGTTTGCCTCAGTCACAAAGTTGTAAATCATTGCATGTCGTATCAAAGGACCTGTAAATGTCAGAGGTTGGATGGAAAGGTGCATTCAGCAAAATGTTTAAATTTGAGTCAAATTTGAAAGATTTTTGATTTCAAATTTATCAAAGATACAGACCTAATATTTCTAATTTTCCCATAAGTTTCCTCCAGGAGCACCTATAATTTTCATCAGGGGAATCTGAGAGGGAAACCTGGAGAGAGTTCCTAAAAGTGGGTAATTTAATATGGAATGCATCTGGAGTGAAATTTCAGCTCTCTAGCTCAATTAATACAACCTGTGTGCATAGCCATCTGGGACTTGAAAACTGAAGAAACCTATTTCACTCATTATTCCACAAACACTTTCACAAAATATAGATAAACAGATGAATAACCATTCTTTGTAGCCACCAAAGGTAATGAAGGGTTCTATAGATCTTTATAAATGCATATGTTTGTGTGTTCCAGCTTCCTGGCCATATCATTTTGACTACAAACTTGAAAATTGGCATCAGTACTCCACTTTTAAATATTTTTTTTGAGTATTTGAAAAAAAGCTTTTTTGACATTTTTTGGGCCTCATTCTGGTAGGTTTATTAATAACAATTAGATTCTTGAGAATGTAGATTTTTTTTTACTCTATTTTAGATATTTTTAGTGGAAAAATATCATAGATAGAATACATTCTAACCATATTCATGCTTGATGGAATTATTTTTTACATGATATCAAATTTTGATGAAACGGTTGTTCAATTATTGATTGCAATGGTGAGTTATATTCTAAATTAAATATTCAATCACAAAATGTTGTCATTATTTATAGAGGGACAAGAGCTTGGTATATTTAAACAAATTTTCAAAACATTTACTAAACATAACTATTTTCAAAATTAAAAATACATAAACATTTCCCAGGAGATTGCAGTTCATTTAAGAACATAACCATTTTTATCATTAGAATATATCAGAACAGAATAGAAATTGTTTTAAAATGAAAATCCTCAAGAAAATTCAGAATATATGATTAATATTTTGTATTTTTATCTGGATGTACAACCTGAATTATGCATGTATAATTATGCTAAAAATCTTGAAAGAGAATAAAAATGGTATCATAGACGGAAATATAAGGTTTAAGATATTTGTCAAGAAGACTACCCACAAAATGAGGTTCAAAGCAGTTATATTCATACTAACAGGATTACTTATAGTACCAACTTGGTGACAATCTCATATCAAGTATATAAGAGCATATCAAACTGATTATACAGAGTAGAACAAGTAGGTATGTTTGAAAATATATAAATATACACTGATGTATTTATATGGTAGAAAATCAACTCGAAGAAGTTTTTCTACGTAACTAGTGATCTTAAAGATGATATCATGAGTTGGTTGGCATGCAATCCAAGACTAAAACTGACACAAAGGATTTAATATTCAAACTGGTGAACACTCAATAGAAGTGACATGAAAACTGAGTTTGGCTTTCTCCGGGATTGAGTGGATGATAGGGTACATGTGTGTTGTTATCCTAGGGATGCAATGTGGGAAAACAATGAGCCAATAGGGACAGTATGATGGCTCGGGCAATATTCTGCTGGTAAAGACTGGATTTTATCATTCATGTGGAAGTTACTTTGTCGCCTATCACCAACATCAATATCATTGACCAGGTACACCTTTTCATGGCAACAGTCTTCCATGATAGCAGTGGCATCTCTCAGTGGGACAATGCACCTTGCCATACTACACAATATGTGAGGGGAATGTTTCAGGAACATGAAGAAAACTTCATTGGGTTGCCCTAGTCTCTCCAAATCTCAATCTAATTCAATACATTGGATGCCCTGCAAAACTTCCTCTAAGTAACTTGCATCCTGGTACCAGATCACAAAGTAAACCTTTTGTGGTCTTATAGAGTCTACATCTGATAGGATAAGACCTGTTTTTCAGGCACATGGAGGGCCAACACCTTATTAGGCAGACGCTCATAAAGTATTGGCGTATCAGCTTATGTTGGGTTATAAATAGACGTCTAAGTATTGAACAAACCAAATTGCATGTTCCCAGTCAGCATGTTTTAAATCAATTCACTCAAATTAGTTTTGCTTTTTGATTGTTTTCAGCATGTTTTATATCCTTCTGATGCATTTGTGTTAATGATTTTCATTTTATCTATTGGGCACATTGTATTACATTAAAAAGCTTATGAATATTATGAATTTATTAGGCATTTTTATGTTTACTGAAAGGAAGCAAATATTTCTTTTGAAAAAATCAGTATGAATGTTAAAATCAAGGATAAAACATGAGAAAAAAAGTAGCATTGTTTTAAATAATTCATATTTATAGGATCTGCTTCCAAAGAACACAAATATAAACATCTCTCTCTAGTCCAGAACATTCAGAGCTTACAATTTTATGTCTGCTTAATCCAAGTTGTACAGATTTTATAAAATCAAAAGCTTAATAACAAGTTCTTTGAATGAGCCAAAGTTGCTTAAAACATTAGAATAGATAAATAGAAAAAACTTAGTAATTTGATCAATGAATTTCCATTATTTAACAATGAAAGATAATTTACAGAAATGACTGGAGAAAAAATACAAGCTGGAGAAAAAATGGATAACTTCTGACATGAGATGATCATTAATCTTCATCTACAACCTAAGTTTGAAATTAGTTTATTCCATGTAGTAAAAGAAAAAGAGCTATAATTGTATATCAATTCATTACTTTTATTTCGTACAAGATCAGCTTCAAATGTTCAAAGTATTCATATAAAAAAATCAAAAGAATTTCTTTTTTCTGATTAAGAATATTTTTGAATCCACCAATGATATTGCATAGGAAATATTCTAGTTGAAGGATTTTCATATTATATGCAAACAGGCATAACATGATTCTCAAATTCCCATGATATTGTAATAACAACTCAGATTGATAACATCAAACTAAATCTTCTTATAGATTTATTTTGCTTTTAAATCAAGAAGCTCGAGTTAAATTAAAAAGGCCAGTATCATGGATCATCAAGTAACCAGTTGTTTAACTTATGAAGAAGAAACAATGTCAAAGTAATTCTAAATTTCTTGGATACGAGTTGTATGGGTGAGAATGAGAAGTTCAGCTTTCTGCATCATTAGAGAAGGTATAGCAGAAAACATTTTGAGAATTCAAAGCTTTATTTTATTATAATGTTGATGGGAATTCTTTGATGTATAGCTTCACAGATATATGTTAGTATACCTGCATTGGTGATTTCAAACATCAGCATATATGGCATAAGTATCAAGGGTTTATGCCACATTCAACCAACTATATTTAGCGTCAGTATCTTATATGATAATATATATATTATCGAATTATTCAGTTGGTTCTTTGCAAAATCATTTTGTTAGAAGAAACATAAGAAAGAAATCTATGATATCACTAAGCTATGGCATATCAAGGTTAATTCAGCTTTTATTATCGTTTCAGAGTTCATGTAAGATGTGTCAAGGCTACAGAAATGGGTTCTGAGAACTATGTATATGGTGAGGCTGTGCGTTGAGAAGTAGATATATATGGTAATATCTTCATTAATAGAAATCGAACATACAAAAACCTGGAAATTGAGAAGTAGTTATGCTCTGTACCCCACCTTTTCCACCAATGCTACCGAGAGAATGAAGATTAACCAACCAAATTCAATACTGTCAATATTCTCAACTTCATTGGTATCAACCCATACTTCCTGCAAAGATATCAGCCATTATACTCATCATAGGAAGAACACAAACCAGTAATCTGCATGAAATTACTATTTCCATCCATAGAGAGACTATGCGTTAAATCAAGGAGATAAATATGAACAAGGAGTTAGGATTTAAGTAATTCTCTCATTAGCTGACCTTTATGAGACATGGAAAGTGAGTATTTGACCAAAATGTTATGCATAAAAAAGCTGCATTTTCTCATGTCATAGAAATAAAGAAATTCCAAGGAAAACCTCATAGCTTTCTTGCATTTATAAAGCTGCCTCTACTAAATAGAGGAGGTGGTTTGTTTTGTCAGCAATCTTCCTGTAGCACAATGGTTTATTTAAAAAAGGTCTCCGGTTGGCTGGTTCATAGACTAAGAGGCTGATTCAAAGAATACTACATTTGCACTCTGGCATAAAGGTAAGTGCCTGAAACGAAGCATTATGTCTATTGTTAAACTCCATAGCTGGAAAGGAGTATGGTCAAACATAAGCATTCATCTATCAAGATAAGGTTGTGATGCTTGGTTAGACTGAAAACGTCTTATGCTTATTGTGCATACTGGATTGATTCACAATAATAGAATTACTGGCTTTCAAGTTGACTTGGGAGAGTTAGAGAGAAACAAGTGATTAGAGTCACAGGAAAAGAATGGAAAATAGATATAAGCAAGAGAGAGTGGAAGACAAAAAGGACAAAGAGAAAAAAAATGAAAGAAAGAAAAAGATGAGAGAATGTTAAAGAGAGAGAAGCTAGAAAAAAGAAAGATGAAAAAGACAAAAAGGAGACTTTGGACAAAGACATGAAAAATCAGAAAGAGGAGAAAAATGAAATACACAAAAGAAAAAAGATGAAAGATATGAAAGAGAGATAAATCTATGGAAAACTGATAAAAAAGAAAAAAAAAGACAAAAGTAACAAGAAATGGGAAAGAGAGAAAAAGCGTGAGAGATGGAAGACAGAAAAGTATGAAATGGAGTTATGATATCATTGTTTGAAATGACACAAATGGAGAATTATATAGCCTTACATGGTCATGAATAGTAAGAACCGAAGCTGTAAGGATGATAGATACAAATTTTTGAAAGGTGTCCTTCTTGAATATTTATTTTCCATGTTGGACATTTGTCATGGAAATCATAAATGCAATACAGTCAGACAGTAGCTAAGGGAGAGATTCACTTTGAGAAAAAAAAAATTGACACATTGTTTTTCCATGGCTTCGCTGGGTAAAGATTTATTTATGACAGCAAATATCTCATAAGGGAAGGTTGAAGATGTACTATAACAATAAAGCTCTGAGACCAAGCAGTCTGCATAATGCTGATTTAATGTTTGAAACTAGATAAAAGTAATTTCCAATTGGCAGATGGTATTGGATGTACCTTAATTTACCAAATTCAGTCATGTTCTGATTATTCACTTATCATCAACCAAAAGCCATGCAATGTTATTCATATATATACCCAAATAAATTCTTGGAAAAATTATAGTTGATACTTTAGAAGACATTTCTCAGTTCCTACAGGGTTTCATCTGAGACCTGTACATTAAGAATTTCAAAGAAATCATTTTGATATGCTTCATGGTGTATAAAGCTTGAAAACTATCATAGTGAAAAAATCTGAACGAAAAAAAAGCAACAAGGAAATGCACTTTGATCAAAAATGAATTTTACTTGCCTGAAAAGTATTACAAGCATATTTACATAAACTCATACTCCATAAGAATTTTTCTCTAGTTTTCCATCATATAACATACTTAATGACATGTTATAGTTTGCTATCTTTTGAATGTACATAACTTTATGCATATTAGTCAACTTTTCGGCTTTACTCTCTCACAAACATCATCTTGTGATGCACCTGGATATGTCACTAAGTTATCACAGAGAAAAAAGTCGTAAAATATTATATGAATTCAAAGATCTTTAATAGAAGTGATTGTATATGAAAATCTATCAGGAGCAAAACTCTGTTCCGCTATGAAATGATGATTAATAAACTATATTAGTACAGGTTTCCCCTGCTATCTGAAATGTCAGAAAGTGAAAAAGCAATCAGCATTAATTTATATGCAATCATTGCAGCACTATCAATCTCATACAAGGTAATTTTTGAGTCTGGGGATGCTCAAAAGATTTTCCCACATGAATTAATGGTCATTGTTTCTTTGCTTTATACCATTTTGGCTTATGAAAAGTTTCATAGAAATGCTCAACTTTTGGATAACAGAACAAATGTGTATATCAATTCATTAATGCAATACCTTTTGCCTTACATGAACTCCTGTGTCGTATATTGTTGGGGATACTATTAATTATGCAGGTGTTTAACATTTTCCTATGAAAATGTCAAGTCTCTTGCAGTAAAGATACAGATTCTTTTATGTTTAGATAAGGAGTTCTACATCTTTGCTCCAAGACATGATGACAAACTATACACACTGATGCTAACATGACTATATATCTGAGAACTTATTCGGTAGGCAGACCTGGGCCCCATAAATAGGTATTTGAGGCAGGTGGCAGCAACTGCCCTCTCAAATTCAGGCAAAACAATGTGAAATACTGAGTAAATCAATTTTGATTCAGGCAAAACCAAGGGGATTTGGGGCAAATCAACCCCTCTGCCTCTCTTAATCAAAAAGTTCCCATATGCCTATGGGTCCATAAGCTTGTTGAGTAGGGAGATCTTTCAAAAGCCTGGGGCCTATGGGAAAATTAATTTGAATAAAAGTTTGGGAATGACTGTATTAAGCAGATGAGTAACAATATATCATTAGGACATTCTATTTTGAAAAATCTCTTCATCTCTGTTTGAAGTACCAAAATACATAAGTTTTAAGAATAAAACAGTTTTGTAGTGACACTTGTACAACATACATAAAGAATATCAGCATGCAGTCATAACACCTCAGTCAAAGAACTGGTATTTATCTTTTGTAACTAATCTGAAAATGATCCTGTAGAGTTCAAACAGATACAGTAGAGCACTTCATCATTTTCTCTGTTATCAGGTTTTATAATTGCATAAGATCTTAATTATCCTTTGCTTTTCATCTTCCTTGTCCACCCAAGTAGCGTAATGGTTAGCATGTCTGCCTTATATGCTGAAGGACCTGGGTTTGATTCCCAGAATGTGGAAAAATCTTTATTAGGACATTTCCCTGTGCACTCAGCTGCTAATTGAGTACATTCCAAGTTGTTATTAGTGTGAAGGTATCCCTTTGGTAGACTTACATTCTGTCAAGGGAATGGTCATGAAAACCTGCAGGAATAAAGTCCTGGTCTTGATCAGAATTAAATCTTACAAGGATCACTAAGTTGACTCATGCAACAGAAACCTGGACATTGTCATTTGCCACCACACTCCACTAGGGGATTTCTCTCAAGAGTTTGGATGTTTCACTTTCCACCATCATCAGGGAACCATCTGCCACCAGTGCAGCAATGTTTAGAAATGAATCCCTTTAAGAATGTATTCTCTATCTTTTATTCTGCGTCTTAAGTTTCCAGATCTTTATTTCATTCTTTCTCTTCTTGCATATTGACTGAAAATTTTATCCAAGTGAAGAAAACACTAGCATAAATATGATAATCCTTTTTAAAATAAGTAAAATGAACATTGACACAATTTACTAATTAAATTGTCATGAATTTGAATCAGTGCAAAACGGTTCATTCTCTTTACCTAAAAATTACAGTAAAATAATCAAAATCAACATTGACACACTATACCAATTAAGAAGTTATGAATACAGAACAAGAAAAGACACAAAAAATTGTTAAAAAAGATATCAAATAAATGGAAGGCTTTAGCTATGTGAATAAAGATACTCTCAACATTGATTCTGTACTGCCCACATTTGAATATTACAAGAGAGTTAGAAAACTAAACATTGATACAATATCGATCTAAACATAATGGGTTTAAAAACACAAAGGATGAGTTTAACAGTCTGAACAAACAATGACAGTTTAATCAATTTAAAGAAGTAGTAATTTATTTTTTCATGTGTATTCATTTAATTGTCTAAGTCACAGTGTCACTTTGGATAAACATTAGGAAAGTCACCCAAAAGATTTACATTGACTAACTTTGTAGTGAACGATCATTCATTCAGATGACAGATTTTTTTCAGAAACTCAACTGTAATTTTAGGATGATAGTGTTTTAGCTGTCGCAAACTGTTTATTTAAACCCTTGTACTTACTCTTTGTGCTTTGAATAAATAATTATTTCATAATAAATACATGCAATATCAAGTATCTTATTTTGAAGTGTTGGCTAATATTCTATTAATTTCTTGGTCTATCTTTTAAGAAAGTAACATATGTATATGCCACTAACTCACTTTCCCTAGGAAATGCACAACATTTGATTTGATAACTCAAGCTAGAATAGAGTCCAATTTCCAGTATTTTAGGTTATATTTCTCACTGATTATAAGAGAGAAATATTGGTACTACTGGTGTATATTGACTATAACTTCGTGTTATTTAAAAGCAAAAATAGTATTCTATCACAATAAACTTCAATGTTGACTCATAACATACTGGTATTACTAATTCACTGGTTCATGAAAGAATTTGATAACTGAGGTGAATCGACAATACAGCTGATTTATTCAAAGTATTTACTAAATGGTCCAAATTTATTAAAAAAAACAAGCCTGAAGCGGACAGATACGAACTATGGGACAAAATTTGCATAAACTTACATTGTAAATACATTGAGACAACTCATATGCATATGCCACATGTTGACTTATTTAATAACACTGTATTAAGAAAATGTTCATTTTCAAATTATTAAGTGACAATTTTTCAATGAATTATATCACAATTTCTGTCTAAATTTCTGAAGGTTAGGTTCAAAATTACCTGAACATTTCTGAAATACAACAATCACCTGAAGAAAGTTGGAGAGTTCAATGGTTGGAACATTGTGACTATAACAACCAAGATGAGGATACCAGTTTGGGTAAATCAGTGTATGATTTTTATGACAATTTACACAATTAGATCTTATAAGTTCAAATATTGAATCCTTATGTAAACCAAAATTAAGCATAGCTGAAATTATCAAGTCAAAAATATTGGAGAAGACAAATATCTTCTATATGCTTTTAATTGAACTTCTATGATAGAGATTCAACTAAGTCTACGGAAAGAAAAATCATTGAATGCTCATAGCCATCAGAGATGATGAAGGGTTCTATCATTTTTTATTTGTGCATGTGTTTCTGTGTTTGGTTGTTCCTTTGTTCCAGTGCTCCTGGCCATTCTGTTTTGTCTAAAGACTTGAAAATTAGCATTAGTACTCCATTGAACACCTTCTAAGAATATTTACTTCTTATTTTAGAAAAAAAAGCTTTTTTGATATTTTTGGGGCCTTATTCTGAGAGGTTTATTAATAACATCTAGGTTCTGGAGAATCTAGATTTATCTAGATGTTTTTTTTTTTCACTTTATTTTAGTTTTCCAATGGAAAATGTCAGTGATGTCATAAATACAATTAATTCTAACCATATTCATAATCTTTCAATCAGAGTTTTTTTTTAATAACTTCAAATTTTAACGTTATGGTTATTCAATTATTAACTGCCATGGCAAGTTTGTCTTGGTGTTATAATTTTCTTTCATTTAAGTGCACAATAACTATTAAGGTTCACCAACCTAGCAATATGAGTGAAGCTCAAAGCTAAAAAATGAGAAATAAATATGGTGTTTGCTCAACTCATACATTTTTTAATTTCCATAACTTATTTTTAGTGAAAGACTTTTTCATTTGTTCTTTCTATTCTGTATTTGTTTAACTTTGCAAACCAGATGGACAAAGAGTTCAATGATTTCAAAACGAGTGCCATGTTAGAACAATTACAGATAAAGCATTTCATAAAGAAAAACAACCAGCAAATATAAATCAACAGTTATAATCTAGTCTCTATTTTTGTCTTGCACCCAATGTCTTTCTTCAAGGAGAGAAGAATGAACATTTTTCTAATCACAGAACAAAAGCATTCAACATTCTATAATGGCATAAAAATGGCGATAGAATGTTTCGGCACAACTCTTATTCATCAATTGTATTTAATGGATCCGGGTTATATATGAAGGTTTTTTTCAAATTACTGTTTGTCATTTTTTTAGATATATCAAATTCAGGTTAGCAATTTTCAGAATATAAGAAAAAACTATTATTCCATGGGAAGTTATGAGTCACCTCTATCCATATATGCTTCTTTCTTCTGAAGATACATTGATATATACATATTCACATGTATATATATATATACATATTCATATATATATATATATATATATATATATATATATTTCAGAACACATAAATAACTGGAACCCAGCTAAAGTGTTTGAGCCAGTTTGTTGTTGATCACAGTGATTAATAACAGAAATAACAATGATGGTTTTCATTTAGTGACTAACCAGACCTGTAATATATTCTTTTATAAAAAATGATTCCAGTCAGCACGTGTGACATACATGGCTCTAACTTCCTATGCTCAGCACTCATCCAGGTTGTTGCTGCTGACTGCTAATAATGGCTGCTGTTGCCTGGCAACAACAGATTCAGCCAATGGATGCTTCTGATTCTATAAATGTGACAGACATGGCTCTTATAATATATGATGATCTTATGAAGGAAAACAACTTATTCCAATTTTTTTTTTCAGAAGATCATTTGAATAAACACAGACATATTAAAAAATCTAAAACTCAAATCAAATATTGAGAATATTATTCATGAGTTTTATTTTATATTAGAATTGTTTAATACACACATACAAACACAGTGTTATGCATCCATGTATAAAATAGTGTGCCCGTATATGAGTGCATGTCTCCTTATTCTGTTGATATGTGTATGCAATGTACAACAGTCAGCCAGGGGTAATAAAGAGGAGAAAAGTTAAAGAGGGAATGGGAAACTGATTTTACAATACTAGCATTGGCTATCTATTCATTGTAATGCTATTTATATGTACCAAAAAATCAATAAATACATTGTAAAAAATGAGAACACACTGCAGCAATTCTCAACTAGGATTGCACAGAAGCCTTGTAATTCTAGCTTGATGTAAAAAAAATCTATGCAGTTCAAACAAGCTTTTGAATTCTATACTGAGCCAGTTTCTGGGATTTTCTGGCCTGAGGGTTCAGTTCATCGTGATGACAATGGCGTGATGATGATCATCATCATTGCGTTAGTTATGATGGTAAATAGTAAAACTGATGGTGATGATGATGATGATGGTTTCAACTTGTTTTCATCTGAGAGGATCTTTATTTGACAATGTTCAAAGAAAGTTTCAAATCTTTAAAAAAAATCAAATCGCGGCTTATCGGTTGCCTGACACTGCAAAAGAGAAAGAAAACTACAACAAAAACCTCAGATGTGCTCTCTAACTCTATAATCTCTTCCAAATTATTTTAAAAAATTCTTCCTGTTCACTTCTGTTGTCTCCTTTTATTTCTCACTTGACGTCTCTTCAATCCACTAGAGCTTTTCGTATTCTTACCCCACTCCATATCACTCTTATCTATGTTCTCTCTTTCTTAATTCAGCCTTTTATAACTGTTCTTTATTTTAGAGCTCCTTCAGCCCATTTCATTTGCAGACATCTTTGATATCAAAATGATGCAAAACTTGCAGTGAATGATGTTGCATAACTGAGCTTTCCTACACAAGAGATGTTTTTCTACTGTGCCTTCTTCATTTGTTTTCCCTTCTTTGATGATCCATATCTGATTCTCTTTTTCTGCATCAAATATATATGAACTGCAACTCCTTTTTCCTTTCAGAATTCTTTCTCTTTTCATTCAACTGGTTTCTCTTTCTGATTCTCTTTCCTTTCTTTCTCTCTCATTTCTTACCTTTCACCTCTAGTTTATCCTTCTCCATCTATCTTCTTTTAGGGAAATAACTGAGGAAGTTCCCCCATGAAAGCTCTATGAATAGTTGTTCACCCACTGCATTTCTACTACCATTATACAATAGCAAATCTCAGAGTGTTGGAGGGAGACCCTTGAGGAGCCAAGTCCCTTGCCTTGGCCCACAAATCTCTCTCATTACTTCTTCTGAAATGACAGTCAACCCCTATGGACCCCAGGCTTTTGAAAGGTCTGCCCATGAATCAACAGGTGCTCATAGCCATGAGGTTGAGAACTATTGCACTAAATATCGGAGTAAACGCCCCTCAAAGAACCAAATCATCTAGGCCTCAAATATCCAGTTATGCCTCTGTCTTTTTTGTCTCTCTTACAATCCTTATCATCTTTAATTTTCACTTCAGGTTATACATTTTAGATTTGGCACTTACATTTGTTATTCAAACCACAAATTCAGATGTACCCAAAGTATCCAATTTTGACATTGGAAATGAGCAATAATAGAAATGTGAATTGGCTCTAAATGGTGCTTGGATCGTGAGATTTTATCACCATATATTCATTTTGCTAAATAGATTGTTCTCCCCTTTGTGACTGAAATTGTTTCTCTTTATCTTTGATGCATTTTCTTGGTGACTAGAATGCATGTGACAGTTTTCAAACATTTTTCCAACAATTTTGCCAACGATTTTTCATAATTTTCATCAATGCAGTATGATATCCAGCAGAGAAATTATAAATTACCCATTTCATTTTTCAGCATTTGATTCCCAAATACTTGGAAAATACTTTGAAGAACTTTGTAATTCTACTAAATGCTAAGCTCTCTTACCAAGATTTTCCATTTTGAATCAATGTTTATACAATCTGCTATTTCATCATCAGTCTGTACCTCCAAAATGAATCTTACAGACAGGTTTGCTAGAGTTGGACAAAAGGGGAGATAATCCGAGTTTTATCTCAGGTATTTATGCGGGACAGGCATTGGTATTGAACCAACCTCCAGAGGATAATTTCCCCTTTTGGCCGAATCTGGCAACCCTGCTAACAAATGTCCCATCTACATAATGCAATGCAGTGTACCCTAATTGGAAAGAGCTGATTTTACATCATATGGGTAAGAAATATCATCCTGAGTATGACACAATAGAAAAGAGCAAAAGAAATCTGAAATATTCTTCTCTCAAGCAAGAAAAATGAGTGAATTCCAACTGAATTGAAACTAGCATTGAGAATTGAAAGTATAACTTCTCACCTTTTAGCCATATCTTCTCACCATAAAGCTATAGTTCTTTCTTCTATTTGTGTCATTTTTTTAAAACCATCAAAAGAAGCTGTCAGCATAGGTTTCTTCAGTTTATAAGTGATTTTAAACATTCACTCCCCACTATGTCTAGAAAAATTGGTTAGCTTGTTTTTTTGAAAATTCCACCAAAAATAAGTTTTAACAGGGGTTTCAAATTACAGTGTAAGTGTATGCTAAATCAGTCCCCTACATTGTATCTGACAGCATTCACACTATTTTTTTGCAAAAATCTTGTTTTTAGTGATTCAATGAAAGGCAAGAGAAGTAACTTATTCATTGATCAACACTTTTTCTATTCTTTTAACAGATCCCGTCTCCCCAAAAGATGTGGGTCGTGTGACAGTTTCTGTTGAGTGACTAATCAGACCTGTTTTTCATTCATTAATGGTTCAAGAAAATTTATTAAAAGAAAAAAAGCAGATATCATTTAGTAGTTCAGTGCAGATAGAATATTGAATATTCTATCAATTTCAACTCCCTACAATCTATGAGCAATGTTGCTATACAGTTTTTTTCTTGTTTTAGAAGAGAAAAGAGCTCAAATATCCTATTGTTTGAGATCACTGATCAGAGATAGGAAAGAAGAGAGCAGCTGTTTTTTTTGTTGACTTTCTTTTAGGAAAATAAAAATTCCTTGGCCGAATGTTCTAAAGCTTCTTTTGGAAAAAGTTTTCATCAAGTAATAACTGTGAGCGAATTGATCTAAAAACTAAAAAGATGAAAAAAATCTCAGTCATTTATGAATGATTTGAAAACTTAAAAATAAATATGTGAGCAACACAAATCAGTTTGGTTATTCTTGATGATAAAAATTGAACACTAATCTAGACACCATTTATATGGCTTATCCAGAATTATGGAGAGTTATTTTATTTTAACAAAGAATGGATTCAAAGATGATGAAAATTAGATATCCTGATCAAATCACAAAGATCCTTTGCAGAATTATCTTAGATGTTGAGAGCCAAATTTGTCATTTAAATTAATTACTGATATATTCAGACTAGTGTCCTCACCACAATATTTAAACCACTGTACTCTGCCACATTCTTTAGGTGTCAGTCATAACCAGTAACAGTGACATCGGAGTTATATCCCATATTGGTTATTCTTCGTAGTCGATTCCTCATTACAGCAGTGCTGACCTATCTCTTCCAATGGACCAGTGTATGTGATTTTTCATCACTACCCATAACAGGGATTGAACTCACAATCATCAGACAGATTACTAGATATGTTGTTGTTATCCACTCACCCAAAAAGGATAATGTTGTGGCAATAGCATCTAAGAACGGGACACTATTCTGAATAAATCAGTAAATGATAATTGCTTATCTCAGAAATTCAGAACTGAATTCATTTTCCTTGAGATAATCCAGGCTGGTATACTCTTTTATATATAGTATAAGTAGAAAAGAGAGACACACATACAGAGAAAGAGGGAGTATATTCTTAAATAGATTAGAATTAGATACATTTTCATTAAATACAATTTTAAACCAGTAACCCAAACCTTCATCTAAGGTATCCTCTAAGAAATGCTGGAATTCAATTCCTGACAGAGCTCACACCTTTTCCTTTCATGTTTTTTTCATTTTTAAATTCCTAACCCTTCCTAATCCTAGCCATCCTGGCCCACTGGGGAAAAGGTGTCAATTCCTTGATGAGAACATTACTAAACAACATCCTTCTAAGGCTCAACAAACTCAATGAATCAACTTTCATGACTTCACACCACTCTTTACACCTACCAAACCCATATTACTCTCTGATTCAAAAACCGGAATCATTTTGAGAAATATTAGAAAGGCTTGACTACTGATAAGAAAAAGTAAGAGTTTCCTTTATTTTATAACTCAAACTATAAATGTGCCAAATCATCTACCACTCCATTTATTTTTATTTTTCTTGGTGAGATGATTGAAGCAGAAATTCCTACTTTTATTCTCTCTTCAAATACCAGATTAATTTACAAAGGCAATTTGAGTGACTTGCCTTAAAGTTTAGTTGGCTGACTTTTTATCAATTTGGATATGATAAAAGGCTGGTCAGGTCAGACATATTCCAATATGTTTCCATGTAAATCATGATTCAACTATTTTTTTCCTTCGGCAATATCATCTCCCCAAGGTACTGCTTTTACGCCATCACACTTTTCCTTTTTACATTATACTAATAACTAGGTAAACCTACATAGTCCAGGAAGAAATGGCTTTTGTATCCATAATATTTTGTATTTTAACTTTCAAATATTCCAACTTATTTAAGGTAAAATGACATCATATATTTATCTGTAAAGGTTTTTATAAAAACTGCTTATGTAATTCAAAAGACTGATTGAATGACAAAAGATGATGATTAGATATTTAGAGATGAAATAAGGAGCAGTTGAGGAATTAGACATGAATTTTCTAATTGAGTCCAGCTGTTATAGTTTAACAGAAATCATAGAGGAAGTTATCTGCTACTATTTTTACTGGAACCACATATAATATAGAACAAAATTATCTTACTTTTTTCTGAAGTTCATGTGAAGGCCAACTTTCTTGCTTTCCTTTTTTAGTTCATTTAGCATTAATTGGAGGCCCTGGAGGTTCTCTGTAAAAAGGGTGATGTCATCTGCAAATCTAAGGTTACTTGGGTATTTGGCATCTAATCTGATTCCTTAGTTTTCCCTTGTCTAGGTTTCTAAAGATCATTTCATCAGGCTGTGAGGAGCTCACCCAAACTCTTCATAGCCTTCAGATTCTTCCATATTCCAATTCTTTTTCATTCTTTGAGTCATTTATTTCATTGAATTTCACTTTCTCTGCTTCACTTTTTCCCCCTCTTTTTCATGTTTTATTCATCTACAATTTTTCTTTCGTTTTTCTCTTTCTTTCATCCTCAAGTCTCATACTTTTATCTCCTTTAATTTTCTTCCTTTTAGTTCTTTTAATGTTCCCTTCATTTCTCTCTTCCCTATTTTCTTTCTTTCTTTCCTTCCTTCCATTTCTTCCTGTCATTTTTAAAATCTTTTTCCTCTCTTTCCAACCCTCATCTATCTTTTTTTTTCATTTTCTCTTTCTTTCAGCTTATTTCTTCCCTATCTTTAAAAAAAAAAAACTTTTTTTACTGGCTCTCAGAGGCATAACTAGAGATTTGGGAGGATTTGGGAGACATGAGGGTTTAGTTCCTTGATGTGCCTCATTCAACATTTGGTGATATTTGTCAGTAAAAATGCATCAGGCGAACTATTATTCACAAAGCTTTTGGGGGTACCCCTTCATTGGGGATCTTGGGGGTCTTTTCAAAAGTAGCACCCTTTCCTCTCAGCTATTCCTCTCCTTGACTGGTGATCTCCCTTTTTTTTCTCATCTTCAAAAACATCCCAAACCATTTCACATTTTTCTTTCTAATATTTAATTGGGATTACTTCATGTTCTCTCCAATGATTTTCTCTATCAAGATATTGGAAATTTTTTTTTGAGGACCTGACATAATATTCTTTTTTTCACTCAATGCTTTCACATCAAGGTGTGTGTTTATGGACATTAAATTGTTTCAATCTAAGGTGCGATGATAATGCAGATCTTCTCAAATCTAGTTACATTTCATATCTTCCTTTCTCAAACTTTCTCTACAAGAAATTATCAATGCAAATTTCTCTGGATTCTCTTCACTTTCTTTTTTTCCTCTTTTCTTCCTTTCTTCCTTCTGTTTTTCTCCTCCTTATTTTCTTATCCAGTTTCTCATTGAAACTAATTTCTCAGCCAAACCAATCATAAAAGGTATAGAAATGAATACATTAACAGTTACAAAATCACGAAGATGAATGAAAATGATGCGGAGGTTTGTTGGCTTCTGCTGTGAAATTGTTCAGCAAAAATCATCATCATCATCACCATCACCATCAGTCTTTTAGCATCCATTGGTGGATATACACCTTCCCAAAGATTTGCAAGACCTTTCTATCATGGCTGTCACAGAGCCAGTTCTTTTTTAACTTGTTTAGTTCAACATTCCATTTTATTTTCAGTTGGCTAGAGTTTTGCATATGATCCATGGAGATCTACGGTGACTTTCGGGAGGATGAATAGGTTGTGTATTCATCTTTTTATGACTAATGGGATTTTCTTGTCTTGCTCTACCAACAACCTGCCATCCAAGAGTGATTCTTCACTTGATTTCCCCTTTTTTTGAGGATTGCAAAAATACAAGCTGCCAAACATTATGGACAGCAGATTTAACTATGGTGGATATCTCTACAGTTTCTTAAAACTGTATTCTTATAAACTGGACTGGTATTGAACTTCTTGGTGCCATTTTCTCCACAATTTAAGTGAAATCTTAGATGTTTCTTCAAAGTTTACTCTGCTCTTTATTGATTTTTATTCATAAAACTTGGAAAAAATTCTAAAGCTGAGAAAATGGGTTCCACATGAACTTACAGAAAAAGAACATTTGTCAGCATTTAAGCACTTGTCTTTTTCTTCTAACTTGACACAGGAAAAAGTCAATTTATGCATAAGGTGGTCATTGGTGATGAAAAATGTATTTATCATAAGAATCTGAAAGGGAAAAGATCATGGTTAGATCTAAGACTACCGTCAACATCTCAATCTAAATGAAATCTACTAGTTTTTCTCTGTGTTTGGTGGGATTCAAAGGAATTCTTAAAAAATTACGAATTGCCAAGAGTTGGCCTGTTATAGTGCAATGTTATATTGAGTAATTGGCTGGTTTGAATGATGCATTGGAAGAGAAAAGACCTTTATCTTAGCAAAGTCAGTTGGTGATTTAGCTGCATAACATTGTTAATTCTCATTTTGCAAATGAAATGCATCAAATAATGATGGAGCAAGGAAAGACACAAATTCAATTTACTAAACAAATATAAGGATCAAATGAATCATATTGAAGCAGAGTTCATTACCACAAGGATATCGCAACTTCTTTTAGTATCTGGGAAATGAGTGAAATAATATAAGTAAAGCATCATTGGTTAGGAAGGTTACAAAAATTACTCTCTTTAAATAATGAATGATTTTTATTATTCAAACATTTTTCTCTCATATTTGTTTTTTATAGCATTATTGAGATATTTGTGCTGAATATTTTCAGAATGGTTGCAATATGAGTTTCATCAAAAAATTAAAACATCATTTAAGATACGTTTTTTTATACTTGAATAAAACCCAGTAGCAGTAAGCATATTATCTGAGATTTGACAAACGAATTTCAATAAATATAATTGAAGATTTCTTTGAATCTGATTCAAGTGTCATTTTGCATCAACATTTTGCAGTTGATAAAGACGATGTGCAATTCTTCCAACCATTAATTTGATTTTCAACTTTCTTAACAATAAAAATATTTATGTTTACTATATTCACTCAAGGATCCAGTTTACTTAGCTCAGTTTTTATAGGAGAAAAGATTTATAGGCAATTGAAGAAAAAACATGAAACCATGGAAATTTTTCATTCAGAGAAAAGGAAGACAAAAAGGAAAAGGAGAGTAAAAGAAGAGAGAGAAGTAAAAAAAAGGTTTTACTGTGTTGACTGACACAAGCTACATATTAGCTATCTTTTTTTCCCAATCAGGTATTGAAAAATTAGAAAAACAAAGTCTGATTATGAATACTGAACAATATGATTTTGTACAAACACACACAAAAATAAGCATACAAATCCATATACATACATACACATACAAAGGTTGGTCCAAAAGTGGATCTCTGGGGTACCTCTATATGATTAGCATCCTCCATAAGTGTATGAATGCGATAATGAGGCTATGCATGTATGCAAATTCACATACAAATATACACATACATTTCCTGCAGTGGTCCCATTTTCTTTAATTTCTTATTCACTTTACACTGTCTGGGCTAAATGATACATTCACCATGTTATAATGAGAGATCATTTCAAATAAAGTTTCAAAGTAATGTAATGCATTCATAATTATAACTATGCATATGAATATGCAGATAATTTCACGTGTGCATCTGTGATGACAAACAATCTCATATATCTCTACTTATATGATAAATATGAAGACTTTGTATTTCAAACCTCATCCCTCATCAATGCAGCTGAATTGTCAGACAAAGTGATTAAACATTATATCAGTCATGGCAACATTCAGATTGACAAAGTTGTCATCATTGATTTCAGTTCAATTTGTAGCTCAGCCAAATTCAATGATTCACAGTGTTATCAATATTTAAGAGGAAAACATGATCTGATTTCCTTGTTCTGTTCTGGTATATGAACATCACAAGCGTAATTGGCTCCACGAGAGAGTTAGTAAGTCTGAAACATTAGCAGGTTGCTTAGGTTGCATGTAGGGTAAAATAATGATTCATATGATTGATCAAAGCTAATAATATACGATTTTACAGCTTCATTAACGATTCATGAAAATAAGATTCCTAATCTTAGTCATATTCAAGTATTCAAAGAGTCAATTTTGATTAAGCATAAGTAACTCTATCTTCTACCAAATTCTATATATTTAGATTAGACTTGGATTTTATTCCAGAAAAAGCAAAAACATTTTTGATATAGTAAAAAGGCAGCATAGCATCTTTTTGAGCCCTTTCAGTTTAAAAAAAAGGAGTAAGACAAGAGGATATCAAACTCTTCACAGCTATTTACAACAAGCATGTTGTGAACAAAGACGTAATGATCAAAACTGAATATACAGAATGGAAGAAAGTAAACCACTACATCTACCTTGGACAACAAATCTCCATGAAATCTTCAAAAGATGAAATCAGGCAAAGAATCACTCTTTGTTGGCAAACTTTCAGGACAGCATGCCAAACCTCCAAGAACAAGAAAATCCAATTAGTTCTAAAAACTGGGTACACAACCAAAGCATCCTCCCAATAGTCACCAGGAGTTGAAACAAAGAACCTTACCAAAGATTGACTTTCAAACTGTGAACAATGCAACCTGTATAGGAGACAATAATGCTCAAAATCACAAGACAGTGCAGTATACTAGAGAAAAATTGGGAACCAAAGATATCATAGAATCAATCAGTGAATTGAAATGGTTTTGGGCTGATTATGTTGCAAGAATGGCGTTAACTGTTGGACATAACAACTCATAATATGGATCCTCAGGAATCATATGCAAAACTATGGATGGCAAAAAATAAGATGACGTGATGAAGTAGACAAGTTCATAAAGCATTGGCTCTGTAACGCCCATGATAGAGAGGTCTGACAAATCTTGGGGAAGGTCTATGTCTACCGACGGATGCTTTGTCTGATGAGGAATCAAGGAAATAACCTGTCTTCTGAGTTATTAGTCAAGAAAACTCATAAACAAGACAAACACTGCTAAGATGATATTTTTTCTTTTGTTAGAATAGAATTAGCTCAGCAGATGATACCATGAAAAAATGTCCATTGATTCAAGTTTATTTTTTTTCCTCAAATGGTTTACCGTATGAAAATTCCCAAGTGGCACCAGACTGACCCAGACCTGCCAGCCAAAAAGATATTTCAATATTTGTCTGTCTTTTATGAGTATGCTATTTTGAAAAAACTACTAAAAAATAGGATTTTTACAATATTGATAGTCTTTTGAAAACTAGATGGAATAATTATGAATAAATAAAATACAAGTGCACTTTTGTAAAATATGAAGAATTAAAAGGTTTTTCTTCTGATAGGTTCTTCTTTTGAATGGAAAAAAATTGGAATTGCAAGAATGAATAGCATTGGAAAGAATGACATAAAATCACAGGAGAGTGAATAAATTTTAAACTCTCAGAATAGATTCCTTTATGAGGAATACCCCAAGAGACAAAAAAAAGAACTAGATGTTCATAAATTATAACAAAAACACAAGATTGCCGAGAGAATTTATGCATCATCATAACCAAGTGTTTAGCTGAGAAAATTAAGTCTTTGATCAGAAAATAGTACATACCACTCTAATACCTAACTGTATGACAGCAAGCTACCCAACCCCTTTGATTTCAAAGTACTGCAATTGAAAATGACACTTTTTTTACACATTACTAAAACACGAAATATGCTAAATTTAGCATCATCATCATCCACCATTGGACGAATCTTCCCAAATGGATTCGCCACACCTCTCCATTGTGGGTCTCATGGAGTCAATATTTTCTGAACCTGTCCAGTTCATCTCGCCATCTCAAATTCTGCCAGCCTTGGTTCCGCATTATATCTCTGTGAGTCTGATGTCCAGCAGTTGTCTGCCACTCTTGCAACATGACAAGCCCATTGCTATTTGAGTTACCTAATGGATTCTATGATGTCTCCTTCTTACTAATATACTGTGTTGTCTTGTGGTCTCTCCATGTGATAATACTGGCAATACCACCTTTTGGGAAATTCGAAATTGGAAAATGGTCATCCTTCCCCACCTCCATCCTGTTGTTTTATGGACTCCCAGGAATCCATGAATCCCAGGTTGGGAACCCTGGGCTAGAGTGTCCTTCCTTTTGGAAGTTTGGATTTTAGAATCCTAGCTCCCAACCACCCTGTGCCAAGTCCAAAAAAATAGGTTGATGAACAAGCCTGAATTCTGCTGGACACAAACTATTTAAAATAAACTTACATTGCAGATTGAACCCTTCACCTAAAAATCTATTAAGTGTGATGGAATCTGAAAAAAAAAAAATTCCCCCTTGTCCCCAAGAGGAGTATGTGTGCAAAATTTCAAGTCTCTTCAATGAACATTGTAGTCTGTGTCAAGAGCTGATTGATAGATTACCTTCCCAAGCCCCTATGCCAATTCCAGATTCATGGAAGACTATGAAAATTATAGCTTTGTCACTTTACTAACCATCTGTAAGACAGCAACTTGCCCCATATCCCACCATGTGCTCCTCTTTGCTTCCAACCTGTGCAAAGTTCACATGCATAGAAGATTATTGGGCAGTGATCACAAAAATGTCTGAATTAAAAAAAAGGAGTCCATGAATTCTGTTGGACACAAAATGAGGGATCAGTTTAGAGTGACCCCCCCCCCATCCAAACTCTCCAGGGGTAGTATTTAGAAAAAAAAATACATTTACCCTCATCAGGAAGAATATGTGCAAAATTTCAAGTCTCTACAATGAACGATATGGTTTGTACCAAGGGCTGATAGATAGCGTCTAGTGAGTATAAGAATACCCTAGACCAGACAACATCATTGAAACTTGTTGTCTCTGAACTTTTTCTACAGTGCAGTAGGGCAAAGACAGGATTTTTGTTATCTCTGTGTAATTCACCAAAGTGTTTCTACTCAGTGAAAAGAGTGTTTATCAGATTGTGTTTTACAACTCAGGAAATGCTATGTTATCAAAAGTTGTTTCTTTCTGCATTTATGTAGAGTATAAAACAATATATAAGATAATTATCTGGTATTTTTAGATGCATTAACATCTCTGGCACCAATTGCCATCACTGACTGACAGGCTGGCTGACATACCAAAACGTGTATTATGTCCCTTGCTCAGTATTTTTGATTTAGATGTTTTTCATCTAAATCTAGATGTTTGAGTTTAAATGTCAAAAATTGCAATGTAGATGATTTTTGATAAAATAAGTAATATTTTTGATGAATAGAGTAATATTTTAATAAATGTTAAAGAATAACGATAATCTATTATGATATATTTCCAAGACTTTACATATCTGATGAACCTAGATATTTTTAGAGTCAATTAGTAATAAGAGGTAATCTTGAAAAAAAAAAATGAAATTGGCAATACTGCCCTTGCTTAATTTTCACACAAGAAAATAACCATCACATCTATGGTCTGGCTTCTTTATTTTTAGCAAGAATTTCTTCTTTCCAATGTTTATTTTCAACATATCTTTTTTAATACTATAAAAACATTTCTTTCAACAATATATGTGCACAATATGAAACTAAGTTTAACCAATATATTTCTTCAACTAAAAAGGCCTGCATTTGATGGTGTCACTGTTCTGAAAATCTTGTGCTAGTAAACGTTTCCAATGCAAGCCAATGTCTGTTTTGGCTGGGACTCGAGTCAATAAATAAATGTCGACATACGTCATACGCTCAATGATAATCAATATATATATTCATAGAAGAGGCAATGATTAGCACAAAGCAGCGGTTGCCAGTGAGAGAATATCAGCAGCGGATTTTTGATCTAAGATAGAAACTAAATACATTACAGAAAGATGCATGGAAAAAAATGGAGATATACCCAGCGAAGGCAAAATAGTGGAAGGTTAGCAGATGGAGGACTCTATGCAATTGAAAAAGTAATTGTAAAAAGAAGGAAAGGAAAAAAATGTTGATACAATCTCTCTCTTTCTTTCTCTCTCTTTCTGTGTATGTCTTTACAAAGAGAAAGGGGAAAAGCAAAAGATAGAGTAGAAGAAAAATGAGGGTAGGGGAGAGAAATGAAGAAAGATGGGTTGGTGGAGTAAGTGGATAAAGATTTATAAATGAACTGAGGGTGAAAGAAAAAAAATCTAAAAGGAAGTTAAAGAAAATAACTAAAAGCAGCAAGACAAGAAATGAAAGGAAGAAAGAAAAAAACCAGCAAGGGGATGGAATAAAAGACTAAACCAAAAAAAAAAGACTAAATAAAAAAAAAAAAAAGACTGAACGAAAAGCTTGATTGAAAAATGGTAAAAAGAACCAAGGAACAGTGAAAGGAAAATAGAAAGATTGAAATAAAGATGAATAATGTGAAATAGAGTATAAAAATGGAAAAAGATAGTGTTAAAAACAGAAAGACTCAGTGAGTGAGGGGTAAGGAAGAAAGAATGAAAAAGGGAAAGAAATCCGTTGAGAGTTAATAAAAATTTAAAAAAAGCACTAGAACGACAAAATGAAAAATAAGAAAAAAGAGGATGAAATCATGTATTAAAATTGAAGACAAGGAATTGATAGAGGAGAAAGTGGGTAAGATGTAGTGAATACGAATAGTGTCCGCAACAGACGAAAAGAAAGGGAATAGAAGTTGAGATTGAGACAGATTATGATAAAGAAAAGATTTGAAAAAAAAAAAAGATGCTGAAAGAGATAAAAAAAAATCAAAAAGAGAGAGAGAAAGATAGACAGGAAAGAGAGTAATCAAGCTTGAAAAGACAGTAGAATGGGAGAACATAGGAGGAATGATAAGATTGAATTTGAATAATGAGTAATTTTGTAAATCAATTGGCAACAGTGTCTGCCCTCTCCTAAAAAAGAACATACAACCAAAACAAACCCACAACAAAAAATAAACATCATTGACATTTACTCTATATACTGTTTTCATAGGAAAAGTGGATAGCAATCGAAGAAATGGACTCCATTTGTCTCAAGAATCTAAAATAAATAACTAAATGGCACAACAAGAAATATTGCAGGATATAGTAGTGGTATTGGTGGTGATTGTGACTGGGAGCAATAATAATAATGAGGATATTAGTAATACCAATGAGAAGAAGAAAAAACACAAGGATACATGACAGATAGTGTCTTTTAAATGTATATTCTTGACTGATAAACATCCGGAGGAAATACATTAAATTTGTGTGTATCTTAGTATGTATGTATATGTATGTGCATACAGTATAGGATGACATCACTTGATTTGTGGACATAAGCATATTGGTTGAAAAATTGATGCAGTCATAATAGCATTTCTTGGGATATCCTGTGTTTCTGTGGCCCTGCACCAAGCCTCCATAGAGGACTTGGTTAGGCATAAGTAAATGATGTGGCTCAGGTGACCTGTCTAGGCCTTCAAGATATAATTGGCTTAAATTGATACAAGGTGAAACACTACATATATATAAATATTTTTGTAATTTTTATGCAAATGCTTCAATATCTATTCAAATATATTCAAATATGAATTTTATATCTATCTATCTATCTATCTATCTATCTATATATATATATATATATATATATATATATATATATGTTAGAGAGGGAGAGAGAGAAGAGAGATATCTATGCATATTTCTTAAAACAATATTATGAGGAAATAATGTTTCTTGTCGTTTATGCATATGTGTCTATACACAATAAAAAAAACTCTGTTGTGGCATAGGATGTAAAGAAAAAATATATAGTTATATACTTTTATAGATAAATGTAAATTCATAGAACTAAATCAGTGAGATTTTCTCTTTTATTTCTCAAATCACTTAACCCCCTTCCTGAATGGACAAAGACTAACATCAACTAGCTGGGTGATTACTTAATTGGACATAAGCAAAAATACTGGCAACTCACCAAAACCAAATCCTTTGACTTACATTCAAGAGTGCTTCTTACATAAGACGCATAATCATTAGCCCCACTCACATCAGTAAGTTACCATAGTGAGGTAACTTTTAAAAATATCTTGATGACAGCCAAATTTGGATAGATAATAATTTCTGTCCAGTTTAAATATTCAGTAAGAGGAAAAAGCTAAATGGAAAAGATTAAAGCAAGTATTTATGGGAAGTACTGGATTATAATGGATATTTGGGGATCAAAATAAATTTTATTATTGATCGTCCTATGTAATGCGATTCAGTGGTTGAATGACAGCTGGTGTTTGTTAGGTCTACAGTTTAACACCACACTTGGCTGAGATTGCTAATTAGCCAATTGGACCTGAGAAGTTATGACATGTCAATTCCAATCAATTCAAAGAAGCTTTAGTTTTACTATGATAATTTGAGATGAGATCTAAGAGAAGTCAGAGGACAAAGCCATTTGAAATTAGCTGTATCTAAAGCGAATGAAGGAAATAGCTTAATTTAGTTTGAAAAGAGCATTATAGACATGATCAATATGAAGTAAGTTTCCTGAAACAAAACAAAAAGTAAAATAAACAAAATAGAAGAATTAAAACAGATTCAAAGGAATCTATATTTGTCATTAAACTATACTTGAAAAGCGCACTAGATGAAAAGTCAGAGAAATAGACGATTACCTACAAAACTCCCTTTTTTTTTGGAAGGCAATATTTTTAAAACAGTTTTTGTTCCTTCAAAAAGGTAAAAGTAAAAAATTAATTTTTTATTAATAAAAATGGAAAGAATCATTATTGAAACATTTATGCAGTATCATAAATTTGAGAATGTAATCATATATTCGTCTTTTTACAGGGGTTTGTCATGTTAAGAAATGCTCGTATCATTTCTGAAGGACTTTGTGCAACAAAAACTTTTTGTAATCTTTTTTTTTATATTGACCTGATTTCATCTCTTATGGAAGTTTTGTGCCATTTGGTACAGCCATTTTTATTGAACACTATTAACAGACCAATAAAAAGAATCTAATTCTGGCAAGCAGAAGTTAATAATAAATGCTTAGTATCATTGGTAAAAATTGTTGGCTATCAAGAACCATATGAATAGAAAATGCTGAGGCTACAACCATCGTTTTTCCAAACGCCAACCCTACCACAACCATGATTGAACAATATGTTAGCCTCAATGGCTTGTTCTGAAAATCTCTTTACTCTACACAAGCCAAATAGCTCATAAGACTGATTTCCTGTATGCAGTCATTCAAGCATCTTGACCGTTTCCTCATCACCATTTGGTCCCACCACCCTTCTTGGCCAGCATCAGACCATTTACAAGTTGAGTACCAAATAGAAGGAACTTGGCATCACAGACGCACAACACCAAACAGGAAATTACTACTACACCTCGACGATAACAAACAGTTTATGACTATACAATATATACTGATCGCCAAAAACTACTCTAAAATGGTATTCAGCTTTATACATTTCATTAAATGATTCATCTTTGGGAACTGGCCCAGAGAGGATGAGGGAATAAATATGTAAATGCCTTTGAAAAAAGTTTTAATAACTTCCTATTATTTATTCCTGTTTCTTTCCCGACTATTTCTTCTACATATATGTTCAGACAAATGTGTATTTATTCCTACATATCATGATTCTTGTAACTGTAGTCCTTCATCACATTAACCATATTTTCATGAATGTAGCCTTTTAAGTGATGAGCAGATATTTTTTTCAAAGCAATGGCTGTTGCTATTGCTAGTGTTACGGTGATAAAAATTAATCATTTCTGATAATAACTTACCTTTTTCGTTTTATTTTTCAGATGAATTAAAGTAAAAAGTTGTTATAAGCGACAACTTTATTTGTCTTTGAACGAACATAGCTAGCTGCAGAGCTGTGTATACAACAAAGTCGAAAACTGTATACACACAAGTATAAGTTGATCCTGTGCATAGGTCTGTCTTTGAATTATGGTCACAAAATCACAAATTTTTGTTATAATTTTGTTTTTGAGTAAATACACCTAACTACAGAGCCATGTATAGAACAACATCAAGCATTATATGATCTTGTGCATGGATCAACTTTCAATTCATGGTCACATAATCATTCATGGTATGCTCTGTGTGTAGGTTGATCTCGGTTTGGGGGAGATGATTACTGCTCACAGGTACAATACCATATCATATGAGAAGCTTACATAGTGTTATGTTCATAGGCTTATTCATTGAAGGCATTTCATATCTTTTCATAAATAATTGGTGAATACCTTATATGTTCATTATTTGTTAGGAGGAATCTTTAGGCATCTGTCATTTTTGAAGCCAAGGGTTATTTCTAGTCCAAGCAATTATGTTTGAATTTCAACCTTACAAAATAATTACTTATGGATAGATTGACCCACGGTTTTTGTCCAAAATTTGGTCTTCAAAACTCAACCTATACACAAGTATCTACGGTAAGTGCAACTGCAGGACATTTTTTTCATAGTTATGCAACAATAAAAAAAAACAAAAGAATAGTATAATGCTGTCATGTCCAAAGTTCAGGAAATCTATCTCTAAGCAAATGAAGCATGCATTGTTTCAGATCAGTGCAATAAAATTGGTTTCCCAATCTTTCTTCTTTAAGGAAAAATCAATTTTAATAAGTTCAGTGTTATTTGTTCTCTAAGAGGAGGAGAATTTTTTGCCATTGTACCAAGAAATAATCGGGTTAGGATGTAGAATAAGACCAGTATTCTTATCAGTTTCTTGCTACTGTTCACCTTCATCTCAATTTTTCTTGCTTTTTATCACAGCTAAACTTAAGCCACTTCCCCTTCGGCAGTGAGTGAATGAATTAACATCACAAATCAGAATGAACAATAAAAACCCAGTGAGAATTGAACTCAGAATCCTCTATTGCAATAAAAAACAACTAAAATTGAAATTGAGGTAAAAAATAGCGAAAAATCAATGATAATGATTTGAAATATTTGATTTAATAGAATAAATGAATAAATTGGATCACCAGAATTCTTGTCGATTGTTTTTTGAAATTGACAAGAATCTGATTCAAATTCAGTTGAAGATGACCTCCTGCTCCTCCTCCTCATCATCATCATCAGCAGTAGCAGCAGCAGCACCAATTTCACACCAGTTGCTTGGTACTTACTGCTGGAGGTTGAGTGACAGCAAGTCTCCTCAAGTCTCCAGCCTTCCTCTCCACACACTCATAGTCCACAGCAATACTGTGGTTTACAGTTTCACACCAGTTGCCTGGTGGTCATCGCTGAAGGCTGAGTGATAGTCTCCTCAGGTCTTTGTACCTCGACTACCTTTTGGGTGTTTTTCCTCCCTCCTCCTCTTTTAGGCCACTGCTACCAGCTGGGGCCATAGATCTTATATTTCTTGCACTTTCCACAGTATTCATGCAGTTCCCAACTGAGCTGTGGTCTGCACAGTCTCAATCCTTCCTTTTATTCCGATTTCCTCCAATCTCGCCCCCAGTGTCTTTGGCACAGTACCGAGTGTGACTATTATTACTGGTTCTACCCTGACTTTCATGTTCCACACCTTTGTCAGTTGTCTTGCCAGTTCTTAGTAGTTTTCCAGTTTTTCACTCTGTTTCTTCTTTACTCTATAGTCTGTAGGCACAGCCATGTGTATTATTTGGCAGATTTTCCTCTTCTTGTCCACAATCACTGGGTTCTGTCTTCTCGCTTGGATGAGGTGGTCCATTTGGGTGTCAAAGTCCCAAAGTAATTTGTGGTTTGCATTCTCCAGGGCTCTCTCCGGTTTGTGCTGGTACCACTTTTCTGTGTGGTTAAATCCCATTCATTTTCCCGGTTCCCAGTGTATCACTGTTGCTACTCTATCATGTCTGTGTTTATACTCGTTCTGGGTGAGTTGAATACATTCACTAGTTATGTGGTTCATGATCTCACCTCTTTTACCACATAGGTAGCACTTGCTATTTGTCTGTGTTCTGTCAATTTTTGTTTTGATTTAGTTTGTTCTGATGCATCTGTTTTGAGCTGCCATAATGAGCAATTCTGTTTCTCTTTTCAGGTTTCCTTTTCATTGTCATGTCTATGATCTCTCACCTGCCACAGCCTGTATCTGTCTTCTAAAATCTCTGTATAATTTCTTCTGTTCACATTTTTCTTTCCTTGTTTGCTATGCTGCTCCATTGTTTTCCACTGTTTGGTTGCTCATTGCACTACTTTGGGCACTCTTTATGATGTCTTCACTGATTGTTTGCACATCTATATCTGCTATGGCCCTCTGAACACAGTCCTCTATGCTGATGAGCCCTCTGCCACCTTCTTTTCTCTTCACGAATATTCTATCCGTGTCATCTCTGAGGCGTAAGGTGTTATGCATTGACATAAGCTTCCTTGTTAGCCGGTCCATTGATTGGAGTTCTTCCTTTGTCCATCCAAGGGATGGTCCTGTATATCTTACTGCCAATACGGCCCATGTATTCATTCATTTCATAAGGTTTCTGCTGTTTTTTTAGTTTTCTTTTATTCTTATCATTATCATCATCATCATCATTATTATTATTATTATCATTATTATTATTATTATTAATAATAATAACAATAATATTAGGTATTATTAGTATTATTACCACCACCAACAACAACAACCGTGTCAGTATTGTTGTTGTTGTAGTAGTGACAAAAGCAACTGTTTTTAATGAGTAAGGAATGAAGAAGACTTGGAAAGCCATTGGCAAATCAACAGAGTACATAAATACCACATAGATCAGAAGAGATGATAGCCACTTGAACTAAATGCATGTGAAAAAATATTAAAAACAAAATTGCTTTATTGCATGAATCATAATGCATATCCATTATAATCAGTTAAGATAAAAACAATCTCAAAAGTTCTCAGGGTTCTGGCTTTGAAAACACCCATTTACAGCCGATAAACATCAAAATGTACCACATGTTCATGACACTCTCAAAACTTATCAGCAATCCTGTACTCAAATTAAGTCTAGCAGATAATTTATCTATCTTCAGCCACAGATTCATCATCACTAAATGTTCCGGCATTTTGGTCAAATGCACACGACTCTACCACACTTCATGGGATGAATTTATGATAATCTTGGGTGAGAAGTTATGAATTATTAAAAATATGTTGTTTACTTCTTTATATCTTATTAATTTTGAGTACTTCTAACCTTACCTTGATTCTACTTCATCTAATGATAAAAAAAAGAAATGTTGTTTACTTGTTTGTTAACACTCAACATTCATATTTAATGAGCATAAACCTTTTATCAACTGAAGAAAACATTATAAGATCTTATGGTACATTGACTCATGGAACAAAAAAAAACAAATTATGAGTTTAAGTCTTTTTGCATTGACAATATTTTTGCTATGCTTCAAGTTGATTCAAAGAATTAGGCACACTTTGGAATAATTTGGTCAAGTACATGATCTGTAGAATCAGTTTAACTTTCACTACCTGATCTATTATTGCGGTAATTGACCTGTTTAATTAGTGTGATTGTATATATACAAGCACACTATTGTTCTTCTATGTATTTTCTAATTCATTATTCCATTCATTTTTGGAGCCAGTTCTCCTCTTACAGCTTTCGAGATATCAACATCTTTTCAATACAAAATGATATGTCAGTGCTTTGTATTGCACTAATATATACTTTTGGAAAAGGTTAATTTTTCAAGGTTTTCAGTGAGGAGATTCTATTTACAATATAATTACAATGCTACACGAAACCCAAGCTTTCTGCCATTTGTGCAGTTTAGAAGCATTCAGTTACTTCCTTCTTGTAGGTAGGAAAATTCTTTTGCTATTAATTTTTTGTGCTTTCATTAAGGTTTGGGGAGGGGGTTAAGCAGCAGCTCAATTTCACTTGCAGTTCCTTAAGGAAATGCAGGCTCCAGTTTGAAATTTGAAGTGCTTTTTGGATAAATGACATTTTTGATACGTGCACAAGTATGCAAGACGTGTCAAAAGAGTTGATTTATTTATTTCAGATGACTGAAAATCCATGGTGACCTGCATATCTACCAGTTTGAGAATTAACAACTGAAGCAGATAACTTCAAATTTCCATTTACTTTGACACAACTTTCAAATTGCAAAATTTACATTTTAAGAACGCAATTCTAACTTTAAATCGCATAATTTTAAGATCCACAATGAGGAACTACTTGAATCTTATTCAATTCTCAATGTATTAACAAAAAAAATTATGGAGATCAAAAAATACCAATACATTTAATTTGTTATTTGAAATCACTGATTTCATTTTAATGAATTCAATTGGGAAGCAAAAACTCCATCCTTTTTGTATCAAATAAAAATTCATGCTAATTGATCTTGTCAAGTTTATATAAAAATCAAAACGATACTGCTGGAAATTTAGTAACACAAACCTACAACTTACAAACTCAAAATTAGTTGAAGTTGTTAATTCAATTAAACAAGACCAAGTACTTAGTTAAATGGTTGGAATAAATTGCCATCCAAAAAAGGAATTTACAAAATAAAAAAATAGATATACAGAAATCAGAGAACTTCTGATTAGTTTTTAAAATTGATTTAATATCTCCCTTTCTTTACATTATTAGAAAGATGGGAGACTAATGTTGAAAAAAAGGGGTATGATGTGAAAAAGAAGATTCAGCTAATGTAAAAAAAAAGGGTTGGGCCAATGTAAAAAAATAAAAGGAGACTAAAGTCAAAATGGTATAATGTTAAAAAAGGGGGGCTAATGTTAGAAAAAAAAGGGGCAAATATTAAAAAAATTGAGTGGTGTCTGAACGCTTAGAATGAAAAACAAAATTTACTCTCAATTTTTTATCTCCAGACCTTCCCTCCTGACGACAACCCCGAAAAGTGAAAAAAAAAATGTCTTTGATTTTGACCCCTGAAAGTAAAAAGGATTTCCTCCCTGATTCTAATCTCCAAAAGTGAAAAAAGAGTATCCTCTTCATTTTGATTCCTAGATGTGAAAGAAAAAACATTCTCTCTCAATTTTGAACCCGAAATGGGAAAAAAGATTCTACTCCCTTGATTTTGAACCCTAAAAATGGAAAAAGACTTTCCCCTCAATTTTGACCCTTGAAAAGGAGAAAAGTTCCCCTTTGATTTTGATACTTAGAAGACAAAGAAGAGTCCCCCCTTGATTTTGTACCTTGAATTTGAAAAAAAAACTTTCTTCCTTGATTTTTGACCTCTGAAAAAATTTCCCTTTAGATTTTTACCACTAAAAGTGAAATAAATTGATTTTGACCTCAAAAATTGGAAAAAAAACTTTCCTACATGATTTTGACCCCTGGAATAAAAAAAAAATCTTCTTTGATTTTGATCCCTGAAATTGAAAAAAAGAATTCAAGCTTGATTTTGATTTCTAAAAGAGAAAATATCTTTTCCCTCAATTTGACACCTGAAACTGAAAAACACTCATTTTTGAAGCCTAGGAGTGAAAAAAAAAATCCCTCCCTTGATTTTGATCCCTAAATATGAGGAAAAAATTTCTTTGATTTGACCCCTTAGAGTAAAAAAAAACTTTCCATCCAGATTTTGACACCTAAAAGTGAAAAGTTAAATTTCCTTATCAATTTTGATCCCTAAAAGTGGAAAATAAAAGTTCCCTCTATATAATCTACATAATCTCAATCCCCAAATTTTGTGCTTTTGAAAAATGACTTATCAGTGGAGAAAATTATAGTTACATTGAAAATTGTACAGTGACACCTTAACCGTACTACATCAACAGTATGTTAAAAAAATGTCACGGCTTCTTTTTAAATGAATAACACAATCTTACATCCCATTTTGATTTTGAGAATTGTTTTGAAAAAAAAAATAAGAAAATGATCCTCTATAACATCATTAAGAAGTAAGAGATTATTTCAGCATGATGAACTATCATGTGAATCAACCCCGTACTTTAATTAAACCCCTCTAAAAACTTATTTTGGGAAGTAGTTTTCAAAAACTAATTTGCTATAAACATTACCCGGTTTCACATCAACACACAGAGAACATTTCATGGGTTTATGTTGAATAGTTTTTGTGGTAGGCGAGTACAGATGGATGGACAGATAGAGATTTGGTGAATTATAATAAGATTTCACATAATGAGAAAATGAATTGTGGGCATACTTTAAATAATGTGTTATAACAACCGAGAAAGCCATCGTTTTAAAAGATTTAGCAGGTTCCATATTATCAAAATCAGTTGACTAAAATGGCACAAAAATTCAGGAAGTTAAAGTCTTAGTTAGAGTTAAATTTGCAGGAAATGAAAAATAATGCCATGCCAAAAAAAAACAAAGTAGACAAAATTCTTTAGAACAATGTCATAGAAAGAGTAGAAAGCTCTGTCTTAACCTATTCCTTGCTCAGCATCAACCAACCAATCAAAAATCAGTTAAACATGTCATGTGGAGAGCTAGTGTCTTCAAAGGTTAAATATAGACAAGCCAGAGCAATGTCTGTTAATACAGGTACATGTTTGTCAATGAATATGGTTGACTGAAAGTATTCAGTATTTTCAAAAGGTTCTAATACTTTGTGTGCTTGCCCTTCTGAGAGAATGAGCAAATGCCAACAAGCATTAATAGACATGATATTGTATGTAATAAGAAAGTCTAAACAAGCAAACACAGCTGCTCTCTGGAAGCAAGTCTCTCTACTTCCTCTCCTTCTGTATTCATGTCTACATCCTGAAGATTATCATCAAACTATGACCGATTGTTTGTGTGTGTGTGTCTATGCATGACATGAACAGGAAGACTAGATCCTGTCTGGTCAGTTGGATTGTTCAAGCTGGTATTGTTGATTGTACTATTTGGATATTTTTCTTTTCTTCACCCACAAACTTATGTCTGTCCTGAGAATGACTGTGATAGACTGAACAGGATGTGTAGAATCTCTGACCTGTCATGGATTAAAGTAGAGAAATGGAATCTGTGTGAAAAGGAAATGGCTTCAGGCAGAACATGACTTTATCGAAAAACACACACATATATATATATATATATATATATATATATATATATATATATACGTGTGTGTGTGTGTGTATATAGGTGTATATATGTGGTGTGTGTCCAAGTGTGCAGCTGAATGTAAGAGTATGTGTGAGTGTGTATATATGTAATATGTGTGTGTGCACATGTGTGTATCAACTCATTATATCCCAGGAGGATTTTTAAGAGCAAATCAACTTATATTTTATAATATTTATAACTTAGTCTGCGATACCACAGTGTGATTCTATCGATTTTAGTTCTTATGAAACCTATCTAAAATTATTTTAGATTGGGTTTCAATATCTTGGCTGCATTTGGTTAGTTGACTTCCATTCAAGACTAAAGCATCTCAGATATTTCTAGGCAAGCAAAATAGTTTTCAAACTTTGGATAAACAGTGAATATGTATCAGTAATTTAGTTCTCAAAACGCTCAAATAACAGAAAAAAGTATATAAATTGAAGAAGACTTCTGGTTATAAATCCAGGTTGACATGAAAACTTTATAAAGATAAATTGATGCAAAAAAAACAGGATAGTTGGAAATCTCTATTCATACAACCCAAGTTACTGTTTATGTCTTTGACCCTGAGAGGGAACTTGAGAAAATAATATCTAGATATTTTTCTGGATAAATGGTTTGAGAATCTAGGTAATTGTAATTTGAAGCAATTCAGATATCAACTGAAAAGTTGCATTTATTTCTTTTCCTCTCCCTTTTCCCTCTTTCTTTTTTTCTTTTGTTGATTGATGGCATTGGAATAATATGTCTCTTTCTTTTCCCTTCTCACTCAATCCATCAATTCAAACTTTTCACTTTTTAGTCTTAACATGAAGTCTAAAACTGTCATTGTTATTAGAGTAGGAGTTTGATAATAAATTGATACTATTACTTCATTGATAATAGCAGCAATGCCTCCAAAAAAACATTCATCAGATGATGAACCTGGGGTCTGTCATGGTTTTGGGGCTGAAGCATAATTACTACAAAGCCAGTGCACCCCAGAAAGACCTCATAATACTATCAGACTCTGTAGGTTTTCCTTCAAATAGTGGGAGTGCAAAATCCATACAGATGTAGCCTCTGCCCAGTCTTAGAGCCTTTTAGTACATTTTTTCCTTTCTGAGTTCAGTCAAGTGTGCTAGGGACATTGGTAATAAGAGAAACCTTGGCATATATTGGTTTTCTAAACATGTCTTGTATATTGCAAAAAATATACAAAACATTTGGTAGCCATTGCTCTTGCTGTCTTTGAGTTGTGCTAAGACAGATAGATAAATAGACATTTAGTATGATATTGAACCTTTTGGTAAGCACAGAAGCAGCCAAACACAAAGTAAGGGTCCAGCTTACATTGTAAATCAAGTCCCAGCCCCCAAACTTTCAAAGTTTTTTCAGCACTAGCTAAAAACATACTCCCCAATCCCAATAAGGCACAAAGAAAATTCCATGGTGATATGTTGAGCAGTTCCAGAGTTATAGACTAACAGATGGATGTTTGATAGTATGACAATCTTCAACTAAGTTATCACAGAAGACACTGGAATATGATTTTTTGCAAAAGGAATTAACCTTTCAAGGGTGTATTGTTGAAATAATGATATGATATAAATGATGTCATTTCAAACTCAACAATGTTGAGTTCTGGAAAGAATTATTTTGAAATAAGAGGAAAGTTTAATTCAGAAGACCATGGCAAGTAGAAGCCATTATAAATTGTACTTTACCCATTGATACAAGAATGTGTACTTTATTAACATACTCATCATTACCTTGGATGATACAACATATAACGCAACTGATCAGTGCCACAAGGCAGAAACAGAGGCGAGTGGATTGTTGTAACCATTGATGTTGCCTTGTATAAAATGATGGACTGGACTAAACTCACATGTGCATTAGAAGCAATACACAATACACGTGTGTCACATGACAATGAACCTGTTAAATAAGAATATTCTAACCTACAATGCTTATTGTTTCTCTTGTCAAGAGAGAGGTATCAAATATAAAGACAGTGAAAGTTTCAAGCAACATCTAATAAGTATCACAAATTTTTTCTTCATATAAATGTATAGATATCACTTCCACTCAGATATTCTAACAATGATGTATACAGACATTGAAATATAAATAGAATATCGTATCTCATCTGTATATGAAACATCCATCGTTCATCAGAATTAATCCTCTTCATTTGCTTTTTTGAGTCAGTGCTAAATGACTATGATAGATAGTATATATGCTGTCAATATGAAGTCTTTAAAGGATTCAATATGACAGGGCCAGGGAGATTCTTAGGTTTATGGAAGAAGAAAGTAAAAACAATGAAGGGATGAAAAAAAAAGAGTGAAAAAGTAAGGATGAAAGTGAAAAAGAGAGAAGTGAGTGAAAGAGATAGAATAAGATGGGAAATAGAAGAGAGAGGTTGAACAATTGAAGGAACTAAATGATAAGTAAAAAACACAGAAAACAAAACCTCTTACTGAGGACAATATTGTGTGATGCTATCCTTGCAACAAGAATAGCAGATGTTATTCATTCTAACATGGTGGTCATCTAATAGATTGATAACCAAAACATGTTTATCTGATCAGAACATAAGCTTTGATCATTTTCTCTTCCTGCTGAGTCAAAAAAAAACGTTAAGCCTTTTTTTTAATTAATTTTCATCTAAACTTACTCTTTTCATATCCAAAATCAGAGTTGCCTAATTTGGCGAAAAGGGGAGATAATTCAAGCTTTATCTCAGAGACTTACTCAACACAAACATTGGAGTTGCATTGAATGTAGAAATCTGTAGAGTCTGGAGGCAGAGGTTCAATACCAGATGCTATTCCAATGCCCATGTTGGGTAAGTCTTATCTCCTCTTCAGGTCAAATCTGGCAACCCTGCTCCCAAAAGATCATTGTTTCAAATATACAATGGTTAAATACATTGTATTTAACCCTCAGCACAGTAAAGAGTAATAGAAAAATAAGAGTCTCTTACAGATCAGTCTAAATGCCATAGAACTTTCAATTAGCTAATTATGGAATGAAAGTTGGAAAAAAAGAATTTTATCAAATGAAAGGAATATTTTGATAAAACTTTCCAAATTCAAAATTTTTATGATCAACTTCAAGTGAAAATGAGGAAATTTCACCAGATCCAGTGTCTTCTTTCTTTTTAAAGAATTTCCAAAAGAATTAGAGTCAAAGGAAAGATTTTTATTTTTTGGAAGAGAAAAAGAATTAAAGGAGAATAACATGTCAAATAAAATCAACTATGCTTTATTTTCATGCTCAAATATAAAAATTGAATAATAAGATTATAAAATAAAAGAGAAATAAAAAGATGAAAATCATATTGGTTGGCATCAAATGCTTGCCATGATGAACCCAAGAAAATATTTTTCCTCTTTGTAAGTTTTTACAAAGGAATTTAGTCTTCTGGGTTTATGCAATCTATGCTCAATAACAACAACAAAAGAAATACAGTTGTTTATTTAAGAACCATACCAATAGTAAGGTATATTGCAGATATTTTTCACTATTTTCATCCACCTTAGGTACTAAAGGAAAATAAGTCAAAGTTCACTGTGCTTTGAAATCTCTAATATTTTTCTAAAGTAAATGTGGAATCCATTTTCCTCTATTCAGTATCTGCAAGGGAACCGTTATTGATGATGTCTTGATTCTTGATTTTTTTTGAAAAAAAATCACTGAGGACAGCTTTTTTTACTTACATTTTCATAGTCCAAGAGCAAGTTATCATTTATTTAGTCAGATAAATATCCTCATCTTAATTATGTTAATTCTCAAAAATGAAAGTAAATGTTTTTGTTTCACAGAGGCTTAAGTAGAAATTTGAGGGCTTGGGGGGGGGGGTTATTCCGCAAAAGGCTCCCTGCAACATTTTGTGAGATTGGTTGATAGAAATGCTGTAGATAAACTACTACTTATGAAGCTTTTAGAGCTCCCTCTCCACTAGGGGCCTTGGGGCGTTTTCAAATAGAACTCTCTTGAAACCTTTCAGCAATGCTTCTGTTTTTTCATTGTAATATATCATTATCAGCAGCAGCTCTTATCAGTCTCCTGCTGGACAAAGGCCTTTCCCATCTCCTACCATAATGACTTTGACCCATCTCCATTTTTGTCACTCAATACTTGTATGATATCCTCAACCAGAGTCCTCTCTCAAATTCATGCTGATCTGTTTCTATCACTAAGAGTTATTCCTAGCATTCTTCTTTTCATTGCCATTACTGCTATTCTGAGTTGGTTTTGAAGTGGTTTTTGTAAGTTTCCAGATTTTGCATCCATAGGTCGTAGTTGGTACTATGCATAGATTGAATTCTTAATGTTTTCAGCATATTGGCAATTTGATTTTCAGTATGTCTCTATTCATATCAGATGCTTTCCAACTAACTGTTATGCATTTTATTGAACATTAATTTTGTCTTGGCTCAGTTAATCTTTAACTCTATTTTTTGGCATGCTCTATGTAGACCACTTGACATGTTTTGTAAATCATTTGCTGCTTCTAATATTAATGCAATGTCATTACAGAATCTTAAATGGACAAAATATTCTCAATCTATGTTTACTCCCATGTTTTCCCAGTCAGTTTTCCAATAGGTCTTTTCAGACTCATCATAAAAAGTTCAGATAAAATTGTATCCACTTGTCTTACTCCCTTTTTAATCTTTATATTGTTTGTATATTTATGAAGTCTAATCATTACAGTGCTTCTTTTATAGTCTACGTAAGCCAAACAAAGTGTTTTGTTGTATTCTGGTATCTTTTTTGTTAGCTAGTTTAATTTGTGTAGGTGGTCTATTTTTGAATAGCCACTCCTTGAGCCTGCCTGTTCATGCAGTTGATTTTCAGCTAGAATGTCTGTTTATCTATTTGTAAGTATGTTTCTAAGATTAGTTTGTAAATGTTAGGCAGTAGTGTAATAAAGTAGTATTTGGTGAGGTCTTTATCAGCTTCTTTCTTGCGTAGTAGGATTACTGCAAAATTCTAACAGTTGGATTTTTTATTTTCCTGGTTTTTTTAAACAAGATAATTGGGAGAATAATTTTATCTGTAGAATATGCCTGATCAGATTATGATACCGAGCAGATAAGCACCTGCCTCCATGGGTGGCCATGTCTGAGAAGGATTCAGAGAAACATCAGGTATTGTCATTATTAAAATTATTTACCCTAAGAATCAACTAGATCCACATTATTTCTCACAGATGCCCATTCACACCTTTGCCTAATGGAGAAGCATTTTATAAAAAAAAGCCTATGAACATAGACAAAAACCTGCAAACAATCTAAAAAACTTATCAGTAGTGAATCTACTTCCTCATTTTTACTTTGAATACTAACAGAGCACCTGTCTAAAATGATGGGGTTATCTATTTATGGATCAGTACATCCGCCCAAGATCAGAGTATCTGTGTGCAAAGTCTAGGATCAAAAGTGTTGCTTTCCAGCCATCTGTCTAGGGAACAGAGTGTAGTATCTATGCGCTTTCCCTCTGATCAATATCTCACATCTTAGCTCTTCTGAGTAGGATCAGTGAAGTATCTGATTGTTCATTAAAAATGCTATGTAAAAATATATATATATATATATATATATATATATTGCATTTTTAAATATATGGATGTTTCTAATCAACAGCAACTATCACAAAAATCTGGATTCAGTTTATAGAGCTTGATGCAGACATAATGACTGAATTGCTGAAAGAATAAGATAAAGCAAGAAACAATTAACTTCTTTTTGTATTGTACTTTTTTTTAATATGCAAAAATCTTCATAAAACAGAAAAGCACTTACTATTTGTTCAGTGACAAATTTTTCAGGGCTATCACAGTATAAAGTATCTGCACATGACAGGGGTAATCCAGATTGCGAATCCTGAAAAAAATATTAATTCATAAGTATTAGAATGATTCTGTTGTATGAATATCTGTTAAAAAGCAATTTTTAAAATATATGATTGTAATGATGATACCAATCAAAAAATTGTGAAATATAAGATAATGGTCATTTCTAGATATTGAAGCACTGTGATAAATAATAAAGTTATTTTTGAAGTACAAATGAGAATTATAAACAATATGTAAAGCTATCAGATTCCTGAAGAGCAGATAAGACTTACCTTCACTAAGTTATGATTGTAATGTGGTAATCATGATCAAAATAACACCAGTTATAATAGAAGTAATCCTTGAAGGGGTTTGAATAAATTAAAAAGAGTTTGCAATGATATAGCTGCTTCACAAGAAGAATCCTGAGTACTTCATCTAGATTAGTTCATTGTAATGAGAAACTAGCATTAAACCTCTTTCTCCAGACTTGCTTCATCTATTCCAATGTTTGTGTCGGGTAAGTCTGAGATAAAGCTTTGATTAGCTCTCCTCCTGGTCAAATCTGGCAACCCTGTCTCTGACAGAAGTCAGAAGATACAACCTAATAATCATTAACAAAAGAAAAGAAGATATTTCAGACTGACAGTATGCCTGCCAAAAGACCATAGAGAGAGGAAAAAGAAATGAGTATCAGTGTTAGGTTTGGAAGCTTTAAAAACACTGGAGTTTAAACGTAACTATTATTGGAGCATTGGGAAAAATCCCAAAGGCTCTAAATCGAAGACCAGAATGGATGAGAACATTTGTTAAAATTAGAACAATTTAGTAAGCAATATTACAGGCTATGTCATTAAACTTTTGAAATTTTAATCTGAAGTATTTCCAGAAGCAAATTCTTCACCAGTGGTGTGAATAAGGAGAGGGTATGCAGGGATATGGTGTATACCTACTTTCCAATATCTTGTCCCAAAATTGGCCATATTTTTTTAAAATAGGTTCACTTGGCTCATCCTCTATGGACCCCTCTTTGATTCCTGAGCATAAATTGGAAATAAAGCCTCACTGTATACCTTGTTCCCATAACCCAGTTCCATCACTGTCTTTACACTGCTTTGCGGACATTTGTGATGAACATGAGAATGAAAAAAATGAAACACATTAGAATAGTTTTGTCCAGTTGATGGGATTATGGCAGCCTTTGTATTTGTAATAAGAAGGTGATGGACCCCCCCCCAAAAAAGAAAATTATGTAGGAAAGAGGCCACTACAATATTTTTGTTAGCATACCTCTGTGAGGAATAGTTGGACATCCATACCATGTGAATAGGCTACAAAACTACCAAAAGTTATGTCTGGTAAACAAAAAAGAGATAATACTAATATCTGATTCTATTGTTACAATATTACAGGGGTGACAGAAATAATTTACATCATAAAAATAAAAGGAAAAGGGCAAATCTTAAGGGAAGACAAATTTTTATGTATCTAACGAATAAGAAAGAAAAATATGTTTGTGTGAGCCTTTGTGAGAGTGAATTTTGTGTGAGTTCTTTCATAGAAAGATTAAAGTCTTTCTATGGTGATGGATGAATATGTGTACATTATCATAATGTCTTTTAGATGTGTGTGATTGAATTAGAACATATATTTTTTTGTTCTAAGTGTAAGTGTGTGGAGTACAGCTCAATGTGAGGGGTGGTGCAACAAATTATTAAAATTAAAAAAATCAATAAAAAATAATATAAATGCTTCTTCGAGTGAATGTTTGATGAATGAATTGTTTTACATTAAATGTTGGATTTTTTTTTTCAGACTATCCATAGCATGTTTATTTTTGTGAAAATAGATTTTCAATTGTTCATTTCATTTTTGGATTATGAAAGATTTCTTTCGTCAGGTACCTTTCGTTGTGTTTCGGGTTTATAGAAATGATCAGAGAAATTGTTGTTATGTCTTTCTTTTGAAGGGTTGCTTTGTTCCAGGAGTTTTTTGTTGTTAAAACCTTGTAGAAATGGATTTTTCTGTGTAGATGATTTGTGCTTTTTTCAGGTTGATGTTTGAAGAGATAGATTTTTTTGTATATTTTCCTTTGAATGAACTGTTTGAATTGAAGATAAAGGTTGCCCTTCCATTGTGGTTGTTGCTGTTGTTATTCAGATGGATATAACCATTAGGCTGTTTAGTATATTAGAAGGTTTGTTTTTTTTGTCTTTGTGTATGCTTATATAACATCAGGGTCACCAATTTATGGTAGTGAACAAGTGCCTTTGTATTTGCGGATAAGAAGTTGATGGACATCCCCAGAATTATGTAATAAAGAAACCACTACGATATTTTCGTTAGCATACCTCTTAGAGTGTAGAATAGAATTCGAAATCTATGTACTTACATAGTGATTTAAAAATGGGTTTTTAATAGATTTTTTTACCCTCCAAACCATGTTGGTCTGGAGGGTCACTGAAAGCTGTCAGCAAACATATCTGTACTGGACCTCATCAAAGTAACTAGAGGGAAATTCAAACATGTTTGGGATTCGGATTGGCTGGGCTCTTTCCAACCAAAGAACTATGAGTATTCTAATGATCTGAAGTGAATGATATAATTCCTATTTATTAGTTTATTCTTTTATCAATTTTTAAAAAAAAATAATCATTTGTGGTACCACCATAAAATCAAAAGTTCTCAATTATAAGCAAAAGATATGTGCAGAAAAGGTGGAATGATAGAAAATATATAGCTGTGGTAATAAAGACTATAAGATAACATTTTATCCTGCATACCTCAGAACAAAAAATATCTTTTGCACTCAAAACATACATCGTGTGTGCTTTCTAAGTACAATATCTAATGATCTAAAAAGACAATAGGATGGTTAATTTTTATCTCTTTATACCTTAGAAAGAAAAAAATATCTTTCTCACTCAATGCATGATATTTGTGCATGATATTTGTACAATATCTAATACTCTGGAATTTCCTCAACCACAAATTGAGAATTTTCATCATCATTCAAATCTTAAAAAATTTCATTTTCTCTAACCAAGTGTTGACATTAGACAACATGCAAAATTCTCTAAACATGATATTTTATCTTTAAACGTTAAAATCAGAGAAAGTTAATTTTAAATTTATTAATACCATTAAGCTTCAATAGCTTTAACAATAATTGAAGTGGATTGATGATTTATTAAACATCTAGTTGTCAGCTAATGTGCTGAAATTTGAATCGAACATGTTGATGACACTAAGGTTGGCTGAAGAAATGAGTGTTTAGCCACACAATCCAACTCAGACTAAATGCATTTCAAATTATTTAAAATGTGTTTTTGTCTACATTTATTTGTGTGAAAAAGATTTTGGCTCATTTTTTAAAAACCTAAACAGTAGATGATTTTTTTTTGTTTTTGTAATTTTTTGGATCTAAAAAAAAACTATTTCTCATAAAATGGTGTTTTTGCCAATATAAATCTTTTAGAAAAGAAAACAAAAGCATTTTCTGCACTAAAAGGTTATCAGTGATTGGATGATGGCATCTGCACCCCACCTCCATTTTTCCTAACCTATCACAGTAAAGGAGAGGAATCAGACTTGGAAAAAAAGGAGGAGGAGACAATTCTAACTTCTGTCTGGGCAATGGCAGAAAAATTGGTAAAAAGTAACAATTTCTAAAGATTTGCATTTGCTGTGCACTCTCTCATATCATGATAAAGGAGGAAACGCCGACAAATGCTAAGATCGTTCCGACGTATTTCAGTGAGAAAGTGTTCCAGGCACAGTGAGGTGGTTCCAGTTCAAAGGAGGAGACAGTAACCATGACAAAAAAGTTAGAAATGTAGAGGGAATTATGTCCAAAGAACCAAATTCTCAGGAGGAAGAGAAGCACGGATGGCCATTGTGGCATATCTCATGAAGGACAGTGTTTTTTTTCTTCAAATCTTTTTAATTAAGCAGTGTATTTGAGATCAGAGCAAGTCTCAAATGGTTTGTCAAGATAACGGAAACCTTAGAGAGAACATTTCATCGATGTTGATGCAAATTTAACAATTTCCAAGCAGTCCAAGTATCAACTGTACGAAAAATATATTGAGCAATTCTCAGTTTATACACCTGATTTAATAGATGATATTGATGATGATGATGATGATGATAATGACGATGTTATCATCGTCGTCGTCATCATCGTCATCATCATAATCATGATGATCATCATCATCTATAATCCATCGGTGTACAAAAGCCTCTCCCAGCTCCTGCTATGTCGACTGTGACTGTGCTAACCTCTGCCATGTCTTACCGGCAAACCTATCTATCTCATCCCACTATCTTATAGTTTTCTCATGCAGTTGCTATCACCAATTCCCCGATCTGTCAAACTTTTGCAACATCTGTAATCCTTTCTTCTTGCTATGAGTCCAGCCAATCTCTATTTTGTATCAATTATTTCTATGATATCTTTTACTTAAATCTGTCCTCTGATCCATGTTGATCTTTCTATTTCTTAGTGTTATTCTTATAAAATATATATATTTTCAATATATGAAAAGAAATATTTCTAAAATTCAACCACATTCTTTTTCCAATCAGAATAAGAATGTGTCTTGCTGCCACAAATTTTTATGTGGAAGAGAAAATTGAAGCAAGGGATATTATTTCATTGGGAAATACGCACACTTTCAAAGACATCAGAAAAGACCAGGTTCAACAGAATCTTTTGATGAACATGAGGAGATGAAATTCTTAGTTGTCAGAACTTGTAAGTTGCTGAATTAAAACTTCAATTTCTAATTTTTCAGTTACATTGACTTATGTCCAATTGGTGCTGGATATCTGAGAAAAAAATTGTATTCACAAAGCAAATGGAATCTCTAGAATGATGTAGTATATATGTTTGAATAATGCCAAAGAGCAGGACCTCTGAGAGAAAATTGTATATGGCAATGCAAAGCTGTACTGAGGGCAAAAACACACATATAGTACAAACACCCTCAACCTTTAAATATCCTGTTTTCCTTCGCAATAACTCTTTTACTATCCCTTACTATATTTGCTCACTGGTAAATGATAGTCAACCTATTTTGATAATGAACATTGTATCTATGTTGAAATTCAACTGCTGGGCCTTCTTTGACCCTGTCGGGCCCTCTTTTGCACTCCAGGTCCTGGAACTATGCATCTGTGGCAACCACCTCCAAGAGGCCCAGCCAATGAGTAACACCCAAGACTCTTCTACAATATACCAACACAAACACATGAACACATAGATGGTATTTAGTCAATGTGGGAAGTTATTGCAGAAATTATATATATATATATATATATATATATATATATATATATATATATATATATATATGTATATACATATATATATACATGCATATATAGGTTTACCCTACTATTTGAAAGTAGAACATTCCGATGAAAACTTTTCATAGACAAAAATGTCACAAAACAAATCAGCAATTACCGTTAATTGATATAAAAAAAATTTGAGCCTTCCCAGACCCCCAAAACGGTGAGTATGGCATTTTAGGTTGCATCATTAGAGTTTGGGATGGTGGGAGGTAGAGAAGATTTAGGTATAGCAAAGAGATGATGAGGGTGTATGCTGCATCTGTAACTGCTCACTGCTGACCAAAAACTGAATGCTAATTTCGCTTTTCTTTGTAAAATCGTAAAAGCTGCGCAGAGCTGACTTTTGAAAAGGGGGAATACCTATGTGCATGTATGTGTGTGTGTATGTCTCTCTCTCTCTCTCCCACTCTCTGTCTCCCTCTGTGTGTGTGTGTATATATATATATATATATATATATATATATATGTATGTATATATATAGCCACACTGAAGAGTTGTAATACAACAAAACAGCTGTCTGGGAATGACACAATTATTGATTATTATATATATATATATATATATATATATATATATATATATATATATATATGTGTGTGTGCGTGTGTGTGTGTGTGTGTGTGTGTGTTTATGAAAGTTTTGTTCTCCATTTTCTTTCAATTAGAAACAAATTTGAATATTGATTGCCAAAAATTGTAAGAATGTTATCAAAGATTAAAGATCATTTCTTTTAGAGAAGAACACCATTCAGATACTATCCATACTGATAAACAAACATATACACACTTATACAGATTTTTAAATTAAAACCTATTGTATATGTACACAAATGTGCATGAAAGTTTTTTGATTGCTTCTTATTAAAAAAAGAAAATAATAGAATGCATGTGAGAAATAATTGCAAAAGAAGATTTTAGAATTTGTGATGGACAGATTAGATTGTTTGGCAGAAGAACCACATGAAATATACATGTACATACATATAAAAGGTTCCAAGAAAGATGATGAAAATCAATAAAGCTGAATTATAAAACAAGTGGTTTTCAATAGTAAAAGCCTTCCAGTTAACCTCTAGACACAAGACAAAGTGTCTGTTGTTTTTTTAGTGGAACGGTAAATGGAGGAACATTCCCTGTGTTGTGGAGTTGAAAGTATGAGAAGAAGATATTAATTAAAGAAATAATTTCTCAAGAAATGCTCATTACTGTCACAATGCATATATTTCTCAAAAGAAGAAACATCACTTAAATCTCATTTTGTTTGGAAAAAAAAAAGTGGGAAGCTAAGGAAGAAGGATAGAAGATATCATGATATTTCTGTAAGTGCTTCAGTCATGTCCGTAATGGTTTGTGATAAATCAATAATGGTTCATGTCAGTTTGACAACAGTTTGGTGTGCGTATATTGAGGAGTATCATTGAAATGTGTCAGTCTCTATCGCAACAAAAGAACAAATAAAAATTTAGAGATAAAAAGAGTGAAAAAAGTGGATAAAAAAATCGAATGAGAAAGGAGAATGAGGTATAAAGGAGATTTAGTAAAAAGAAACAGGAGGAGAGAAAAAACTAAATGAGCAAAAAAGAGAGGAGAAGAGAAAATAAGGAGAGAATTATAGGAAAAGCAGAATAATCTGGATAGGAAAAATAAATTAGATACAGGGTTGACAGAGGGGAGATAATCTGAGCTCCTTACCCAACACAGGCATTGGAGTAGTGTTGAATTTGGAAATTGAGCAAGTCTATAGAAAGAGGTTGGTTCAATACCAGTCTTTCAGGGCAGACATGACTCTGAACAGAATGAACACACTGAGCAGAGAAACCTGACAACCTACAAATTAAATGACTTGGCCTTTTATTTAATAACATTTATTCATAAAGCTTAATTTGATAATACTCCACAAGGCAAATTGGAGTTTATGTTGTGCTAATCCTTCAGGCAAAGAAAACCTTCCTGCCTTGAAAATGAGCATTTGAAATTTTCACTAAAAAAAGAACACTGACTTCTGGCTCAGTGGGAAATACACAACTATCTTAGTAGGCTTTGCCATTTTTCTTAACTCTAAAAATTGTGAAGATAATTCCAAATTTGAAGAAGTTCCAAATAAAACTGGTTGAAATAAGGGAAAAAAAACTGAACAGGTGAAATATGTTTGATGGATGAGCTTACACCCCTCATCACCACCAAATTTAAGGAGACTGAAAGAATTAAAAGTGTCATAAGCTATGATAGGGATATCATTTCTCTCAGATGATGTTTTGGAGAAATGCATCACCTTTGACCAAAAGCTATTCCAAAGTCCAAAGTTACATTGGTTCACAGATGTAACAGAGGAGGGGGGCCCGGAAGGGGCGTTTTTTAATACTCCCCCCTCTAATAGGGGGCAGGGAAAATGCTTTATTAATATGTTCATGTATGGCATTTCTACTGACAAATCTGACAAAATGTTGCTAAAGGAGCCAAGCCAACCAGGCCCCTAAATCTATAGGTATGCCTCTGTATTGGTCAGAAATTATTCCATCAACATGAAAGTAGTGTGCTATAGACACAGAGGAAGAGAAGAACAATACTGCAAAAGTTAATGGGAAAAAGAAAGTGAAAATGAAAAAAATGAAAAAATGCTGAACAAGCCAAGGAAATTATAAAAAAGCAAAGAAAAAGAAATTTAATAAAAAAAAGATTGTGGAATGAAAGTACAAAAAAAATGAAAGAAAAAATATCAACAAAGATTTTTTTTCAAAAAGTGTAGAGAAAGAGAAAAAAGAAAAAGTGACAGGGCTGATGGCAGTAAACAATTTCGGATGCTTCACAAAATAAAATAAACAACAAGAATGACTACATTATTACAAGAAGAAAACACAAAAAGCAATGTCATAAAATAAACATAAATTTAAAAAAAAAATGAGCAGAAAAAGTTCAGAAAACTTGTGTTCATTTATAAAGTGGTTGAGGTTAATGCAAAGTTCTTTTCATTCACAGTAGGTGCCCGATAATATTGATTAGGAGAGTCCACAAAACAGTAAATGCTTTTACACAACACTCTTTTCCTCCATTGTGCAACTTCTTTTTCCTCTCTCTGTATCTATATTGCTACGTTTCTATCCTTTTATCTCTCATTTCTTTGAATCTACCACTATCTGGATTCTTACATTATTTCTTTAATCTTATTTTAGCTCTCTCACTCAATCCTAATTTCTCTTACTGTTTTTATTTTTCTCTTCCTTGCTACAGTAACCCTTATCTCTCTTTTCGATGATCATTCCAATCACTACCATCACTTCTCTTGCTCTTTGATCCTTTCTATTACGAGGAAACCTTTATGCCCCACCTGCTTTCTACCAATATGTGGCCAGTTTACTGGCTATGTTGAATAAATGCAATCTTTTTCCTCCTTTTGAGTTATACAAACATATTAATGGCTCAGCTAACACTGGTTCCTCTTGCATAAAACTAAAACATTTGCATTTTTACAGAGAATGATTACACAAAATTTTTACACTTGATACAAATTGATGTATGTTTAAGTGGAGAGATATTTCTCTTTGCGTTGTAAGTGCCTAAAGTTTATCTGTTAGTCTTTAAACAATGCTGCTATTGCTCGATGAATCTTTACCAATTTTGGCACGGAGGTCCAGATGCAACCCAGAATAATGCTTGGCTCTATGTGTTGGGTCAAGTAGATATCATTTTAGCAGAGCAGCGAACTACAGACCATGAAATGATGTCTACCCCAGAGCTCTTTCTGACTGAAACATATGTCTGAATTGTTTCCGTTTTATGCGTTGCATATCAATTTAGAATTACAAGAAAATAAAGAAAGAAAAAAATAAAGGAAGAATTTTTTAATGTCTCAAAACTAAAATTCCTAATTCAATGATGAAATACGTATAAGAGTATAAAATCCTAACAATATATGAAACAAAAAATTTATTCTATGATTAAGAAAAAAAATGACCGCTCAGAATTTATTTGATCCATTATTTGATTATTTGATTCATTCTTGAATTTTTGAATCTGAATATAATGGATTTTGGACATAAGTAGTCTGAGATTTAGAAAAAAAATATATCTAATGTGCATCAGTAGGCATACCTAGTTACAAGTGTAATGAAGTTGGCCATATAGCACATTACAGTCATGCAATGATAAAAATGCTGCTACAAGAGCAACTGGTATGGTTATGTTGCTCATCACTATGACAAGGATATCGAATATAGACTTTGTTACAACAGCACAAGCCTTGGGCATATCTGGCGAGATTGTCCTTCCACAGAAACTAGGATTTGTTACCAGTATGGAAAACCCGACCAGATTGCTAAAGGATGTCCTGAAGCATGAAAGTTCACTGATACACTGGGAGTTACCCCACTGTCAGTGGCCCAAAAGGGCACCAAAAGATGCGGAACATGTATTGAATTTCTATAAGGATTCTTATCCAATTACTTAACATGAAAATGAAACAAATAATGAAATAAAAAAGCAAAATAGGAGAGGAACAAAGGTCCTGTAAAAACCAACATTGAATCGCAGAGCTGAGACAAAGGAGATAGGAGCTAAGTTTATCACTTCTATCACTACATTTATTGTCTTGTAGAATAAGCATGATATGAATAACTCAGATATGCAATTGCAGTGGACACCTATGAATACTAAGAATTAATCACTCATTCCTTGTAGGATCTCATACCCTATGGTGGCCACAAACGTCAATGAATTAAGTAGCTCGGCAGTATTCTGAGGATGCCAAATAACAGATTTGAGGAAGCCAGATTAGAGAAATATGTACAGAGATAAAAGAAATAGGCCTTCAGATTGAGGCTATGGTCTTTTTTGTCTTATGAAGTAAGTTGGAATGACTGACTGATACAAATTTTTGAAGGAAGGTCCCAAGGAATGGAATCTGAATTGGAACACACACAAGAGAATGCAACTCTCATAAAGTTGAAATTGTCAACAACAAAAAGCAATTTAATCAAAAAACTTTGATTAAATCTGAAAAATAGATTCAGTGTATGTTTGAAGTTGTCAGAGAGAGCATTAAAGGAAGTGATGGTTGACAAGAGAATGCAGATATATGTATGAATTGATGAATGGAAAATGGAACTAGTATCTCTGATGGACTACATGATTGAAGCCAAAGTTATCCATTGCTCAATTGAAATTCCTGATGCTAAAAAGAATGCTTGTTCATTTCATGCAAGTTCCACTTTTACCTGAATAAATGAATTTGAATGTCATCTTGAATGTAATCGAAAAATCATTGAACAAATCAACTAACAGACCAGATGGACACACAATGTCTTGAAGACTATTTCCTGCATCAAAGAGAAATTATCATAAAGATGCTACTCCCTTTTGTTTTGCTGTGCTTGTTTTTCTGGGAAGCCACATTTTTCATGTGAAAGAGATAAGTGGATGAAATCACAAGAGCCAATATGATATGTAATTTGTGTTAATAAAAGGATTAATCTAAGTGCATTAGTTCCTTGTTTATGAATAGTATTATTGAGACTTAACACCAGACTTTCAGGATGCTAGCTCTTTTGCCATTTAGTTTTATTGGACTGACCTTCTATAAGCTAGGTTCATCCAAACTGATGGTGATTCCATGGTTAGAGTATTAGACAGCAGTTGGTGGGACCTGGTTAAATCAATAATTTCTAAAGCAAAAATTTGTGCTCCATTAGTTATTTACTTGTACGGCTCTATTTGTCGTGGCAGGTAGTCTTAGCATCTTTGGCATTTGATCTGCTACGCCCGGGGATTCAGTATGGAGAAAGTCATGTGTCCGAATTTAACTTCCATCCTCTTGGCCATACTGAAGGCTTCTTCCCAGGCTGCAAGGGATGCAACCCACAAGCTGGTTACAGCACCTGGTTTTTCCAGATGATCACTCATATAGTTACAGACTAGGCTTGATTTTACCTAAGTTCTGTGATCGTAAAGGAACTGGTTCACCCAAAGTGATTTAGCAATAAGATTATTTCCTTGTAAAATTCATGATAAACAAGCATCTTTCAGTATAGCTTGTGATAAATTGATTCCAAAAAATTTTGTACTTTCTGAAACTTCCCAGTTTTAGATCTTATAATTCAATGTAATTTTCTTCAGCTTATTCTTGAGTACATTAATTTTTACAGCAATACCAGGACCATACTGCATAAAAATGCATTATACAAGGCATTGCTGCATTGATAGTCAAGACTACTGACTTAATTGATATTGTTCTTTGCTGATAGTTAAGTCGCTTAAAGTTCATTTTCAAATGTTAACTGAATGAGGGATATAAATAATCAACTATTTTCAAAAAAATTTCTATTTCTATTATATTCATAGTCACTTTATAAAAAATCCATCCCAAAATGAAATCATTGGAAGAGGTTTATTTTCTTCCTATTGAAATCATTTTGAAATACTTTTGCTCAATGTCCCTCTTGATAAAAGCCCTTAGTCATGTCCCTAAGGGTAGGACATATTAAGTAAGTTTTGCCATATATATATATATATATATATATATATATATATATATACATTCTGTGATTAGTATGAGTATTTGTTCCAGAATTTTCAATATTGTTCAAAACCGCACTTTTCAGGGTCTTATTGTAATTTACAGAGTTTTTTTACAGCTTTTAGTTATGTTAATTAGTACAGCTATATCTTAAGCATACTATATAAAAACTACATTATTCAAAGCATTGCTGTGTGTATATATATATATATATATATATATATATATATATATATATATATAATACTTTTTTAATTATTTCTGTCAGATACATGTATGTATATATATATATATATATATATATACATATAAAGAATAAAAATCAGTTCACAAGAAAAACTCAGAATGCTGAGAGAATATTCACTTAAGGGAAACATGAATATCATAGAAACGTTGGAAAAATCAATCAGAAAGGTAAAGAAAAGAGTCAATTGAAACAACATCAGTCAAGACAAATTTTCTTGTTGAATAAAGAAAGCAAGAAAGCATCAACCAGCCAAGACATTCAATTAATGAAAAACAGGAGGGAACATTTGATTTTAATAAGAACCACCCAACTCTTGAATCTGAGAAAAGATAAAAGAACAACAAACTCTACCCCCTACCAAGAGTAAATAAAAGATGCAGTCAATGTTATAGATTAACGAGGATGAAACTCACTCTATGAGTTAATGATTACTGATT
>OY735209.1:44989646-45074646 GCA_963457665.1 Thysanoteuthis rhombus
AGTAGAATGAACCAAAATTATGCAGGTTGGAGTTGCATGATCTGATTACAAAATAATGAGATATTGTCAGTGTCTTTGAGAAGTCATTTGCAGCCATTATAAACAGATAGCTGAATGCATAACAGTCAAATTTTTTTTTTTCTAATTTATCTTATGAATAAATAAATTTAAAAAAATAGCGTATAAAAGCACTACCAGAAGTACTTGGCCTTGCTCAAGTCTCCGAATATCTAAAAACTATGAGGACAGGCAAATAAATACAATGAGTTTGCAAGAAGCTCTCAATCTTTTCAGTTTGCCCTGAAAGAGAATAAAAGTATTTCCCTCTCTCTCTCTCTCTCTCTCTCTCTCTCTCTCTCTCTCTCTCTCCTCTCTCGCCTCTCTCTTACTCTCTATTCTTGTTTTTTTATGGGAATTATATATTTCAAATTTAGGTGATGTCATCAACATACACTAGCAGCACCAGGCTATGCGATGCCCAGGCTTCCAACAGCCTTGTCCAAGCCTTATCCAAGCTTGCAAAATTTAATATTTACTTATATCATTATCTAAATAGAAACTTTGCCTGTCCACATAGTTTCCTGGTTGAACCTTTGCCAAGGCTGTTAGCAAAATGCTGGTGCCACCACTGTCAACATACTGCTTTTGTTCCTAGTTTTTAGTTGAAAGATCTTACTTGAAATTTATGCAAGAGATCCTAGAGCCTGAGCTGCATGTATCTAGAGCAGGGTCGCAGAGTTGCAACTCAAAAAATAAAACCAAAATGAATACACTGACTGAATCACTCCAATGCCAAGAAAGTTTTCAGTTCGGACACGTAAAAACCTGGCACTGCAGCTTTGCTCTAGAGATAGGTTAGATTCAAATTTTGATCAAACTTCATGGGTGTCAGACGGTGAGACTGTGCAGTTACAACTCAAGAATACAATTCTGATTCACTTATAAGGTATTTACTATGTTTTTTAGTTACCAAGGCCTCTCAAAGTACAGGTCAGGACACCCCAGGATCAAATAAAGATTATTCAGATGACAGAAATGTTTGTAAATCTTTTTTCAAAGAATAATTATGTAACTAGATTTTTTCATCATTTCTATACAAAAATGTGCACAATGTGCTTCACAACTTTAAAAGAAATGAATTTTTTTTTTTACATTTTAGTAATTCAATTTTTAAAAGTATTCTCTTTTCATGATACTATGCTCTCAGTACCTATAGCTTTTATGACAATGAATAAATGGTCATTAAAACTTTTGGCCTGTCAAAAAAGGTTTCAAAATATTTTGTCTCATCCTACAAGGGGTTAAGAAAGTTTGAGAGGCCATTACTTAGACTATTCTGGAATTGCAATGACTTATAGCATGATTTAGACAAAAAAATCTCTTACATTGTTTGTAGAAATTACAATATGTTTTTTTTGTTGGTGTATGTTTTCTTTCTCCTTTCCTTTCTCTATCATGATATCTTTTTTCCCTTTCCTTTTAACAAAAAAAAAAAGTGAAAGGGCTTTTTTCCCCCCTTCTTACTTTGAAAATGAGTGGTTGAACTGATCAGAGAATTTTACTTATGCTCATAAAATTCATCTGTTTACCATCTCAAAATAATGATATGTCCTGGACAGGACCTCCAAAAGGAATTTTATAAGGCAGTGTGAAGCTGTTTTTTCCACAAACACCCCCCTATACACACACAATAGACAAACACTTTAATCCTTTAAACCTGTTATAAACTGCTGTAATCCTTTCAGCACACCATACTATATTTGCTTGATGGTGAGAGATGAATCTATTTTATAGATAGACATACTGTATGAACTTGGAAGTTTGATTATGCAGCTCTATACAAGAGCTCTCAGGACCCCTTTGGTTCCTCAGGCCCCCTTTGGCTCCTCAGGCCCAAGTGTGAAGCACTGGCTGTACCTGATTCTAATAGGCCCTGGTACTGAAGAATGTATAAAACTTTGGGAAACACTGTATAGGGTTATGGTCCATAAAAATTCAATCTGATCCAAGAAAAAGAGATGATTTACATGCAGCTCAAGTCAGTGATTAAGGAATAGAGCCAAAGCAAATAATCTGCAACAAAGATTAGGCTGGAATAGAATAAGAGCTGCGAGTGGAAACATGTCAACACTTGTTGTGAGGACAATACATAAAGACCATCATTAATGGATGTCTGTAAAAGATTCTCTATTACTGATTGTGAAGATACCATGTGGATTATTGCATTAACATCCCCAATTTAGGGCACCAAGATGAATACTTGCTGCATTGCTATGTGCCATATGTGCACATGGTGCAGGCTTGATCGATATATATATATATATATATATAAGAATGCAAGTCTGTATAAGTGTGAGCGCTTGATACACATGGACCTTAATGAAGCTCTAATTTCAGGAACGAAAAGTTCTTCCTGCTACAAACACTTCTCAAGTGTGAGGGACTACGTTAAAACCGACTGATATGCTAGGAGCATCTTGGATGAACAAATATCAAAATTTATGTAACAAGAAGTGTAAACTATTGAGAAGAAATAATTCAATTACATGTAATGATTGGTAAACATTCAACAAAAACAATGATAATGATTGTGAAGGGAAATGATTAGGGATAATTGATATGGGTTCAATAAAGAGTTGGAGCATCTTTCTTTTTTTTCCTCAGGATATTTCAATTATACTATTCTGGCTTTCTCAAAAAAATTGAATCCTCTCAAAATCATAATTTTTATACCCTTATCAGATAAAAAAAGATTCCTAATGCAGAAAGATGAAGAAAAATAATCAGGAAATTGAATAATAGTAATAGAATTTAATCTTAGAAATATTGTTTCTTTCAACCTCTTAATATATTGAACTTTATTTAGAAGAATTCAATAATTGAAACTTATTATTTTTTCAAATACTTTTGCCTATTATCTCAACTTAAAAATCCATTTGATGCCTCAAAATACAAACAGCAGGCAATTCAAACATTAAGCATTTTACTCTTCTCTCCAAGAGACAAAAAAAAATGACAGTTCAGTTCCAGAACACTAGGTATGGAACTCCCTGCACATATCATGATTACTTTAATGCAGAAATAAGTAATTAAGTTCATTCTTAAGTAGAAGTTTCTTTTTACAAACACAAAGAATTTAAACCAATAAAGATCTTCACAAATCTACCCTTGACAAATACATTTCATATATAAATAAGATTGATATGTTAAATCAAATTGACAAAAATGACTATGGGAGCAATTTTCCAAAATAAATCATGATCTGAAGTGAGACTGCTTTTTAGATATGCAAACAGAAACAATAACTTTATGACTTCTATAAGTAATTAACAAGCATGATAGTCAAGTTTAATTAGATAACTGTCATTATTTCATTGTAAATTATGAAACATCTGCACAGTAAATATGATTTGAGCCTCTAGGAAATTGTTTTATTGCTAGTATCCTCTTTCAATGAAGCCCCAATTCCAGAGGAACACAACTATCAGGGCCTTTGTTAGAACAAATTATTCTACGCAGAAGATGTTTAATCAAGCATAAATAAAGTCATAATGATGAAAATGAAGAATCTCATGGTGCCTCACAGAACTGATGTTGTTGCCATGGTAATTGGCTCGGCTCCAAGCCCTGATCAGACTACCAAACTGATTACACGCTTTGCTGGTTCTGACTGTTGACTATCAAACATTTACATCTCTTTTCGCAATTTTTTTCTCTCTGAGCAGTCAATGATGATATCCACAGGAAGGAGATCTAGAAATGTTAGTAAGTTCATATGAAAGAATTGTCTAAGACAAACACATTGCCAGTTATTCCAACTGTAGTTTAAGAATGAAATTCAGAAGAGTCTGAAATGATTTTTTCTTGTGAGACAATAGTCAGAGAATCAATTTAATATAAGAATAATTTTAAGAAATATTGCAGATTTTAATTTCTAGTTGAAGATACTCAAAGACTTTCCTTATTTCCAGAATAATATACCAAATGTCACAAGAACTCATTTTTTGAACAACAATTTTTTGAGAATGATTAAATCATACAGGTATGTGAAATCGTGACCCGAATCAGAAGGGATAAAGAGACTTCCTTCCTCAAATAAAATAGTGTACCAATAAGTTTTGGAAATAGAGCATACTATAGACTCAAAGTTAATTGGACGTATAGTTGGTGATCAGTCTGATGCACAAACAGTATAAAACTGAATCTGTATTTATGAACAAGTTTTATTTCACTTTCAGAAAGAACATAATTCTATTTTCTGAAGCTTTAAACATTTGGCAATGAAATGCCATGACTGTTAAACAACAAATTACTGCCCCAAAAAGATTTTTTTTAAATGCATTGATTCCCCTGTGAGGAGGTTCAGATAAATGATGAAAAACTTTCCTCAGATGATACTGATTCAAAATATACATGTAGTTAGATTTTATGGGTCTAACTCAGATAGTTTTTGAGAAAACTTGAGAAAACTGAGAAAACTTTGGATGATAAAAAAAAGAAAAAAAAAAATTTTTTGACAGACATATTTTCTGAGAGTATCAATGCAGACCCGATGGAAACTGGCAATTTTTTTTTCCAAAATTTGACCTAAAGTTGTATGCTGTAGGTAATTTGATACCTGCTATGCTGATTTCAAACATGCTTTTGTTTCTGTTATGTGATGCATATTTCTTGACATTCTAGAGTACAAAAATATATATATACATACACACATATATACTTATTTATAATATATATCTACATATCTTTATATATATTCATTTCACATATTCTAAATAGTACACTTTGATACATTCTACTGGATTTTATTTACTTAAATATTCAGAGGGCATTTCAGGTATATTTTTTACATTATACATTGGTTTATATCACAAGACATATCTCAATGGTTATTCAGTATATATATTATTGAATAACCATTGAGATATGTCTTGTTGATAATGAATGATACAATCATTAGTTCAAAATAAGCAATTTTAAGGAAAATTCATGCAGAACGGAATAAAAATATTTCATTCAAGTATGCTTATACACACATCTCCTCATAATTCATCACCCGTATGTGACAGCCTATTGCAAAAACCACACAATATAACCACATGAAATATTCTGGTTATGTAAACATAACCCTGGGTAAGTGTTTTAGCAAATTAATTCTAAAAATCACCTCTCCACCAAAATGTGTTGTTTTTCTTTTGATTTACGTGATAAGTTTGACACATCTTTGTGCCAGCTTTTTTAGCTACTGCTGCTATAAAATAGCTTATTTATTGAAAAAGTGAGTTGATTTTCTGTTAAGCAACATTTGAAACCTCTAAAATTCATCAAAAACCATGTAGTATAATTCTATGGAATTTTCCAGAATTTCTTAAGGGGACCAATCTTTTATGCCTACTTTTTTTGCTCATTTTACGTTGAGCAGTGTTTTTCCGAGATCATAAAAAAAATGTAAAAGTCACAAAGATCACTTTTTAAAAACAAACCATTTGATTTCCATCTAGAACAGTGGGTTCTTTGATTTGCTCATAGAGATAGGCTGAGTGTAAGAGAAACGATGACTTTGCTTATTTTCTGTTGAGTGTATATACACATACATTTTTCTGTGATTGTGAAAAAAAAATTTACATGTCACAAATACATTTTTTTGAAAACAAATTAAGCTAGCATTCCAGGAGAAATTATGAACCACCACCACCCATATTTACTGCTTTTTATCTTGTAAATTAAATAATGGTGATGGTAAAATAAAGTTGTCTTGATGAAAATACTATCACTATGGTTAGAATTACAAATTTATGATTGAAAAATAAAACTAAAAGGTCTAGTCAGTCATTTAATAGAAATCTTTATGTGACCAATATCTTCAAGCAGCATGCAATATTGGGGGTGATCAATTAAAACATTGGTTGCTCTTTTTGCCATCTTTTGGGCCTTGATCACTAAAGAGTCCAAATATAGAAATACAATCTTGAATACCATCTAGCTGGACACAAACTAATGGACTAATTCATCAAAAAGTTACACTGTAAATTGAAACCTCCACTAAAAACCTATTGAGGGGGTTCAAAAATTGAAGGGAGTGTCAAGGCTGTTAGGACGGTTAAGGCTGGGCAAAATTGGGATATATAGATACATCTAAATGTCAGAACACGTGAATAACCTAAACCTAGCAACAGTGATTAAATCGTAGCGTTTAATTAATCACTGCTACAAGGCAGTGATTAATTAAAGACTACTTGATTTTCATCAATCTATTTTAATATGGTTTTTTTTTACAGCAATTTAACTCACCCATTAGGGTGGATATTTAGTCTACAATCCATAATTGAAGAGAATAGCTATTTTTCACATCATTCCGAACAAGCATTTGATACTAGGTATTTGCTAAATATTCACTTCACTCTCATGCTGATTGATGCCAGCAACTAGACTCAAACTTATTAGCACGTTATCCAGAAGAATCTTATCAAACAACACACACACTCACACACACACACACACATATATTATATATATATACATATATATATATATATATATGTATGTGTGTGTGTGTGTGCGATAATTGTAAAGACAATTTATTTGGAAACATTTTGAACAGCTGACCACGTAATGAATAAAGAAAATAAGTGCCAGATAGGACTCGAACCCACTTCCTCTAAGAAGCAATCTTAACACCACTCTGCACCACCAATTGAGCTAATGGTATCTTTGGTAATCAGGTCTAATGCTGTGAACTCTGAACGTGAATAGCCCAACAGCCTGCATAATAGAGTTTTAAGGTGAGGTGAGGTGAGGCATGCACACAACCGAACCCCACCAAGGGTTTGCATACCATCTTCACCGAAGTTGAAGGATGGGAGAAAGGTCCTTAGGTCATAGCTTTTTCGGAGTTTCCTTCTCCGGGCAAATGGCCAAGCTAGCTGAAGAGATCTGCCAACCCTTTGAAGTATTCTGACAGTACGATTGATCTGAGTCAAAACTCAGGTTCAGGACATCCTGCAGTGAGAAGATGATGAAGGTGGGTCAGTCAGTCAGTAGCCTACCACAGTTATTAGCTTGTCTTTGCACTGATAGTTTTTTATGTATAATGTTTGATCTATATGATTGATGGGGAAATGTTGAGTTAAGTGCATTGACAGAGGAGGAATTTATGTTAGAAAATGAATTTCTTATGATGAATAAAGGCTTTTTCGTGGATAAGGCTATAGAATTAGTCATGTACTCACATGCATATTTTTGTGTGTAAATATAATTGGCGTACTTACATATATATATATATATATATATATATATATATATATATATATATATATATATATATATATATATATATATATACATATATATGTATATGTATATATATGTGTGTGTGCATGTGTGTATAAACTAATAAATGCATTGCATCTCAGAATATATATATACCTATTATCATATTTCTTTTATTTCTGTATAAACACATGCCTACAAAACAATTGTTCATTTAGATATGAGAGTATACAACATTTATTTAGACAAAAGTTTCTAAATCTGTTAAATCTAATTTTTGATTCCTGTATACATAAGTACATACATTTAAAAATATAGAAAACTCCTTTCTATTCCTATCTTATATCTCCTTTTCCCAACTCATATTTCAACAGATAATGTCTTTTGATGCCATTGTATAGAGACAAACAGTTGAGATGACACCCACTCTGAGTGAATTGAGAGAATAAAAACCTTTTCTGGCAGATCTACAAGCATTTGACAATAGAATGTTGAATATTATTCCCTAGTCAGCTTTGGTATCATTATATGAGAATCCAAGTTTTACACAGGGGATTCTGAGTCGAATATGAAACAAATAAGGACATACAAATAAGGAGAAATGAAAGGAGATAGCTCTTCTGAATAGAAGGAGAAAAAGCAAATACATACAAAATACAAAAGAATGTTCAATAATTTGTTATTGACATATTGAAGAATAGAGAAAAATTGACAAAAAAATTAATGCAATTTATCAGTTTAGCTCTGTACTTTGGTATTGCAAAGATATCAATTTTGTTTCAACTTTTTAAGTTTTAACAGATTTTTTTATTTGAAAGAAATTCAGAGAACAAATCTGATTATTTGCTCTACTGAATGCTGTGGTTGGCAGATTTTGAATCAGATAAAAAAGAAGCCCAGCACATTTTTGAATGAAGTAAATTCAGTGGAAGAGAAAAAATAGGAGGAAAGATAAATTTATTTGCAAAGATGTCAGGGAGTACTGTGCTGAAATGGCTTCAAGCAGGAAGTTGACCTGATATGAAATGTATGTTTATGATAACAGATGAAGGCATAAAGACAGTTGTGTTAATTCCATATCAGTAGTAAAAGGCTTATTAAATATTCTTTTCTATAATTATGTATCTATTCTTTCTTCCTTAGTTTTATCTTCAGCAACTGGATGGAAATAAATATGTAAACAACATATTTACTGGACCATATCTTGATTTCTGCTCTCTTCATTAAAGCATTAAATATTTACTGATTCGATTGAGTAGATATTCATAGTACTGATTGTATAATAGGATTCACCGAAAGTACAAGACAAACTAATTGATTATAGTCCTACAAATGGATTTGTTTGTGTGTTTGTGATTCATGCAGATGGAAAGAATTATTAGAGTATCATGAAACATATTGATCAAAATCCAAATCAGACAAGGTATAAATTAATATTCGTAGTTACGTCCAAAGTTAGAATTAGCCAGACACCAATTAAAATGGCCAATATAAAGGGCTAATAGAGTGTGACTTCTTTAGAAATGAATTGATTAAAGTAACATTTCAGCTGTAGATGGATTAAAACTATCATAATACATGCATTAGCAACTTGGGAGAGACAATTTTATTTGCATCTGTTAATTCAGTAGAAATATGAATACTTTTGTCTAGAAATAAAAATCTGGCAGCCATGAAATAATTGCATTTTCAAGTTTTCAGTTTCTTAACCTAATGAGGCCTAATCACTTGTGAACAAGGGCTGAGTGCAACATCTGAATCAAACTAATGGCTGATTTTAAAACAGGGTTAGGCTTTCAAAGCTATAAAGCACAAAAGAAACCACAATGTTTGTTCTGAAGTTAAAAACCAATTGGGAACTGGAATTGTAAACAGATGGCAAATACAATACATTTGTTGAAATCATGCATGTACATTTATAAACATACTCTTCCATCTTTATAGGAAGCTGTTAGTTGAAGCATTGACCACAGAAAGGAAATACACTGCAAAGAACACTGATTTATTTAGTGAACAGGAAGTAGTTTATGAGATATTCCCAACCACAATTGATGAGACTGTCATTGGCAAGAGTACAGCAAAATTGTTTGGACCAGAAAAGGTTTTTATGGGTGGTGTTATAAGGTATAAGTAAATCAAAGCCCCCACTGGTAATAAGCATGGAGAACATTGCTTAACTAGGATGACTGAGAGAAGTTGAGACAAAAATGATGGCAAAAGTAATACAAACTCTCTTGCACAAAGAAATTACGGTGTAATGTTTGAAAAAATATATTGAGACAACAAAACTGTTGGGAATGTGTTGCAACAGATTCTGGTTTATGGTCCCAGATACTGAGTGATATTCATAACTTAGTAAGCAGGTTTAACAACCCCCACAAAATCTCAAATTTCAACAATATTGTTCATATATATATATATATATATATATATATATATATATATATATATATATATATATATATATAATCACAGGCCTCATGAATGAACTAAATAGTACTATATATTTCGCATTCAAATGCAGTTAAAGCCAATATTTTACCGTGGCTGATTCTTAAGCTAAATGGTAAAAAAATAAACATAATTATAAACTGCATTCACTAAAACTACCCTGAAGAAAGTAGTAAACCATCTTATTACAGAATGATAATTCAAATTGGACTATCGAGTACTACATATCTTATGGTACAACACTTTCAGAACTTCTAAGATGAGCAAGAACTACATTATAATCAAATGATTTAATAGAAGAGATTGCAAATTTGATACATAGAATGAAGAATCAAAGAGGTAATATATATATATGATACATAAACTGCTACATAAAGCTGTCAATAGACATCTAGGCATATTCAAACATTATCAAATCAATACAAAAAATTAATGGCACCAATTCAAAAATACCTGAACACAAGAAATACAGAAGTTAAAAAATGAATTAAAAAAAAAGAAATGATAATATATAATGATATAGATATAAATATGGGATATTGTCAAGTGTATACATATTCGGGAAAATGCCTTAAATATTTATATGGAATAAAAATTGCTTGACATACAGAAAGACCTAATATAGAGGAATAAGAGAAACAGGGATATATTTATGTTTTTGTGTATGTGCATGCATACATACGTATATATGTAGGTATGTCTATTTGTGTGTATACATATATATACATATATATATATATATATATATATATATATATATATATATATATATATATATATATATATATATATATGTATATATATATATATTTATGAAAAATATTTTAACAATAAAATGTAATACTTAGACAACATTAACCACACATATTAAAAATGTAAATACAGAATTCGCTTTTTATGAATCTAGTTAATAAATTCATTTTTAAATAACGATTCTATAAGAAAAAAAAGACATAAACATACATGAATATACATACATACATATATATATATATGTATATATATATATATATGTATATATATATATATATATATATATATATATATATATATATATATATATATATATATATATATATATATATATATATATGAGGAGGATGATATTATATATTGAATATATTGATAAACCTTATTATCAAATGAATCTTCTTAACATAACTTTTGTAACTATAGATACAAATAGAAATTTTACTCTAAAAATGAAACCTACATTTTTGAATAAACCAATAAACATATTACAATCTTAAACCATTAAATAATCGTAGAAATAAGTAAGAATTTTACCTTAAAAATAGTAAATTCAAGTTTATGGATGAAACATGATGAAATTTACTTTCAGTGCAGTGAAAAAAAGTAATATGTATATATATATATATATGTATGTATGTATGTATATATATATATATATATATATATATATATATTTGAATAAAATACTTCAATTTGGGAACATCAATAATTGGTCATGAGGTCGAAGACACTGATGAAACTACAAAGAAAGGATTCATTGATGGACCCTAAAAATTTTCTCCAGGATAGTTTTAAAAAATTATCAGAAAAATAATAAAGAGAAAATAACAAGGCATACAGAGTCGAACATCTAAGGTTAGAATAATACTTATATTATTCAATATTCAATTTGAAACTCAACATAAATGATTATTTTTGATACATAATGATATAGACACCAATATCAGAGAAAGTAATAAATATATTCAAAGAACTCATAACAATTAAACTTGTATTGTATTTATACAAATATGAACAAGAATTTCACTTCAAATTTAACCTGATTTCATCAGTAATACATATCAACAAAATACATACAATTTCACCAAAACTACAACTGCACTATAACCATAGTAAAACAAACAGATTCTTTAAATTCAAAACAAATTACAATTATGGGATAGTTAAATTCATCGAGATACAAATTCACAATTAGAATCTTATTAAATAGATATTAAGATAAATGGAAATCTCAATTCAAATTTAAACTGAGTTTATCTGTAACATATATAAAATAAATACATGTAAAATAATTTTGTTTTACTCACAGAATAATAACAAAAAGAGATTTGTTTTACACCGAAATGAATTAAAATTATCAAATAGTTATTTCCATGGAGATATTGATGAACATGACGGAGAGTGACGTAGCAAGAAACCTGTCCTATTTTTTGATACTCCCAAAATAGAGTTATGATGAAACATCAGACAAACTCCATAATGAAAAATGAAATTACAAATTCAAATGCAGATAAAACTAAATGACCAGAACCAAGAACCTAAAAATATACAATAAACGGTTATAAGACAACAGACAGAAATTGTACAAATCAGGTTGCAAGTGTCTTGTGTGACACACAGTCATGGATACTTAGGGACTATGAATAGAAATTGACTAAAAAAGTTGTCTTTGTTCAGCATTATGATATGGAAAGTCTACATGACTATATATATATATATATATATATATATATATATATATATATATATATATATATATACATACGTATGTTTATATATATATATATATATATATATATATACAGAGACAGACAGACAGACAGACAGACAGACAGACAGAGGGATGTTTTCATATGTAGGGCACAATAAAAAAAAACAATCAAAAAATTATATAAATTAGTTTTGAAAGTTCCTTTTTAACCGTACCAATTTTAAGTTATAAAAATGTGATTTTTTTCAATCTAGCTCATTTACAGATATCATGGTTGCAGAAGTTTTCATTGAGCTAGATTTGATATAAAGTATAGATATGAGAGATATAAAACAATGATAGTTTTGACAATGTGAAAATTTATACACGGCAATAGAAAAAGTAAATGTATGAAGCATATTTTTGAGAATGTATTCATTATTGTATAGGCAGAACTGATTGCAAATATTTCATGCATACCTCTGTGCGTGCATACATGCAATGTTGAATACATTCAAATCCATTTTCAACATGAATATTACAGAATCTGTTATGAATATAAATGTCTATTCTATATTTGTAAGCCTATGAAATGAAAATTTTTTCCAGACTTTGTCTCCTAATTTTATACTTTTGACAGTGAACTTGTATTATGGAAAAGAAGTCAAGCACCAAATGCACTAGTAGTACAGATAAGGAGGTCTTGATGAGTATTGAAGAACCTTTGTAAAATAGGCATCTTATTGTCAGGTAGATACAGTATATATGTGCAAATATGTGGCATACATAGGTATCTATTTATTGCTATAATTTTATTTATTTATTGCTCTATCAATTCCCTCCTCAATGAATTTTCTGATTAACATTCCATAAAATCATTAGAGTTCCAGTATTTGGACTTCATAATGCATTTACACTTGTTCTCAGTAAATCTTTCTATGACACAAAAAACAAAGCCAATGGGATTTTAATTCTTTTGTTATCAAACAATTGCTTGTTAAAGATTCTTTTCAAGTTATCAATACATATTCTCTGGGCAATTCTGATAAATTCATTCACTCGCATCTCTTTCATTCTCTTTCTTACTCTTCCAATTCCCTACCAATGCATTTGGGTGTTTTTTCTTTTCTTTTTGCCACCATCATTCAAACAATTTACTCTTTCTCCTTTCAAACTTTTTCCTTCCATCTTTTTGGAATCCCTCTCTCTTTTCATCTCATATTCGTGTCATTATTGCCTTTCAATTTCTTGAATGATGATTTATAATACTTCATCTTCAAAAATCATGAAATACTTACTTTACTGATACTAAAACTAACAGTTAACAAAACAAACATGGCGTATGAGATCCGGGTATTGAGTAGGTTTAAAGGTTTGTTTGGACTTGTATATGCCACTGGCTTTCAATGCTCAGTTGGTAAGAGTGGCGGGGTGTTAACCTGGCCTCCCATCGGCATAGAGGGTTGTGAATTCAAGTCTAAAAGCTTATTCTGTAGTTTTGATCTGCACAGTTTACTCATTGCCAAAATAAGCCGACCTGGGTCAAATTACAACAAAATGTAATCATGCACATGAGAGAATCATGTTTAATATCACGTGAATAAGCCAGAAGACAGCACAGTATATCAGGAGAAAAACAGGAGTCCGAGATGTCATCGAAACCATTAGGAAACTTCAATGGCCATGGGTTGATCTTGTTGAAAGAATGGCGTAAAATCGTTGGTCATCACAACATACGACATGGATCCCCCGAGATCAAATGCAGAACAGAGACCAGCAAAATATGAGATGAAGAGATGAACTAAACAGGTTTAGGAAAGGTTGGCAATGCGACGCCCACAATAGAGAGGTTGTGGTGAATCCTGGGGAAGGTATTTGTCCAACAAGGATTGATAAAAGACTAATGATGATAATGAAAATAATAGTATCAGTACTGGATTAACTATGTAGTAAAAGTGGCATATTCTACTTTGCTCCTGGACGTCCATGATAGAAGGTATATGTCCAACAATTGACAATAAAAGATTGATGATGATGATGGAAATAATAGGATCAACTTTGTGGTGAAAGCAGCATATTCTTCTTCACAATAGAGAGATGTGGCGAATCCTGGGGAAGGTCTATGTCCAACGACGGACCATGAAAGACTGATGATGATGATGAAAACAATAGTATCAGTACTGGATCAACTATGTAGTAAAAGTCGCATATTCTACGCGCCCTGCAATTTGAAGGGCCCCACACTAAATGCTTGTAAGTTATCTCCACAGATCCAATGATTCTGCATTTGCTCTATTACAATAGAATTATATTGCCTTCAAATTTTATGAATGACTAGGTAGTTTGTATTTAACAATTCAAACTATCACCTTTTATTGAGGTTATTATTTCAATGTGGTAATCAATAAGAATGTTGTATGTATGTGATACATATATAAGGCATGGATACAAAGATATTCGAAACTGAAATCATAGCCTCTGTGCAAAGTTTAAAACAAAAAGAAAATAATACTATTATTGAAACATTGGATATATTTGTCTTATTATCTGGCTATATCGCATATGACAAAATTTATTTACTTCACTATGCTTGCAAGTAATGTGCTTTATTATTTGCATTTTCTTAATTTGGGGCCCCCTTATATCATAAGACACAGGATCCACATTAGCTTAGTCCAGTCCCGAGGAGTATGAAAATTCATAATAATGATTTAAATTCATATAATAAAATAATTGCTTTATTTTTTCAATCATTTTTTTCTCCTTTTCTTTCTTCTCCCCCCTCTTCCATCTATTTCTGTTACTTACTTCTCTTCATCATTTATTCCTTCTGCTATCAATGAACTTTTTGATCTCTAGTCCTGTTTCTTCATCTTTTTTTCATCTACCTCTCTTTTTCTCTCATCACACATATTATATCTCTCTCTATGCCCCTCTCTCTCTCTCCCTTGCACTTTCTGTCTTTTCTTTTTTCTGCATTAATCTTTCTCTCACTCCCATCGACACACGTTTCATCATCAGCTTTACCCTTTTTCTCCCTTTGTTTCCCATTTATGTACTAAGATTCTAACCTCTTAACACTTATCCCTGTCTTCTCCCTTATGGCCCCACTTTACCCTCTCTTTCATTCTGTATCTCCAACTATTTCTCTCTTTTTTTTTCCTCTGACATGAAACACACAATCAAAGTCCTTCACAGAAGACCATCCATCTATAAACATCAGTGAGATATAAGAGCAGATACTTATTCCTGATTTCTTTGCTAAGAGAACCAGAATTAACTCCAAATCAATACAAGCCAACTCGACTCTCCATGCCATTGATTACATAAGCAGAAGCATCAGGTAACGATCCAACTGTGCACTCTCACAACAACCACTGCAGAAACAACAACACCAACAATTTCAGTTCCAGGTTAATCCCAAACACACGTCATTAAGCACCATTCCAATGTCCACCAGTCACAAAGGTTTGGGTCAGAGGGTAAAGTTGTGAAGGTTAATGAGCCAGGAGAGCACAATAAAAAGACTTGCCGAGCCAATTCGTGTAAGCTGGACTCAATTGTTCTTTCTTACATATGCCACAACCGAGTCATGTTTTATGTAGCAAGGATTTCAGTGGCAAAGCCACTAGGCACAAAGAGATAATCCAAACCAATAATACGTATGAGATTAAGCTGAGTTTTCATTCAGTTCCACTTACTCTCTCTTATCTCTTTTCATCTCTCTCTCTCTTTTTGGCAGAATCCATTACCAATGGGTTAAACAGCACAACATGTTATTTGTAAACATAATGTGGGAACGAACGCTGAGAAGAGCATCAACACGCTGGATTGCACCAACAATATAAGATGAGAAGAAAGAGAAGAAGGAAGCTATTAGTATTTTCAAAGGAATAGTATTGAAAACTGCAGCCTCGATATGAAATTTATTGGATTAGATGTTAAGTAATGATACATCTCTTTTAATAGTTACATTCCATTTGCATTTGGCATAAATGCTGAGATAATACATGGCAATTAAGGAAGAAGACCAATCAATTTGTGGAACAGTTATAAATCTGAGCACAAATTTTCCTCAAAATACATTGAGAGATAAAGTTTTCAGTTAAAACTGCAAAGAAAAAGTCATGGACCAACTATTCAATCCCTAGAACTAATGAAAAAAGTATTTCTTTTTGGTTTAGGGGGGAATGTGTAATAAATATGTATCAAAAAAATAATATAGTTTAGGGATCAGAATGCTCATGTCAAAGCCAAAATGTTTTCATTTTGGAAATCAATTAAGTGACATTCTATTATATTTTCAACAGTGAAATGCCAGTAACATCTTACCTCTTACTGCAGATACCATAGAATTCTATAACCTTTTTTTGTGCAATGGTATACTGCTATCAAAAGGACAGATTCCCAGTACCAAGTAAGTTATTTTCTGATGCTTATTCTAGGATGAGAATCACAGTTCAAGTAAAGAGCTTTTATAACCAATTGTCATTAAGGCACAAACAATGACTTACATAATCACATCAATACGTTAGCAGCTTAAATGATGAAAAAACATTTATTTTACATGACAAATATTTATTTCTCAACATAATCCTTGTCAGTGTACTTTATTCAGTGGTGCGTAGTAATCACATAAATCAAATATCATACAGTGAAAATTTCAGATCAAAATTCAGCAAATAACTATAGGTCAGGTGATGGACTTATTTATCCGCTGTAATCCACATTTATTCTATAGCTTTCATAAATACATACAGAACAAAAATTATTTGAAACCCAAGTATCATTTCACCCAGGAGTCAGTCCAGTTTTTGTAAAATCTATCTTTCAAAAGTATAAATATCAAACAATAATTGTAGGGAATGAACTTTAAAGTGAGTAGGTCAATTGCTCAGCAATTACATTTTCTTCTATTTCATAAAACAACTAATTTTGTTTGACATTATGTTTCTGTCCTAAACATTGGTACGGCTGAATCAAATTCAGCACAAAATTGGTATGTACACTCAATGAACCTAGCGCAATGCTTTAAAGTAAAAAGTTTTCAGAAGATTTTTTAATAATAATCCAGTTTATTTTAATAGAACATTGCATATATATATATATATATATATATATATATATATATATATATATATATATATATATATATCTTTATATATTTATATATATTTATATATATATATATATATATATATATATATATATATATATATATATATATATATATATCCCTCAATTTATGTCATTTTTTGCTTTTACAAAAAAGGTGAAAAGGGAAAATATCATTTTTTTCTACTGTTAGCACACACCCACTCATCTCTCTTCTACACTACAGTCTCTTGAACCTCACCCTCACCAAGCAACAACAATTCTGCTTAATATATCATCGTCATCATTTTGGAGGATTGGGAATACTAAAAAATTTCTTCTGTATAACTGAAAGGTTTTTATTGGATCAATCTACTTTCAATTGTATAGAAAACCAGAATACATCTATAAGACACTTGCTGTACAGAAATGCACAGAAAGCTAGTCTTATGAGCCACTGCTGAAAAGTTGTCCTCAATGGTCCTTTGCCAGACTATGCTTAACTTAAACATGTAAATCTCCCTCTTTCCCTCAATATATATATATATATATATATATATATATATATATATATATATATATATGCATGTGAGTGAGTGCGTAGTGAGAGATATTTATTATTGTTTTAATATAATTCAAAGTCATAAGACAATTGTATATTCATTGTTAATACTGAAGCAGAATTTGACACAAGACCCAGGTAGTGGGTTACCCAGTGAGGATTGAATTCAATGGTAATAATGGTCAGCATCACAAGCTTTTCAACCATTATTACACTGATTGTGAAACTAAATTGCTAAAAGGTTCGAGAATTTCATAAAATTCCAAATAATTCATGAAATCACTAGTTTCACAATCTTACTCAGACAAATACATTTTGAACTAAAGCTAATTGAATTTCTCTGTTTTAAAAAAGACAGAGTATGGAGAAGGCAGTTTGAGTTCAAATTCTGCTATCTACTCATATCATGAATAGTATAATGTTCTTGGTTCTGTGTTTGTAATCATGGACTATTCCACTTAAAGGTTACAAGCTTGCTGATAGAGGTATCTCTTATTCACCCAATGAAAGAATGGACTCTTCCATGGAGGCAATTTTATACCTGGAAAAATATATCATCTAATAGAATTCTAAAGCTTAACACCATTCTTTCACTTTAAAGCAAAAGTATAGTTCAGCTTTCATTTTGCAGCAAGCAGTTATAGAGGCTGAGCAAACCCCATCCCATTCTCTTCTACACCCTAGTCTCCTGTACCTCCCACAACCACAATCTCCAGTTAGCCTGACATACCATCTTCACCAATTTTTGGCTCTGGGAATGCTCAGAAAATTTTCCATATAAAATAATGGTAATTGCTAATGAATAGCTTCTTCAGGAATACTTTCCGATGGCAAATCTATGTTTATTTTCATAAGGATCAACTACTAGGATTGATGTGAAAGATGCAATTAGATAATTTGTCATCATGAGATAAATTGGGGGACTGATGTGGTAATAAGCAAGAGTAAAGTATATCATATTAAAGAGACAGTAGTTATGGCACAAGGCTGCAGGTTTTAAATCTAGAGATCAACATCTGATGATAAGAGAGTGATAGGCATTCCCACAGAATGAGAGCAAAGTTGTTTCAACATTGAGCAGGTGGATAGAGATCTCATTATTTGACAGTTATTTTGTTTCAATTTTTCAAAAATCAATACTTTGGATCTCAGGAATCACAGCATTATGGAAAAAAACCTCACACAAAGGAAGTGAAACCACCTGATTGATTTGAAATAATTCATATTGAAACACAAGAGAAGTCAGTCAGTTTAAATAATCTAGATCCATACCCGGACAACAAAAAGAATTCAATTGATTAATCTGGTAGAAAGTACTTTTCAGATATGTTTAATTCCAAAAGTAATAAAAATGAGGAAAAAATGAATCATCATTACAACATAAAAATATTCAAACATTGATAAATGTTACTTATCTGCAGTTGAGGTTTTTCATTCCATAAGTCGATATGCTTTGTATTTAACCAGACTGGATAAAACTAAAATGCTTACCTACAAAAAAAAAAAAAAAAAGTATAAGAATTATGTAAAAGTACATTTCAGTAAAAGCTGGAAAAATATGTATAAAAGCTCTTGTAATAAGGCTCAGATTAAAAATCATTCTTAATATCTGTTATTTGATTCTTTTGTTCGATCCATATTTAACATATACATACCTGGAACTTGAAACTGAATCAGATAAGATTTCCCAAACTACAGTTAATTAACTATACCTTATCACTAACAGACATTCCTCTCAACAAACACATACTCCCTCAGGAATGGAACAACACATTACAATTGAGATAAAAAAAAATCGCCACCCCAGTTTGTAAGGGACACTTATAAACCATTATGATTAAAAAGTGGACAAGACCCTCTCACATTTGGGACATCATACCAACAATTGGCCTGGGATTGATAAATACACAATTTTGTTAACTCAAACATTTTCTGGAGTAGTTGGCTCAGACTAATGAAACATTTAATTAAATGAGGAAATCATAATTGTACCATCAACTTTTTGTCTTTCTGAATTGTCTCTTCAAGCTACTAATGTTGGATGAATTATAATTCACATCCATACACTGCATATATAAATATATATATATATATATATATATATATATATATATATATATATATATATATATATATATATATATATATATAAATATATATATGTATGTGTATTTGGAAATGGATAAATATGATTTAATAGAATGATTATGAATGGCGTTACCCATTATAATGTGGAAGTCAAAGTTCATAATTTTCTATTGTATAATAAGTGAGTCTGCATTGTAACATTTTTTCCCAATCTTACAAACCTTGATTTAAGTATCCCCCTCCCAACTTCAAGACTGATGCATGAAGAGAAAACTGTTGAGGTGGTGGTATGTTGAAACTAATACAGCAGGAACAAATGTGAAAAAATGTTTCAAGTTATTACAGCGGACTCACCAGAGAGTTACATTTTAAAAACTTGGAATTATATGCAGCAAGAGCCTAGAGTTGACTATAAGTAATTTTTTAGCAACAGACGAAAGGGTAAGGGTCCAATTCAGTTCCTTATTACAGTTGGTATAATCTGATTCAGAGTTTGGTTTGTTTTTGACTATTTTCAGTATTTTTTTAGCATTTTTGGTTTCAATGAGTCTAAGCTACTGACAGTCAAATTTAACATCAATGGATTCAGTGGATAACATTTTTTAAGGGTCTTTCTAACGTTTTGAAACTTGATCAAAGTGCCTTATTGGTGATTCAATATAATATTGAGCCATATCATAACAGGTTGACAGTGTATATATATATATATATAATATCATCTTAATGTAGCTTATGATTATGAATTTTGTAAATATCTTAAAATACTGTAATCAAACATTATGGAACCTGTAGAGAGGAAGCTACAAACATGTAGACATGGTTTGTGCCATAAGGAAAAGATCAAGAAACTTATGCAAATCAATCATAAAACAAAACCAATTTTGAATGCTTGAGTCTGTTAATATAAGTAAATAAAATGCATGATACTACAAAATTAAAGATTTCTAATTTTCAATTTTCTCAAAAGAGGGAAAACTGGAGGAAATCATTCAAATTTATTTTTGTTGAGTAAAATTGATAATGTAGTCGGAAGCAGTAGAGAGTGCTGAAAGTTGGAATTTATTCTGAATTATTTCATTTGAACGTAAAGGCTAATTTTACTTTTGAAGGAGCAATAGGTTAATTGAATCTGACTTCCTTTTGAATTCTGGTATTTGTACTTCAAGGAAGATACTGAGAAAGAAATGGAAAAATAAAGGGAGGAAAGAAGAAGTTGAAAGAAAATAATGAAAATAACAATAGGATGAAAATCAGACAGACACTGGAAGTGAGTAAGAAAAATCAGGAGGATCAGAAAGAATAGAAGAAATTGAAAAGTAGAACAAAAGAAAAATTTTTAAAATCAAAAGGTAATAAAATTATGGAAGAAGGTATGAATGAGGAAAGAGAGAAAGAAGGAAATTGAAGAAAGAAAGATAATGATGAAAAACTGAAGATAAAAAGGAAAAAAAGGTAATCAAAGAAGAAAGAAAGAAATTGAAGGATAATCAAAAAATGTAAGAAAAAAATAAAAATTGTGACAGAAATGAGGAAGAAAATACAGGAAAAGATAAAAATAAAGGAATTAAAAGCAATGAAAACTGAAGATAGCCTTCAAAAATGAAGTAAGAGAGACAAGCAGAGAGGCAGGGGGAGATAAGTTTCAAGAATGTCATTGACAAAAATGTTCACGTCACTTCCAATTTACTAATTTCCTATTTAACCTGTCCAATCAAGTGAAAAGGTACTGGAAGACTGCAGCAGATACTAATAGGGAATAAATCCTCTGCAAAGGACATTCATTAACTCAAAGAATTTACCCAATAAGCAAATCCTTACAGCTGCTGCCATAGCACAAGGAAGCAATCAGGCTCATAGAAAGCTAATCAGTCATATCCAACATAATTCACTCTCTTCAAGAAGAAATAATTGATTCAAGTCTTAAAGCTTTTGCACAATTGCTGTGCCATAAAAGTGCATCAAATACGCTGGTCGGTCTGAGAATGGTATTGGGAATGGTTTACAGAAATGGTCAACATCCGTCTTTTGACTGAAGGACATTTGGCAACATACCAGTAACTAGAAGAGTGCAGGGATCATGCTTTGTAGAAAGGTCATCACATGAGATGTTGGGTTCTTTCATTGCATCAAAATCTTTCAAGAGGGCTACAAATGAATAAATATCTATTTTTAAAGTTTGGGGATTGTTGATTTTATAAGTACAACACTGATTATATAAAAAAGGTTTGTAGGCTCATTTGTACAAAATATTTATGAATTTACAACAGCGTAGTTACTGCATTCCTGAATTTGAACTCAATATGATTAACTGATGCTTAAGCAGCATTTGACCAAAAGCTTCCAGAAGATATGACTCATCTGCAACATTCATCAGATATTGCATCTTTGGAATACCATTTATTTTGGTCTTTACAAATATTTCTTAATGGAAAAAATTGCAAAAAGCACCTAGAGCACTTCTTTGGTGAGAAAAATAAAAAGATCTTGTTGGTTTGATTTATGAAGTTGCCTGAAAGACACAAGTTCAATAAAAGGAATGTTGAAAATTTAAAAAAATATTTTTTTTCATTTTTATATAAATTTTTTTCTATGTATACTACATATCTATTTTTTACAGAATCACTTCATCTGAAGCATTGAGAAAAATTTTTTTTTCTTGAAATAGGAAATCATATGAAAGGGCCCACCTCAATAATTCTGAAAATTCAAAGAAGAAAAAAAACACTCCAGCTATGTGTGTAAGTGCTACCATAAATGGAAAGGTATAGATTTCAGAATGTGCCTCTGAGATCTTTCAATGTATCGACAGAGTTGGTTTTTTTATAATCATTCCCAGCTGACACTTGGAAAATGAATAAGACATGGACACCCTTCCTTGTTTTCACCGAACTTTCCAGTGAAATACCAAGGGAATTCCATATTTTTTATGGAATTAATCCATCCACCCAGGTGCAAAGCACTTTCTAAATGCCACAAAGAAGTCATGAACAAAAGTTGTGTGTTCAATGTTTTCCAATCCAGACAAAATTGTGGTTAGTGGGCAGGATGGAAGCTTGGAAAAGATGAGGGTAGAGAATGAGATCACTTTGGATAGACTCCACTCGGGGCTCATTGTTGGCTTCCAAGCATCTCAAGCAAACTTAACTTTGTTACTTTTTGAAGCCTGACTGAGCATGTTGTCAGTCATAAGAATCTCCTTTGCCAATTGTTTTCATTAGTTTCACCACAACAGAAAGTATTCAACTGTCAGATATTGTTGAAATGCATGACTTCATATCAGGGAATTTTTGTATTTTGACTGTTTTCATTTTATTTGATCTATCTGCTTTCCTATTTTTCGATTCTAATTCAAAAATTCCTACTGTTCCAGATGGCAGGCATCCTAGGTGACTTCCCATATTGCAAGAACCTAAGTCTGGCTCTGACTCTATTCAAGAATAATGCTTCCAATTTCCAAGATTTTGCAGATTTGTTTTCCTCTCAAAATTGAAAAGATATGTAGCGGCCATTTCTAAATAAAAAATATGAACAGAAAATTGATCTGAAAAGTTACTATATGCATTTATAAGTGAATATGTTCACTCAGAAGATATCAGGGTCAGGATTACTCTCACAGCCAACTACACAAGTGAACCAATAGCGATTTGATACAGTCACTTTTTAGCTGGAATCCAATCAAGTCATCCATAAACTAAAAGATTAGTCCCCAAGATGGGTGGCAAATAATCTTCAACTTAAATCAAGTTGAAATTTTGTCCAAACTTTTGTCTCTATTTCAAATTACTATAAAAATAGATCCACAATGTCAATCACCGTATTGACCATCAAGGGTCATCAATTCTGGTGAACATGTGTGTGTGTACATTAGTCTGCTCAACCTACTGGCCTACCCCAAACTATGACTTTTAAAGCCTGGTTGGTTGACTTTTTGAACAAAACAGAAAATCTATGCATTATATGGTTGGAAATAAGGAATTAGAGTTGAAAAAGATTTTCAACTAGAGATTGACACCCTATTTTGAGTTTAATTAAGAGAAAAATTTTGAAAAAAAAAAATTCTGATATTTCTATGTTACAAATAAAAAAGCCCAAATATTTGTCTAAAAAGAGAAAAACAAATTACCATTAATTATAAGGTAGACTTAGAATGTAATAAAGTCAATATTTACTGATTTTCTTTAACTTGCTTTGATCTTTTCTTGAATTTACCAACATAATCATTTTTGTTCGCACTTTTCACATTGTTAATTTTTTAAAAAATCATTCAAGTTTACACACAAAGTTTCCATCAGATTTTTCTCCAATCTTTCTTCTTACTAATGACAAAAAGTTTCGGGTTCACTGACCAAGCAAGAATTTCATTGGGGAGCTGACATTTGGAAAAAAAAAGCCTCAAATGGCACAACTGAATAAATACTCCCACCTTTTAATAAAAACAGGAAGAAGCATTTTTTACAAGAGATTTTTGTGTTTTCAATCCATAAAACCTTACTTTCCTCAGGGAATTTGTCACTTTTGATAAAATCAAATTTTTAAGGTGTTATGATGGTGGTCAAAAGTACAATTTATACAAATAAAATGTTTTGATACAAGGTCATCTCAATGAAGTGTTGATTCTATAGGAAGTTGTTTATTGGAACTCTGATGAAACGTTTGACAAAATGTTGTCAGATGCAAGAAACAATTATCATGATGAACTCCAAAGCTTTCTCAAAGTCTAGATGACTATTTTTTGAACAAGCCAATTAATGCCTTCAACCAACCAAGTTGTATTGAGATCTTCATCATTACTTCCAATATTCATTCTACAGCCAAGGAAAACTCTTTGCCAAAATAAAGTCTATAAAGTCATTTCAAAGCAGAAATGATGTAAAAAATCCACAGTTTGCATACTGAATAAAATGAGATGAATTGAAAAGTCTAATTAATCAGACTTGGAATTCACAAGATTAATTTGTTTTTATTGAGTTCGATGGAATTTAACAACCCTGATGAATTTGTTCGCTTTTTTTAAAAACGGGAGACCTCTTCCGAGCGAGTCATATGTTTAGAACTTGCAAGTCATTATAGTTGATTCACACACCTATTGAGTATATATTTTTGATAGATCAAAAAATAGGAAAAGGCAGAACAAATAAATCCTAGAAAAAGCATACATCATTAATGTTGATTGGTACATTTTCAGATTGATTTCACTTTAAGATTTGCTGAGTGTTTGTTTGTAGAGATTTTGATCAATGTTGAAGGAAAAAATGCAAATGGGAGCCATAAGGGTGTGTGGGTGAACAGGCAGGCAGGGATATAGATAGGAAGTTGTTGGGAGGCCAAGGACTGGGTGCTTGGAAGCGTGCAATGATTAGCAATTACTTCCCAGCAAAGAGACTAGAATAAAGGGAGAAGATGGAACAGCAGGCTGTATGCTGCTTTCATTACAATCCAAATCAGATACAAAACATGAAAAATTAGATACACAGGTCCTTATTTTTCTCTTTCTTTAAATATCCATTCTCTCTCATCTATATGTACACTTCTTCTCTGTCTCCATCACTATAATCCCTGTACGTACATGAGAGAGAGGGTCGATTAAAACATAAAAATTACGGAAAAAAATTATGCAAATTACATTAACAGATATAAGAGAATAATTGACTGAAACGATATTCTAGATTCTGAGTTTGATTGTTAACAAATACGGAAATAAGTACAAACGAAAAGGTTAACAATAATATGAATTTTTGGAAAAAAGTTTTTTCTATATATTCAGTGCTTAAAGCTTTAAAGCTTTCTAGACTATATATATATATATATATATATATATATATATATATATATGTATATATATATAAATAAATAAATATATCGTGTGTGAGTGTTTGTGAGTATATGTGAGTGTGTTTGATATTCAGTTCATTATAATTTGATAGTTTTAATTGTTCTAAATCTTTAAATTCAAGATCTTCAAAAATCGAAGAAATTCAATCCTCAGCTCTACAAGATTCTAACTCATAAGAATCTGGGTATACTATGAGGTATATATATATATATATATATATATATATATATATATATATATGTGTGTGTGTGTGTGTGTGTGTGAGAGAGTGGGGGTTATTGGATTGGTTGTATAAATATGAGTTTGTTCAATTGTCATTCTACAGACACATACACATATACACAAGGATATATCAATAAAGATAATGTATATTCTTGTAGCTACTCAACATACACAAATAATAGCCGAGACGGTAAAGACGATGATCCTTTTTCAAGTCATAAAAGTATCACAAACTTATTTTGAAACCAATGGATAATCATCTTAATAATTCTTCCATACTGTACAGTCACTTCAGTTAATATATATATATACATATGTATATATATATATATATATATATATATATATATATATATATATATATATATATATATATATATACATATATATATATATAACTTGATTTGTTTCAATACAGGTAGCAGGAAATGTCATGAAATAACTGGTAAGAAAAGATAGACTGAGAGACAGGAAGTACAAAGATCAGAAACCATCATCATCAGCCACAGCAGCCTTTTAACGTCTGTCGTTGAACCTAAGCTTTCCCAAGATTTGCCAGACCTCTCTATCACAGAACCAGTATTTTCTAAACTCGTTTAGTTCATCACGCCATCCTATGTTCGGCGCACCACAGTTTTGCATATGATCTCTGGGGATCCACGTTGCAAGTCATGATGTCCAGCTATTGTCTGCTATTCCTGTTACATGACCAGCCCATTGCCATTTGAGTTTTTTTACTGGATTTTATGATATCTTTGATGTCTGTTTTTATTCTAGTATATTGTTCTGTTATGATCTCTCCAAGCTATGATTCTCTTATGTGTGTATTTGCATGGTTCTCAGTTTGAGGTTCAATCTTTTGGTCAAGTTCCATGTTTCAGCTCCAATGGTGACTATCGGAAGGGTGCATTGGTTGCAGACCCTTTTTTTTAGCATCAGCATGACTCTTTTGTTCTTAAAGATTAAGCTTGCTCCCCTAAAAGCTTGCCATCTTAGAGTGATTCTTCACTTGATGTCTTCTTGTTTTGAGGATTTAATAGAGATTTGTTATCCTAGATGAATGCAGTAGTCTACTTTCTCTAGTTTCTATGTTTTTGATTCTGATTGTTGTGTCTTTGTCTTCAAAGGGTTTGTTGTACCTGACATTTAGTTTTTGGAAGATGATGTGGGGACCAGCTTTAATGCTTTCTTCAATTCAGTTCATGTAGCATTATTTGGAGGTTATGAAGCTTCACAACAAAAAGGATGGTTTGAAAATTAGAGGTTACTCAGGTATTCCTTTTCTTTTCTGATTCCTTTATTTTCCCAGTTTAGGTTTCAGACGATAATCTTGAGGCAAGCTGTGAAGAGTTTCAGTAAGCTGGTATCACCTTGCCTTATTCCTTTTTCGAGCTGAAAGGAGTTTGAGTCTTCAGGTAGCCTGATATAGCCTTATGTCAGTAGATATGATGCAATACTCTGATATATACAGGGTCTACATCATTGAAGTTTGTTGACCATTACTGCACTGATTGTGAAAATAGAGTTTTTATGAAATGTTCAGGGATTTCACAAAATCTGTAGAAATTTCACAAAATCACCAGTTTAAAAATCCCAATAAAACATATATAAAAGAAATAAATTAATATTACTTAGGTATATTTGGTTTTAAAAGAGGCAGTAAATTGTAATGTCTGATTAGTTCCTAGGTATATCTTCTGAAGAGATATAGAATATAACAATTATAGCTATCAAGTAAATAGCAATAAGACTCTAATGTACAATGTACAAACAGAGACATTTTCACACTCTTTTGCAATCTCAAATGATGGTTGTACAAATAAAACCTCAAGATACTGATCCTATGTATTGTAATAAAACTGTCTTTATGTAGTGTAATCTCAGTTGGGAATGATGTACATCAATACATCAAAATAAGTTTCTTTCATGGAACTAATATAAATACCAGATCAAAACTTCCTAATAATTAATATCTAGCAGTAAGGAGTTGTATTAAATGATGTAAATATCCCAAATAGTAATTTTAATATCAGAAAATGAGAAGATTTTTTATAGTTAGCAGAAACTACATTACATTGCTTTGATTTCAAATTATAACAGAGTAATATACATGGAGAAAATATCATATATGTAGGTGAATCATCATTTAGTTTTGGGAGCAAAACACCAAAGATGAAAAACTTACTACAAAAGTTATATATATATAAAAACATATTCATATATATATATATATATATATATATATATATATACACTAACATTTGAGCCTGCAATTTGTTTCTTCATTCATGTCTCTTCACCACTAAAACTATAAGGCCTATTGACCTAATATTCTGCATGTACACTGAGAAAAGGTCAACTTACCATATAGGCTATGTAAGATTGACCTCAGAGGTCATTCTTTGAATGCTGAAATTTAGCATTTGTGTACATAAATCACAGTGAAGATTGAGATCTACATATGTGACATTCAAGGTCACCAAAGATCATCTCTGACCATTTTAAAACAATTTCAAAGTTTTTGCCACAATTTAGCACCAATGAAACTGAAATAAAGGATAGCAGTACATCTTTCCATGGCAAAAGTCATATGCAATACAGACTTGACATCTGAGGCTATCAAAAATCATACATGGTTATTTTTTTCCAATTTCCAGGGAATTTGACTTGTCATGAATCTTTTCAAGGCAAATGCAATCAGCAATTTAAAGTTTAACTCAGAAGTTATTTGACATCACTGTCCTATGACTATATTAATGCTTACACAACTAAACAAATTGATATTCATACTAACACAATTATGTCTCATTACTACTAAAACAATGACATCCTTAAATGCAATGTTATTGCACCCTTCCCATCAGGCAGTATTAAACTCATCTTTTAAATTTCTTCAAGAGTCTCTTTGTTTTTTCCCGACCTTCATAATTATTGTATTGTGATTCATCAATGTTCTATCCATCCACTTGTAACATGGTAGTAGAAGTCTCAATAGACCGATCATCCATAAGAATATCAACAAAAACAATGAAACAGAAAAAAACAATGGACTTTTCCGCAAAAAAACTCTGAATTTCCATCAGCACAACCTCTCTGAAGCATGGTGCATGCAGAAAACAAAACTGATACTGTTTTTGCTAGTGACAGAGTCAGATAAAAAGCCAGGTTGGGTTACTGCTAGAAGATCATGAAATTTTCTCAAGATTTAAGTTTGACAAAAATGATGACTAACAAAATCTTGACAAAGCAATCAAAAAATTTGTCAGTCCAGAAAAAATCTGACCATTCTCAAACAAAAGTTCTCTACATGCAAACAGACTGATAGACAAAGGCTCGAAGAATACATCCCATAACTGCAACAAAAGGCTTCACAATGCTTGTTCAGAGATATCACTGACAGTCTGATTAATGATATTAATATGTGATGTCTTTAATTCTTGCCTCAGAGAGAGACTACTCCAGGAACCTAACTTAACTCTGGAAAAAGGCATACATGCAGGACAATTAACTGAAGTGACAATCCTCAATCTTAGCTCCTTCTACAGAAATATGATATATGTCGACATGAGTGCTGTTTGTAAAACGCCAATACAAACAGAGGCACTAACCTCGGAAACCATAATCTGGTGATGACAAAAACTGATAATCATATTCATTCTTGCAAATTTTGTGGCGGTACTCACCCAATAAATAACTGTCTGGCATATCACAGAATATGCAATAAATGCCATGAAAAGGACATTATTCCAAAGTCTGCAACTCTAAGAAGACAGTGCTTAAAATCCATATTTCTTTGGAAAGCAATACAGACACGACAGATTTCAATTTAGCTCAAAGGTGTTTTTATTCAGTTTCAAATCACATACTTGGGACTTCTAATCACTAGTGGAGAATAAAAACCTGATCAATCCATGATTGAAACCATTATCAACATGCCACAACCCAAATGCAAATAAGACTTTCAAAGATTTCTAGGAAGAAGAAACTATCTTTGCAAATTTATCCCTAATTACTCAGAAGTAACAACACCTCTATGTCTACTCCTACAGAATGACATGATAAGCCTCAAATTGAAGCAGTTGCCAAACTTGAAGAAATGATTACCAACTATTCTGTTCCACAGTTCTACAACCCAAAATTACAAACAAAAGTAACAACTGACTCAAGTAAGCATGTAATCAGTACTATCCTTGAGCAAAACCACAATGGAAATTGGTTATTCATTACCTTTTTGTCATATGCTACTATGAGCCTACTGAGCAAAACTACTGTCCCCTAGAAAAGGAAGCACTCAGGATACAATTCACTTGTTGCAAATTTCATAAATTCATCTTTCGGTCTCACCTCATGTTCAAAAATGATCATAAACCGCTAAAACAAATCTTTAAAAAAAGATGATTCGCAAGTTTACCTCACGAATACTACGATTCTTGTTTGCCTTACAATATTATGACTATGAGCTGAATCATGCACCAGGCTGTGATGCAGTTGTTGCTGACACTCGTGCCTATCTTCAGGATCACAACCCTAAAATATGTAATTCAGATATGAAAAGCTATATACATTATATTGTAAAACAATCTCCTATGAGTGACAACAAACCTAATATATATACAGAGAAGCCATTGCAGGTTACTCAACCCCACAAATACTCATAAAGTACACAAAAAAATATTAGCCCTACCAAGACAACATCCCTTCTCCTCTTGAGCCTTATATTTTTATCTGCAATGAAATCTGTCGTACAATGACTTTTACGCAAAAACACACAAATAATTGTACCCAACTCTTTACACAAAGAGGTTTTACAATGTACACACACTGGTCACTTGGACATCGAGAAATGCTTAGCAAGAGTAAAATAATCTGTTTACTGGCCTGGCATGAGCTTTCAAATAAAAGACATGGTCAGCTGAGCCATTGATTCCCGATTACATCTCTGTCTCACCATGAACCAAATTTGGAACACACATATCCCATTTACTTCAAAGACATGCCTTGTCATAATGGTATTTTGATCTAACATAAATTCAAGCTAGTGAATCAGCCACAACAATAAAATATTTGAAAAACACATACGCAAAATTTGGCATTCCGCGAATCGTCATTAGTTACAGTGGACTAGAAGTCGCATGATTTTCAATCGTTCACTGAACAATGGAACTCCCAACATATACAATTAAGCCTAAATCACTCCCAATCCAATGGTAGGGAGAAACATCCAAACAATAAAAAAGCAATAAAAAACAATGATGATCTGGTCTTCGCACTGATGGCATTGAACACCATACCACTGAAAAATAGAACACCATCTCCCATTGAATAACTCATGAACAGAGTCACAGTGTCTTGCACACCAAGCTCTCAAACATAAACCATTAAAAAAAACCACTTGCATCACAGACAGAGAGAAATATATCAGCACGCAAACTGCCAGCACTAAAACCAAATGAGGGTGTGTGATTGAAATCTGGAAACAACTGGAACACTAAGGGTTAGATTATAAAGAAACTTCAACAACCTTGTGCATACTTGGTAATCACCAAAATGGGAACTACATAAAAAGAAACCAAAGCCATCTACTCAAGACAAAAAAATGCACACAGATAACCCTGGAAATGGATGACCAAAACATAATACCAATCAATTCCGGACCCATAACGATAGCAGCAGATCCACATCAGCAAATCCAGGAAGCAACACAACAAACAAACCGCAACGCATTAAGAATAATTTTCCCTCGAGATACCCTGAACAAATACCTTGAAGGAAGGACATAAAACAACCCCATATAACAAGATTCCACCAGAGTAGTTTCAAACCAAAATGAATAAAAAAGATAAGATATTATCCCCCTTACATCAGAAAAAAAAATTCTCAATTCATACATAAAACACACTCATGCAAGAAATCACACTTTCATCCCCCAACTCACAGCTCAGAAGCCTCACCTAAGAGAGAGGATGATATATGACTATATCAATATTTACACTACTGGCAGTATCAAAGTCATCTTTTTAAACTCTATACATATTTACTGAAGGATTGACTCTGTTGCTTAGGATCAGAATATGTGTGCACTCTGCCTAAGGTGAAAGTGTCATTCTCCAGTACTTCTGTCAAGGATCAGAACATAGAATCTGTAAGTGAGTACACACTCATTGAAAAATGTTACACACACACATGAAGCTCAATTCAATTTCCTAACACTTTTTTGATCAGTTTCAGGAGTCAGGACAAAAAAAAAATAAAGATCCTTACATATGTCCACATATGCATACACACCAAGTTCTCCTTCACTTCTACTTCCCTACTTTTATGCATTCTCTTTTCTGTTTTTTCTTTCTCTTTGTCATTCTCTCTTTTTTTTATTCTCTTTTTCATTCCATCTTTGCTGTTTTTTTCACTCGCTCTTCCCTCTCTCTTTTTCATTTTCTCTACATATTTAGAACAGCAAAGAGATATTCAATGAACAAAACTTCGTTATCAGCATACTTGTGATATATATACTGATCATTCCTTCTCCTTCCAATATGTTGCTTGTTGAAACTTTCAAATAATAGTAAGAGTTTAACAAAACATCAATTTCATAAATGCCATCAATCTTTATAGTCTTATTGTTTTAGAATTAAAAAAAACAAAACAGAAAATGTGATAAATCATAAAATTGTCTAGAATGAGTTGAACAAACTAGAAGAAAAAAGTTTTTTTTTAATTTCATACATACTGGAATTTCAAGCAGTCAATAAAAACTGAATATCCGAATGATATTCACTCATGGATTTTCACTAAATTTAGTTATGCTAACATGCAAAGAAATTCAAGAACTGATTCTGCAAACTGTAATTTTAGTAATCGGTTCTTACACATTAGTGCAAACTCCTTGTATGCCATCACAGGGTTCTACTTATATGTAAGTATAATGCAAAACTAAATCCTTACTTTTTGTTCAGTATACATATATTCATCCTATTATTCAATTATTTTGATTATTTGATTTGAAAAGAAAAAAAATTTCAAGGGTTTTAGGGGGGTTTCTATCTACATGTAACTATAATACAAAACTGAACATTAAACATCCATACAATATACAAATATACATTTTATTATAAGTAACCATCAACCAAAACAGTCAACATAGGTCAGTTTTCAAGTCTGGCTCACCGGTTATGTATATATATATATATATATATATATATATTGCATTCCTACGTCACACCAATGGAACTAGAGAACTGAAAATTTAACCATTTACTTCTCAGTATGTCCACAAAAAATGTTTTGCCCCTCAAAAAATTTGCCCCTCAAAGTAGGTTTTTTGGGGGGGAGGTCAATTGGTAGCTTATGCTGAAACCTTAATTTGTATTCAGCAGCATTCACAATGTTTTCTCTCAAATTCAGACTTTTTTAGTGATCACTTTCCAACAAAAGGTAGAACTAATTTATATATTGATCAATCCTTTTGTCCAAACATTGCATGCTTCTGGAAGATGTTGGTCCCGTGATGGTTTCTAGTGAATGACTAACCTAGTATTTATCATAAAACAACTAGCTCTCTCTACCAAATACTATAAAGCGACTGGCTCTGTTTGTCACTCTCCCCAGAGCTGTAAGTGAGGTTTATGAAATGCTGAGCATAGATAGAGTCACCTGGATTCAATTCATGTACATTCATGTAATAGTGTAAGTGCAATGGTTCTCAACCTAGGGGCCGTCAAACTTGTTGTCATTGTGTGGTAGTAGAAATTGGATTAGGTGAACAATAATTCATAAAACTTTATTGGGCCTATTGGAGGCAATTCAAAATCCTATAAACACATAAGTCTAGCCAAAATAGTAGGACCACGGGAACCCCCTGGATTTTTCTATGCCATCTGTTTTTTCTTAATCCTTGAAGAGTTTATTATTTTATGATGCTGCATGTTAACAGGCTGAAATAACATCTCACAAGATTCATTTTTAGCCCGATATTACACCAAGTGCAAACTTAAACCAGATCATAGAAAAGATAGAAAACAGCATAACTTTTGCAATCAACAACATACAGAGGCAAATAAACACATTGTTTTGAATAAAAAGGGCTATTGATAAGATTCAAACTCATCTTGACTTATCTAAGCCTGTTAACTTGCAGAATCATAAAAAAGACATGACTTTTGAAGTAAACATCCTGATTGAACACATTACCCCATATAAATCTGACCTGAAGAATTCAGAAGAATAGTTATTATTAAGGTTCAAACACATCTATCTTAGGACAAAACAGAAAAAAGCTTAGATATTTTGGGAAATTCAATTATATGTTTTTGTGTATACACTAGATATCAATTGGTTGTCCTGTAATCTGCTTTTTCTCAATTCTTGAAGTGTCTATTTTATGACTCTGTCTGCTAAAAGGCAGTAATAATATCTGATGAGGTTCGTTTTCAATCCTATATTACACTTAGTGCAAGCCCAAAACTGGACACCAAAAATAGAACCACTTAACTTTTGAAATAAACACCAAATAGAGACAAACGAACATATTTTCTCACATAATTCTGACTCAAACAATTCAGTAAAGTGGTTATTTTTGAGATTCAAACTCATCGTGACTTATTTAAGCCTATTAACTTGCAGAATCATAAAATAGACGCTTCAAGGGTTAAGAAAAACAGGTGGCGTAACAAATCCAAGGGATAAACACAACCTACTTTTTTAATCAGACTATATCACAATGACAAAATATTGAATAATAAAATATCAAAGATGATGAAAAATGAATAAATGGATTTCATTTGCCCTGATGATATTTCCGAGAATTGTGTTGAAATCACATTCAGAGGAGGAAGAAATGGTAATGGACAAAAAAACAAACAAACAAATGATCAAATTAATTTGCTTAGAGTTATTATTTCAAGTCTTTTTTCTCTCCTTCTTTCATTCCTTTCTTCCTTGCTTTCCTCTTCTTTCATTGACTGGATTTTCTTTGCTGTCATCCGGACCAGCTCAGTCTGAGTTCAGTGGACTTGGTAGCCGCTACGGCCAAGACTGTCCCCCATCTTAAACATTGGGACAGCTCATGCAAATCTGGCATGCAAACTTAACAGACCTAAGGGAATGTTTTGAAATTAAAAGTTCTGAGAAAAAAAAAAATTCAATTCACAATTTGATTATTACACAAAACTGAATTCTTCTATTCAATATGCATTTATAGTTTCTTTTATTTCATTACTTATTCAAAAAGAACTGATTTTGTCACCTCAGCTTGCTCAAGCATTGGTACAGTCCAAACAAATTTGGCAGGCATACTCAATGGACAAGGGGGAAGGTTTTAAAGAAAAAGTTTTCACAGAAAAAAGTTCATGGGTTTTCGATAGGGTTCTATTTAATATCTATAAGTAACTACAATGCTAAACTGAACCATAGATTTCTGTTATTGGGCTGTTTTTATGTGGTATACACATAAAACTTTAACAAGCTGCAGTTGTCCATTATTTTTTCCTTTTCTCAAAACTGTTGAATAAAAAATAAATAAACATGCACAAATATATTTCTTCATTAACATCAAACATCTTTTTGTCGAAGTTTTGAATCATGATGACACTATTTCCTTTTTTATTGGTTCGTCTTTCTCTAAGCGTATTTCATCTGGCATTTTGGATCAGACAGGCTGCATAATGGTGCATTACAACCACCCACAATCATTTTCAGCCATAAACATCAGAGAGAGATTGAGTTTTAAGATACCAAAATTTTGGCTCCTGATTTAAAGATAAAAAGTGAAATTATTTTCTGTTTTACTGAAAAAATTCCAAACTCTGGTTTTGATTTAGATTTTCTTTTATTTCTTTTCAATTGCTCATCGTTACATTACCCCCTCTGAAGCTTCGAAAGATGGGGGTGAAGTCAATAGACAGTCTGTTGACTACTTGAGCTAGAATAAAAAGATCAGGTACAGCTGCTTCTATCTTTCTCGATTCCTTTGCTTCTTCTGTTTCTTTATTACCTTTGCCAACAAAGTATTTGCAATCACCCGTGTCCGTCTGTCCATCCGTCTGACTGTCCTTCTATCCATCCGTCTGTCAACACTATATCTCCATTCCTGATTTTCATTCAATCTTTAGTGACAATAGTCTTGGCAGGGGTATGTGCTCCCTGAGTACTTTCAAGTTTTTTGATTGTTATTCACTCTCCTTTTCTAATTCTTCCTCTTTCTACTCACTGACTTGCACTAGTTTTCTTCTCTTCTCTCTTTTTTTCATTCTCTCCCTTTTCACCCTCATTTTTCTATCTTATCTTTCATTTCTTTTTCCCTTCATTTTTTTTTTGATCTTTCTTTAAAAAAAAACAGTAAAAATACAGCCAAAGCAACCAGCACTTGAATGTCATCAATAGTATTTATTGAAATATTAGTTTTGTACCAGACTGGCAAAATCTCAGAACTCACTCGAGTGTAATCTTTATAAGGAATTACTATTTATCTCTATCTATCTTTCTGTATTCCTCTTTCTCTCTTAACAGTCAAGTGCCTTAGGTTTTTCTATCATTCACCACCCCTTCTTTCAGTTCTCTTTACTTATCTTCTATTTTGCTCTTTCTTTCCTTTTTATATTAAACCTATTTTTGTGTCTTTCCTTCAGATCTTTTTCTTAGTTCTGTTTTCTTCTGAGGCGTATTTGCTTTTTGAAAATGCCCCAATAGGTAGGGATGCCTAAAAGTTTTATAAGTAGTAGTTCACCTACTGAATCTCTAATATAACCATATATTAAAGGGGGCCACTCAAACAGCCAAAACCTGGGCCTTGAGATACCCCCCCAAACTCTAGCTAAATCACTATTTTTTTAAATTTTATTATCTTATTCTATTATTTTCTTCCAATTTTCTTCACTTTCTACATCTTTTCTTTTCTGATTTTCTTTCTTGACTTTTTCATTTTATCTTTCCACTTCCTTTTATCCTTGTTTCTTCTTTATAACAATCTTCTACATTCTTTATTTACACATTCGCCATTTTTTCTTTTTCTGTCATCTCTTTTTTTATTTTCAACTTCCTCGTTTTCCTTTCTCACCCATTATCACGTAAACATTTACCTTGAGCTTACCTTCCACTTTTTCTACCTAATTTTTAACTATTTCCTTCTCTCTCTTTTTCAATTTTTCCTTTCTCAATCTCTTCTTCTTTTCTTTCTTTCATCCTTTCAAAACTGTCACTTGCAACTTATCTTCTTTTTTTCAACTTTAAACTATTGTTCTTTTTTCTCAAAATCTATTCCTCCCAACCTTTCTCTTCATTTTCAATTTTAACGTATAAAATCCTATTTTTTTCCTAATCTACTTTTCTGTCTCTATCTTTCCAGAACTGATTTTTTTCTACCCTCTTTTTTTTTTCTTTCACTTCCATTTATCAAAACTTTTTCTACCGATCTTTCAAACAGATACATAAATGAGATAAAGCTTATTTATTAGTGTTCATTCAAAATTTTCGATAAAACAAAAAAATACATTAAAAAAGGTAGGCAGGTACTCAAATCAGAACTTATGGAGTTAAGATGCATAAAAATACACAAGGGTATTGCTCAATGGTCAAAGTGATGAACTTAAGACACATAGATTGAATCCTTGACATGAGTGAGTGAGGCTTATGACTATATCCAACCAAATATCATTTTGATCTGAACATTTGGTCTTGTATTAATCTTAAGTATCCAACAATTGAATTGTTGCAATACTTTTCATCATAAGAAAGAAACATGAGTGGCTATGCAATGAGCCTTTTTTTTCTTTGTTTTCCTCAATCATGAAACATTTAATGACTTGCTACCAATATTGGTTATCAATCATGAGGTTTAGATTAGCTTTATTAACCAAATTAGTTATTTCAGCACTTTCAATGACTTCAAAACTAAATAAACTTATGTGCTTGGATCAAATTTTATTCTTTTATTCAATCTATCTTAGAAACACATCCAGTGAATAACTAGTAGCCTTCAGCTGCTCATCATGTGTAAATCAGGTGATTTCAAGGACAGTTCTACTAAACGATATTTGCTGAACATGGAGATTTCAAAGGTCATTTTCACCCTCATACTGTTCCATATCAGTTCCCCATTGTTATAAAAATGATTATGGAATCAAAAGATCTAGTGGAGGTTTACCTTACATCAGTATTTTCCATAATATGTTCTCAGTTTAAGTCTCAAAATCTTCATTTGAGATAAATTTTCTAAATTCTTTAAAAGCAGCAGAATTGATTATCATGAATTCTCCAAGGTTACTTAGTGTAAAAGTGTGTATCAAGTGAGGGAAGGATGTCTTCAGAAACGTCCTCTCTCTCGTTCAGATATGGCAACTTTAATCTAGAGACATTTAAATAGATTTACTTTTGAATTGAAAGACAGATGTCTACTAACAATAAGAGATTGATTTTCAGAACGAGAAGATTTAACATTAAGTTCTCTGTCAGTCAGTAAGACAATTTTTAAAAACTTATTCTCACCAAGGAAATAAAGATAACTGACTTGAACGCTTTAGGATAGGGAAGGATTTTGAAAAACAAGTTAAATTAACAGAACCAATCAAACCATGCTTTAACCACTCAGCCAACATCAGCTGACATGCTATGTTTTTATGTATAACAACCTGCAAAGTTCGGTTAAATCTTTTAAGCTCCTTTCAGTTGATTAATTTGAATGTCAATCTCCTGAATGTTTGAAAAACTAAAACGGATATATTTTATTTTTATACTTTTAACTTGGTTCAACAGATGCTTGCGGCTATTGTCAAACTCTAACAAAGTGGACTTTATTATCGTGATTAGTCAGATTTGGAATTTAAGATGCACAAATTTCAGAATGAATAACAGGGACAGTGGAAAAGAAAGAGTGATTCTGTAACGTCATGTTGTGTCAACTTGCATTTCCAAGTTCTCAGTATTTTTTTTTCTTCAAACATTGAATTTCTGTTATGAAAAATATCATTTTTATATAATAATATATATATATATATATATATATATATATATATATATATATATATATATATATATATGTATATATATATATATTTTTTTCTCTCTCCAGTGAAAATCACATTGCTACTAAAGATGTTATTAAAACAGTTGACAGAATGATAGAACTATTAAATAATGTAAAAATATACTAGAACTGATAATAAAGGAGTCAAAATGAGAAACAAAGTTTTTGAATAATATTGAAAGTAGAAATGAATTCTGTTTTGTCTACTAACTAGATTTTAATGAAGTAAGGGAATTTGATCTTAACACAGCCAAGCTTATTATGGAATTTTAATGCTTTGAAGAAGAGAAAATGATGAACAATTAGCCTTCTTACAATGAAAGCTCATTTTGAAAGATTGTTGAAGAAAGGTATGCTGAGTAGAATTATTCTAATGTATATACTTCTATGTGTGTTTATACATTTATATATATGTATACATGTATGTATACATATATAAGTGTGTATATACGTACACATATATATAAATATATATGTATATATATATATATATATATGTGTGTATATATATATATATATATATATATATATATATGTATATATATGTATATATGTAATTCAAGTCAAGACTGAAAAATAGTATACAGTCGATAAAGAATTTTTGTTATAGATATGTGCAGTTTTTCACAGATGTCATGTACCATTGAAATGTTATCAATGGAGGAATGTAGTGTGCTACCTTTTGTAAGCAGTGATTATGACTAATATGTTTTACAGGATTCCACTGACTGACCAGTAAGTCTTGGAATCAGGAGGTTTCAGTTATAAGTTGCTATAGAAATCAGTTACTTTTTTACATGGTTATTGCAGCTTAGGAATGTAGGTCATTCTTGTGTTTATGTATAAGAGGAGTAGAAAGTTTAGAATATTGAATATTGGAAAGTTTAAAAAGAGTGAAAAGACTCTCTCTCTCTCTCTCTCTCTCTCTCTCTCTATATATATATATATATATATATATATATATATATACATATATATATATATACATATATATATATATATATATATATATATATATACATATATATATATATATGTAAGAGAGGTGAAAAAATCAAAGACCAAAGCAAAATCAAAGATCTTCAGGAGGTTAAGAGTTGAGAACACTCCTCCCCAAAAAAAGAAAAAAATTGATAAAACCTTGAAAGAAACCTGAACAGATCCTTAAGCACTACGGTAAAATCTATGGGAATATTGATCACTCAGGTTTGTAATACTCATAATGGTTCTAATTTTGGTAAAGAATGAAACAAGTGTAAATTTGTATATAAGAAGTGGTTGAGTTGAATCTATTTTTCGATTTGTTATTGATTTTCATTAGCATTTGTGTCTATGTGGATGGATGGGGCTTCATTATACTTCTGTCTTATTAGGATTATTCAATTCATCATTTATTTTCATTTTTTTCATTAGGGTTGTTTAATTTGATATTCAATCTATTGGTGAAGGTCTCTTGAGGTATGACATCCACCTATCTTCATGAGATTCAAAAATTTTAGTTACCTCATCTGATGTGTTCTTCTCCATCTTTTCAATTAAAATGAATTTTGCATCAGTGCTAAAATTGTGGTCAGGTTGGTGGAAGTGTCGTTCTATTTCGAGTAAATTTTTATGATTGGATGATTTTATTCTATGTCTGTAGTTATTGTCTTGTTTTAAATGACCATTCAGATTTACCTATGTACTTTTTTACAATATATACTTTCAAATAGATAGATAACATCATTACTTTTGCAGTTAGAACTAAGGTTCTTTTGGTTATTGAGTTGATGAAGGTACGGGCATGTTTGAGGTGATTGTAGCATATGCTGTTCCTGCAGTTGCATAGTTAAAAGGATTTGATTGTTTTAGGGGTCTATGGGTTATTTTATCATCGATTATTGTGTTGCTCCTTAGCATATCTTTGAAGTTCATCAGTCGGCAGAGGAAAGTATAACAGGCTTGTAGAAGATTTCTTTAAATTCTACTTTCTATGTTGAGATGTTCCATCTGTTTTTGATAATTTGTGATAGTCGGAGGATTGTATCACGGAATGTATTTATAAAGAGTATGCAGTCTGATTTGTTTTTGTTAGTCAATTTGATGGTGTCATCCCAGGTGTTGGGGATGATCAATTGAAAAATTGGAAAAAGGGGCGATCAATGATATACTTTTTGTTGGATCACTGAAAAGTCTGAATTTTCAAGAATCAAGTGTGAATGGCAATGGGCTGGTCATGTTGCAAGAATCTCAGACAACTGCTGGACATTACAATTCTATGTCCAACAATGGATGTTGATGCTAATGATGATGATGATGATGATGGATAAATGTATTACTTTCACCTTTTGTTTTGAAGTGGTCACTAAAATAGTTTGAATATTTATAAAAAAGACAAGCATTAAAGCTGCTGAACACAAACAATGGGATCAATTTGGCATAAGTTGAAATTGCAAATTGAATCTCCACTGAAAACCTATTTAGGAGGTGAATTTTCAAAGAACAAAAAAGTATTTTTTCTAGACACAATATGGAGTACATGTTTACATTTTCAGCCCTCTAGGTCCATTAGCGCGGACAGTATGTGTGGTAAATATATAGCCAGTTAGACAGCAAGACATCCTATTCAAAAACTAAAGGAACCTATGATGATAGTTTTGGTGACAGTTTAGGCTAACTGTTGGGCCAAAGCTAATTTTGATTTGAAGCCCTCCCACTAATTTTAAGGAAAACATTCAAGCTATGTTGTCGGACATTTCAAGCACTCATGAGCCCTTTAGTGGCCAAGAGTTAGAAACCACTTGTTTTGCTTATGTTATAGGCTAACTCTGATTATTAAAACACGATATTTTAAAAACTTTTAGTAGGTAATACAGCCTGAAACCACCAGAATTGACAATCCTTTGACCATATTTCATTCTCCGCTAAAATATTGAGTCCAATCATTACAGCACATTGGGAAAATGTTCAAATCTTATGTATCTACAGAGTTCATTCTTTGAATTAATTTGGCTTAGAGCAATGAAATTTCTTAGAGTTACTCATCCTAGTACAAATCCAGCTCAGTTAAGAGATCAAAAAAGGAATCAGTTCTACGAGAGTATGCAGGGGCTGTGCTTCAAAAACAGATTAGAATCTGCATTGCTTAACTTTTTTTCTTTACTAAAGAGAACCAGATGTTACTGATATTCTCAAAAAGTATGACAAGTGTACTCAATTATTTATTCTGCCTTACCAGAAGGGTAAATAAGTTTCTAGCTAGTTTGCCCTTTTGATGATGAACTTTTTAACATATATACTAAACATTTTTATGTATTAATGCCTGAAATTTTTACACATTTTTTATTAATGCCTAGTTTCATCAGAACTCAGCTCTTTTGACAGAAAAAAGGAACAAAAAACTTCAACATCTTCATAACAGAAAAATTTATAAAAAAAACGTACCAATTGTAAAAACAATTATAGATTAAAAGAAGACTTTAAATGATTAATGTCAACATTTATACAAATGCCATCATTTCTTTGAAATAGATTCAGAGAAATCAATTCTGTTTTGATTTAAATTGCTTTGCCCTTTTCCACAAATGTATATTATCCATCTTAGAAGATGAAGAGAGGAAATTTGGTCTCATTAATCAAAATCAATAAATTTTATAACTTTTTCAGTTTATCATTAAAAGCAGCTTCAAAAAAATCATTCAGTATTAAGAAGTACATTGTAGATGCAGCATATTTTGAAAGCACTTGTAAATCTTTTTTAAAGGAATGCTAATTGAAATCAAGCATTAATAGATTCAACTGAGACATCATCAAATTTGAACATTTAATCGAAATAGGTGACCATTTGAAAATTCAAGATGCCTTTGGAACAGTGACATTGCCAGAGATTTGGTCAATGGCAGAGGTTGGGGGCTTGGTTCCTTGGGAGTCCCTCTCCAATGATATATTGAGATCTGATGAATGAAAATTTGTAGTAAATAGACATTCACTGTCGCCTAATTGGCAAAAAACAAACTTAAAGGCTAAATTATTATGTATACAATTCATTTATACAGATAAATTTATTGTTGTAGGTGAACTACTATTTGTAAAGCTTTTGGAGGCCCCTCTCCATTAAGGGGTAAATAGCCCCTTCCTCAACTATGCCTCTACCTGAGAAAAGCAGGTTATATAAAACTCGTTAGTGGAATGCGGTTGGTTATCCAGCTGATCAATATATCTATTGAAAGTGACGTGTGTCATAGGGTATACTGTTTACCTCACTTCTGCTATTTCAGTTTGTCTTTGTGTTAAACAATTTCATCCAGATGGTGAATAGTAAAGTAATTTACCCATGAAGAACAATACACTGAATAAGAGAGACTGAAAGTACTAAGAAACTAAAGTAACAATGGATCTAAAAGTTTTAAAATCAAAGTAAGTAATTCTGTTACCAAAGATTATTTTGAAGAATACCAGACATACAAACATCATATATATATGCATTCAGCATTTGTATCTTCTCCAGTTCCAAATTCATCTTTTATCTAATCTACGTGCTCAACCATGGAGAGATCACAAGACAGCATAATATATTCGGAAAAAAACAGGAGTTTGAAACATCATGGAATCCATAAGAAAATGGGCTGGTCATATTGCCATAATAGCAGACAACAGGTGCCCACCATGACTCACAATGTGGATCCTCAGAGATCAGCAGAATACAAGATGGAGAGACAAATTAGACAAGTTCAGAGAGTACTGGTTCTGTGACGCCCATGATGGAGAGGTCTGGTAAATCCTGGGGAAGGTCTATATTCAATGATGGATGATAAAAGACTGACGATGATGATGATGTTGACATAGGCTATGTATATGTCTGACCAAACTTCACTATATATTTCACAGGTAAAACAAGAATTAAAAACAAATATACTCATTTCAGTCTGTTGACTATGCTTATGTATTGAAAAAATAGGGAAGAATTCAAACATTTATAGGAAAAAGAGTTAAATTATACTGAGCAAACTAATATCATGTTCCAAAATACTTCTTAAAATATGCAACAAACATGATTACTGGCTTCAAAACAGAATTTTTCCATACCCCTGTCATTCAATGGGGAGCCATCCAAGATAGAGAAGTAATGAGAAAAACTCAGTAGCAACCTAATACCATTTCTGACCCTGACAAAATGCTATGCAAAGAAATTTCCCTGCAACTATTTTGCAACCATTTCTTTTGGGAAACATTTAGTTCTAATACTGGTTAGATTCAAAATATTAATTCCAGGAACAATGATGAAGATGGAACTCTTGATACATGTGCCTAAACACAAAGATGCCTGGCTCTGAGAAATGCAGAGAAAAAATATGCAAAGGTACAAGATGGTAATTGCTAATGGTTTGCCAGCAAGAAACACAATATATAAAACATTCTATATTTTCTCCAGAAGGCTGTATAAATTATTACCCAGAATCCATCTAATACATCTGTTTCTATATTTTGGCAGCCAAAAAGAATTTACCAAATAGCATATTGTATTTTCAGGCAAACGCAATGTATTTTTTGTGCAAAAGAGATAAATAAAAACTATTCCATTTCTATCCAAGAACTAATAAGTCTGTTATTTTTTAGCGATAAAAAAGGCAATTTACCAAATACTGCGTACTATTTCCATCAAACAGAATGTGAGGCCTTCCCCTCTGAAAAACATTGTATCATCTATACCTACTGGATCTTCTTGTATCATACATATTTGGAGTATCAAATATAAAACATAACATAAAAATCAGCTGAAAACTATTGTTGCCATGGAACTGTTTAACATATTGTTCTATGATGAAAGCATCTATATTAATCTGATTGCTTTTTTTGTAAACAATTGAAGAAAATTTACTTTTGCAATTTTATTTCCCTAATCATTGCAGACTCATCAGAGGCATGATTCATGTTAAGAGCATAATTTTTCACAGAGATTGATTGCCTGAATCTTCATGAACTTCAAAGAAATGAACAAATTCTTTCTTAAGTAAACTAAAATCTAATTCAACCTTATGGTTGTTGGAATAAAGTTCTAAAACCACACTTCAAACTCTAGTTTGGAGACCTTAATGTTATTGGAAATCAACATTATTATGGATCAAAATAAATCCATTCAGTCTCATTGAAATAAAACAATCACCATTCCATCTCAACACAGGTGAAGTACAGATAAAAAGTTTATATTTTATCCATTCTTCATCAAGTCAATGCGAGTGAGTTATTAGTAGCAGATTTTGTTTAGTTTTATGCTATTTTTGACCAATTGAACCCAGGTCAAAGACACAATAGTTTGTGTGATGCATTATTTATGTGCCATTAATGGTAAAATGACTTGCAAGCAGTTGTTCTCGAGACAGAGTCAGCAAGGAGACATGAAACTAAAATGGATTTTTTCAAAGCCTGTCATGATCACATGAAAATGAGAATCAAATGTGAGACAATTACTCTGTAGACCAAGTATCACTTTTATTCTGTCTGTCTCACTTTTCTTGTCTATAAAGCTATCACTTGATGTGACTATCTATCTAAAAGTTTACAACTCAACCAATTCACCTATCTATATATCTGTCTAATGGTACAACTCAATATTACGTTGGATTTGTATCTGTCTCAGATGGTTTTGAATATCTATGATCGACCAACAATATTGTTAGTACTTGTATCCACAAACCTATCGACAATCTATACCAGTATGTTCCCATCTAAATTTGTTCCTATTGAATGTAAATATCCTTTCATCCTATCTTTTCATATTCCATTCTGTCTCACAGGTTAATACTTTTCCTCACAACCATTTTCAATGACTTCTCCTTGTGCATGTAAATATCTATCTAAAAGACAAGCAACTGAACAATTTTATACCCACGTACGGAGTGACAAAATTTTTTTTGTGAAATCCCTAAAAGTAGTACCTCTCTTAGTAAGGACAATCCATTCCACAGAACGTCTTGTCAGACGAAAATTCAGCAAAAGAATTGATAAACCTATTGAATTTCAGAAATTTGTTCCCAATAAAGATATTGGACCTCAGAACCTCTAAACCTAAATAATAACCTTGTAAATAATTTATCTTGTACAAATTACACTCTAAATAATGTATAAATACAAATAATGTAATAGATAAATAAATAATCTTATTATGATTCACAAAATGTCTGTCCGTCTGAAAATAAGTGACCAGATATTAGATATAAATCTACATAATCATTGATGAAATCTAGACAATTCTGGATAATTTTATGAAATTTCAAGTTTTCATTTCTTACCAATGGAAAATTGACACTGAGATTTTTTTTGGCAAATAGGACCTCTTGCAAAGAGAAAATTTGTTATAAGAGTACTTCTTCACTATGAGAGATAACACTGTATTAAAAATACACATTCAGTATGATTCAGTGAGGATTGGTTAAAAATTATCCCCCGGGGGTTTGCATGCATACAGATAGAAAAAAAGAAATTTGCTATGGGCTATAAAGATAAATTAGAGGAAAAAATGGTCAAAACGGAAAGTAATTTGAACTTCAGTTTTGTTACCAAATGCTTTGCACTTGATTCCTGTATCATGATGTTTTAAGCATTTTATTCACTGAAAACATGATATAGTTGAATACGGCATCTTCTCTTTGTAATAAGATCATCACACCTTAAAGCACACTAAAATTCTCTGCTTATCAAACCTAGGGAGAAAAAGTCCTCCTAAGATATCCAGGATCAAACAGCAAATATATTTAATACAGAAAAAAACTACTCCCTGAAATAAGATTGTAAATAATGAGTATGAAACTAACGATAATGTTGATAATAGCAATAAGAATTATGTCAATATCAAAAAAGGAGGAAGTTATAAGTAAAATAAGAATATAAACAGAGGCTACATCATGAATAGGCAGATTGCAAAATTTCATTTAACTGTGTTGCAAAACAAGATTGCTATATATATGAGGGAAATCTTGAACCCATAAAGTATGATGCTGTTAGGGTATCGGAAATGCACAAGTGAAAAATCATTTTAGAAGCACAAAGGCAAATCTTTAAATATCCATATAATATCAGTATTGAATGTAAGAGATATATATTCAGTAGGACAAGAAAATAAAGAGAATCTCTTTAATAATAAGATGATAGTAAAAAATATATCACAATAAATTGGCCGAGACACAGAATTGGAATCTAAAAATCAGTTGCTATAAACATGATTAATTTTCTTAGGGATTCAGAACACATAAAGTGCTAATAATAACAATAATAATGGGGAAATGACTGAATGAGGAACAGCAATACTTTTATAACAGGTCAAGTAAATTTTGTGTGCAGACCAGAAGCAATAGTTGAAAACATAAAAAGTAAGCTGGTCTGGAATATGGGAGCACACACAGATCAAACCAAAATATCATACCTTATAACAACCGAGTGAAAAAAAAAAGATAGCAAATGCATCCTTACTGACCACATGAATAAATGAGAAAAATATCAAGATGTTGCTTAAGGGGTCAATCTGAGCAGAATTTTAAAAAAACTGAGGAGTAGACATTTTAGTAAATATGATTCAAACTTTGAAAGATACAAACTACTATTTTGTGGCTAGAGATCAGACAAATTTGCAGCTATAAAGAGATTTGACGCTTCTTGCTTAACAGCAACATTGGTCTAAGAAGTTGGCTTGAAGCTGACAGGGCTTTCATTCTGTATTTATCAGCAATATTTTTTAGTATGTCAATTCTGTTTGTCTATGAAAGGAAAAACTCAGAATTTGAAGCATTTAACAGCAAGTCGTACACTCCTAAAGATACGCATGCATGTCTTATATTTTTGACGGGTGAATCTCAAGATTTTCAAATCAGAGCTTAGAATTATTCAGTACATTTCAAATGAGTAGATGAAAATCTGATTAGGAAAATGGTTAATTCCACTAATGCAATTGAGTATTCTTGAACTTCTTGTAATGAATAGTTTAATTGAATCCCACCTCTTGAAAATGTTGTCATTTACATCAGTGATTTAAAAAATTACTGAGTCAAATTTTTTAAATATCTGAAAAAGGTGAAATTGCAACAAAAACTTTTAAAAATCTAATATTAGTTTATTTACTGTTTGCCATAGAAAGACGCCTGCGAAAATACCGACGAATCCTCTCAGCAAGCAAATCGTCCAGGCTGCCAGAAGAGGATCTGTTTAACTAAACGGGGCCAGCCATTTCAGAAAAATAACAAATGTGTGGCAATGAGTGCATGTATATTTGTGCGTGGTGGAATTGAAAATGAAGTCTTTGGTGCCAATCGTCTGCTGTCTATAAACAGATGTAATGTGCAGCAACACCATTAGCATAACAAATATCAATGTTGGGCTGGAGTGGGGGGGGGAGATGGGAGATGGGTGGGAGAGGTAGGTCATAAGTCAGGTGGAAGTATCGGCTGAGATGATGGTGGTTGTGCAACAACTATTTAGATGCCCTCCCTCAATAATATATTTTGCTGAAAGAAAGAGAAAGAGAGAAGTCATTTTTTTCAATTCCCTACTTCACCATCTTCACAACCTTCATGTAAGAGCTAAACCAAATAAAATGTAATGAGACAAAAATATGCATACTAGGAAGCTACTTTCAGGATATTGAAACAAACCTCTCTCTCAGTCTGTCTCTCTCTTTCTGTTTCACAATGTATATATACATGGGATATTGGGATTTATTTATGTTTATTATCAGTGATATATATGTATGATTATAAATTGCGTTATGATATATAGAAACTTATTTGAAATGATCTAACATAATTACATGGTTAATCTATCACTCACCCTAGACAATGTAAATAAAATGAATAATCAAAGAAATTGAAGCAACTGCATCAAATTAAACCTGCCACCAATAGGGTAGCCGCTTCAACGTAGCAGTGCTCTTATCATTGAGCTAAACAACTGCCAGTAATGCAATGGTAATAGCATTGCTATGTTGAAATGGCTGTGCTATTGGTGGTAGTTTTGATTTCCTGCAACACCCCTATTTCCTTCAATTGTTTATTCTTTTTACATTGTCTAGGGTGAATGATAGATCAACTGTGTAATGATAAGAGATCATTTCAAATAAGTTTCTATATAATATGATGCAATTCATAATCATTCTGTCAGATCACATGTATCCATTTCTTAATACACATATAAATATATATATATATATATATATATATATATATATATATATATATATATATATATATATAAATATGCATATAAATATACATATATATATATATGCATATATGCATATATGAATATACACACACATTTTCCTTTCCTATAGAATGCACCAGGCATCATAATTTAGCCATCTCTCTTTTGCTTCATGATTTAGTTTTCATTTCAGTTGGTTGGAGATTTCATTCAAAAAATAAATATAGAAACAAAAAAAAAATCCGACACTTTTTGAAATGAAATAAGTTTGAGATAAAAAAATTTGTATCCAAGAATCATTAAAACTGACCTTTCTATATTGTGATATTTATTTTGTAGAGCAGCTTTTTCACATGACCACAATGAAATCAGATAAGAAATCACTATGTATGCATATATATGTCTGGGTTTGGGGGAAATACATATATATTCAACTGTAAATTCACACACATATAATAGTATATATTAGAAAGAGAATCTGAAAATTATGTACATTGTAAACCTTTTGATCTATTGTGTATCTATCTTTCTGATTGTTTCTTTTATCTCCCAAGCTATCATTCCATGCTTCCCATAACTTTTGATATATGTGGATCTAAATTGATTTTATCATAGAAAAGCAGCATTGTATCAATTCATTTAAATTCTGTTCATGCCTTTGAATCTATTAGTGTGACCAATCTACTGCTATAAATATCAACGTAGACACCACAACCATCATTAATACATACACCTTCTACTAAATTTTTTATTATCATGGTCATACTCACATAAGTAGTACCAGTATTAAGGTATTATTACCAGCATTAAAGAGGGTCAGTCATTTCAGAAATATAACAAATACATCTAGCAATGTTTTCCTGCTTTATTTTTCTTCAGTGAGTCAATAGAATGTTTCATTGTTTCAAACCAAAATTTCTGTTGAGTTTCCAAGATGTTTATTGGTGTTGTTGCGGAATTCTGAAAAAAACTATCTCTACGTCGAAATTAAAATCCAAAAGAGAAATTTGAGCACAGGATCTATAAAGGCCTTCATTACAATTTGTCTTTCAATGTGGAGCACCTGTTGTAGAGCAGTGGTCAGCAGCTTGTTCTGTCAGGCTATAAGTAAGTTTCATTTTCACATGATGCTCTACACTAATAGCAATGTGCCAAAGTCAGTCTTTTCTAAAAAATAGAAAAGTAACTACTGAAATGTAATGCTTAGAATTTGGGTTTCAAAATCCAATTCACTAAGTGCTCCACAAATATAGCCTTGTGCCAAAGTCATAAGAGTTTACCATCAATCAGTCTGAGTCCAACAAGTCAAATGATGATATTCAACCATGCAATGAAATCCATTTGGTATTAGCCACAGGCTCTACAAAGATTTTAGGAGTGCATTCCAAAGTGAAAAAAAATAGTTGTTAAAATACAACCAGGAGTGCAAATTTCAAATCTCATATAGGCTGCATGAAACCCATGCGCAAATTAAAGTTTTACATAGAGCATATGGAACCCTTGCTCTGACCAAAAATACTCATAAGACTACGAGCACAGTCATCATGAATACTTTTAAGTATTGAATTCAATGGCCTGAGAGAAAACTACTACATAGCTTCATGAATGAGGCTTTTTATTCTGAACTCATAACTGATACCAACAGCATCATCACCCCACTTCAAGTGTCTACACAGGTGCAACCAACATTATCAAAACTTTTAACACTTCTAGTACACTCAATTCAGTGCCATTCCTAAGGTTTGTGTAACACATGGCAATATTCATCCCTAAATGTTGAAACTTTTACTTCTAGAGTAAATTTTTTTTCCTTTTCATTGAACAACATAAATTGTCTCACTTACACTAAATATGTTAAAAATCAGAAAGTTTTTCAGTTTGTAAAGAGTATTGAAAGTTATAATCCTATATATACAAGTTTTTCTTTTCATTGGATAAATTAGAAAAACATCCACTCAGTTCTAGCTGAAAAATAGTTAATTTGGCAACACCAGGCTGTCTTCAACAGAACAGGTGACTTTCCAGTCAAGATAATGCAAGAACATTATCATATTTCATGGTTTCAGATGAAGATCAAAAGATATGATGACAGTTTGTTTGTGTGTGGAAATGAATTTGACAAAAAACAGAACTTTGCTAGTCTACAGATTTAGGAAATGAAATGTTTTGTAAAATTTTTCTGCCTACAAAATATGGAGAACTTATAATTTTCAGAGATTTTATCTTATTATGAAAAGCAAATTATTGTATATCACTTTAGGGTTAACAATGTCAAGTCAGTTTTGATTTAATAAATTTACAAATATACTAATTTTTAAAAAAATAGCTAGTTATCATGGTGTCACCCCTTACTGTCAGTGCGCCATTGACTCAGTACAACCAATGCACCCCATCTCTGATACCATTTGAATTATTTACAAAATTCCAGCTACCACCATAGCCCACGATTGCGACTTGACAGTCAACAGTATCAACATAGCCACCATCAGTTTAACCACCAATACAATCAAGTAAATCACCAGCAACCATTGATGCCACTCAGTGGTTCTCCAGTGAAGCCATTTCTCAGTACACAGACAGCCACAAACATATCAAATTAAAATCAATATAAAACAGGCTCAGGCAATTGGAAATTACTGGCCTGCCTGCTGAGAGGAATCAGCAGAAACCCAGTGGAAGATTACTACCATTTAGATTTATACACATTACCACCCAATTGGCTCGCTGGAAGAAGAATGAAGTCCCTCGTTGGAATAGCTTCATCGTTACAGAACTGAACAAAATCATAAGGATCTACTGTTCAATCTTCCCTACTAGCAATATAAATTTTTGTTGTTGTTTTTTTCATATAACTGGAGATCTAGGCTAAAACAATAGTTAGCAGACAATAATGAAAGCTAATAGTTCAGTGGAATGAACCAGACTGCATCTAAAGCATTGGAACCTCAATTGTTGGCTCTGTAAGACTCATTCTGTGTCTGTCACTAAAGGAAAGAAATTTATGATTGTGAGATCTTAAAAAGATCATCGTTTGAATATTTCAGAAAATGTGACTGATAGAGTTACTTTTACTCAAGTTTAACCAATACAGCAAGGAAGAGAGGGGCAGATTTTTAAATTCTGATGCATGGGTTCTTGAATTAATTACTGAGTTCTTAACACCTGATGATGGCTGGAGATGAGCTGGATATTCATAAAAAGATTTAGAACAAAAAACATCAACCATTTTTTCTCAACATCACAAAACGATAAATAGAATAAAAGAGTAAGCTAAGATAAATAAGACTACATCTCTTCATAATGATTTATAATTTTGAAACATATAAGAGCAACTGGTTAACTTATTTTCAACATGTTCTCTGAGAAAGAAGATGAAAATAAATAAGAATGGTTGAGTAAATAACTTGACCTTTGTGTGAAGAAAAAACAGCAATGATTTATTGGAAGAAAACATGAATATATTCCATTTCTAAGGCAAAGTTCTCAAGAAACTTAAAACAAAATGACAATTGATTAAGATTGGAGCTGAATGCTTTAAGTGTTATTTAATACTGATGCTTCAAGGGAGGCATAAACCCAAAGCCTCTTTGTATTCTATCAATATCTACTAAGCTTAACTTAGGATGGCCAAATAAGGGAAAATAGAAGTAGGAAGATAATGTAGCACTCATCTTCCCTAGAAGAGAAAACCTGCCTGCATCAAAGATTGTGGCTCTTACCCGGGCTTGGACATTAACTACTGGTGCCAGTGGCAAATATACAACAATTATGACCATCACAAAAAAATTCCCAAAGGGCAAGTGGTGAAAAGCATAGAAAATAGAATTGGCGGACCAAGTTTCAAATCTGATGGGGAAAATTGAATTTTTTTCCTTTCAATTTTATGTTATTTCAATCTATTAGACCTTCAAACCTTCCAGAAATTTGTCACTTTTGATAAAAATTTTTTAAGGATTTAGAGGGGGGTTCTATTTACAATGTTACTATAATGCTAAACTGAACCTTACTTTCTGTCCATCATATGAAACTGAGGATGTTAATTCCTCTTTTTCTCTGTGCTCACGGCACTTTGGCAGCATTATTTCATCAATGTGAGACAAAATGATTTACAAAGTGAAAGTTTTGTCAGTTTAATAGGGGGGTTAGAAAAGAGTGAGAGAGAAATGGGAACTACTTGTACGAGGAGGGATGAGACAGAGTGGATTCATTTATTTATTTTCCTGTCAATTGTCACACAAATATGGGCATCCCTCTATATACATTTACTTGCTAGAAACTGCCTGATAGGGCAGGCATCAGCTAGTGGATTAGAAATGATTAACCATCTGGCATGAGCTCAACTCTGAAATACAATTTCTTACAGTCCTTCACCAAATTCCTTGTACTGAGAAAGTAAAGTGATGTTTATTCGATGGTAGAAAAAAGCTGAAAAGCCATAACGTGGGAGGCTCAGTTATATAAGATAATGTTAATAATTACTACATAAATTACTGGATTATATAAAGAGAAACTAATTGAGTTAGAACTTTTTTTTTTAAAAGGAATTATGCTCATAACATTAACTGCTTTATATATGAACAGAAGCATCAAATACAGTCAAGACCAATTTACAAAATAATGAAAATCTGAAAGCAAATATTCTACTGAGTTAAAATTCTTTTAGATACTATGACAAAAAAAAATTTGTGCATGATTCATAAACCATTGGAATTTCCAGGGTGTAGAGAATAAAAAAAATGAAAATAAATGTATTGTGCCATGCTATATTTTCTTATTTGCTTATTTTTGCTAAAAGTGATTCATTTTTCAATTCTTGTACAGTATACATTTCATTGTTAGTAATGATATAAGCTAGATGACAGAATATCTGCGAATAAACTGCTAAACATGCAAAATACTTCACAACCAATAGCATAAGAACAGCAAGGATTTTATAAACTAACGAAGACTACATGTCAAAAAGAATCTCTGAGCATTCAATATAACTGAGAAAACATTTACAGTCCCATAAAAAGACTTCAGCAAAATTACCATTCTAGCCATCAAAAATGGATTGTCTTAATAGGGCTGATTTTGAATGGTAGCCATGTTCTATTTAAAAGAAGCTGACATTTCTTTTTTTGTACTTAATTTTTGTTCTAAGATTAATTAAAGGATTTTTACAATTCTAATCAAATGAATAAAAAATATGTGAACTATAGCAATAAAAATTGTTCGATTATAATTCATCTATTTGCTATTACAAAATTATGAAATATATGTGAACAATAATAATATGAAGTTAAATTCATCATTTTATTTACTAAATTATAATTTTCGTGAAATATTATATACTTCCATCATTCATTCTGAAATACATCATTTTAAGATAGTCAAGATACAATTAAAATTGAAAGTTTATTTTGAATTTTATTGATCATTATCTTTGTTTTCTGTAAGTGTACAAAACTCTTTTGGGCTATCAGAACCTAAAAAGCAAAGGTGGGAATGGGTTTTTTTGGTTTTTTTAAATGATATAAAATTGTTCATTTAAAAAATCCATTACAAAAAGTTGTCAAGCTTTGTATCTTGAGTTTGACACAAAGTCAACCTTTAAAAGAAAGCAAGTACCAAAAAAGAAATGTTACTTTCTTTTCAAAAGAATATGGCAATTGCTGAAAATTAGTCCTGATAAGAGAATCCATTTTTGATGGTGAGTGTGCATACATATGTAAGGTTAAACTTTGCAAAGACTTTTATTAGATGATACTAATGAAGAAACAAGATTATTCATTTATTAAAACTGGGTTCTAATTCTGAGTCTAATCTGATTTAATTATTAAAGAATAAAAACATTACTTGTTTACTTCTGATTTTATAGTCTATAAAATTCAGTAGACATTTCAAGTTCTTCTGATTTATTCCACTGGTTTACTCACAAAACTAGTGACAGATATTTTCTGATTTCCCAGAGTTGTTACTGGTGGCACTGAGCTGGTTGTGATTACATATGGACAAAAACCAAGCAGTGAAAAGTTGGCTTTTCTCTGTTAAATATTCTTTGAAAATCAAGTGGCAGAATGATTTGTGCTTCTAGTTATGTCAGCAGTTGCAATTTATGGCTTACACACTGGTAAAGCGATAATATTGATCCTCAATCTGAGGCAGTTCAAGTATCTCTGTTGTTCAAGTCATGACACATGCACTTTTTGAATTGGATACAGAGCCAGGCTAAGGTTCTGGCAGCAAAGGCAGTCGCCCAGGGGGCCAAGTGTTAGGGGTTGCCTGTCATGTGACCGAGACATAAAATTTTCCAAATAGAAATGGAAGAATGAATAAATAAACCTGAATGAAGATAGTCAAATAGTACTGATGTCTTTTGGAAAAAATATCTGGTCTAAATCTTCCCCTTGTCAACGTAAATCTGGATGGACATGTGTGTGAGTTTGGGGAATTATCATTTTAAATTGATTTGCTTACAGATCAGCAGCAGTAAAGGGATCTCATGATCAAGGATGATTGGAAAAAAAATAATGTGTATAATCATCATCATCAGCCTTTTAGCATTCATTGTTGGACATAGACCTTTCCCAAGATTCATCATACCTCTCTATCATGGGTGTTGCAGAGCCAGTAATTTCTGAATTTGTCTAGCTTGTCGCCCAATCCTACTGTTGGCCACAATATCGCAAATGATATCTGGGGATCCATGTTGGGGGTCATGATGTCCATTCTTGCAACATGTCCAGCACAGTGCCATTTGAATTTCCTAATGTTTTCTATGATATCTTGGACTCCTGTCTTTTCTCCAACATATATTGCTGTCTTATGACTTCTCCATGTGATGTTGAGCATTATCCCATCGTGTACCTGTTGTATGGTTCTAAGTTTGAGGGTCAATCTTCTGGTTAGGTTCCATGTTTCTGCTCCTTAGGTGACTATCAGGAGAAAGCATTTGTTACATACTTTTATTTTTAGGACTAATGGGATTTTTTTGTTCTTGAGAGTCAAGCTTGCCCGACTAAAAGCTTGCTCTGCATCAATAGCAATATCTATCTAGTATCCCCAGCAAACATATATAGAGATATGTTTATATTGAATATATATATATATATACATATATATATATATATATATATATATATATATATATATATATATATATATATATATATGTATATATATATGTGTGTGTGTGTGTGTGCTTATATACACAATCATATATACACAGAAATATACATGTATGTTCACACATTGATGCATAAAAACACATACATAATATTTAATGCATACATAGAGAAAGATAATATATGCATATATATGTATGAGTAAGAATACACCTACATATATTGATATACACACATACAATGTAAAAGATTTCAGTGCCATATGTTGTACAATATTAGGAAAATCTTTTAAAAAAACACATATCTAGCTCTTTATTACACAAGTAATAGATTTAGGAAGATTTCAGAATCAAGAAAAATAAGTTCTGCATGAACTTATGGAGAGGAACATAGATCTGTGCTTGGATTTATTACATGAATACAAAACAAAGAAAATACTTGCCAGGTACAGATAAGCATGTAACATCTCAATTTGAATGGAATCTTCAAGGAACATAGACAAACTGTTGCTACAAATATATATATATATATATATATACATATATGCATATACATATATGCATATATATATATATATATATATATATATATATATATATATATATATATATATATATGTATGTGCATAGTGTGTACTTGATTAATTCCCAAATTATCTGTACTGTTCAAGGTCTTATTATAATTTTTTTTCTTTGGCTTATACTTATTTCCATTAACTTTTACAGCAATACCTCACCTGTACTACATCAAAATCTGTACTAATTCAGGTATTGCTCATATGCTTACATATGCAAATTTTAGGTAAATACATTCCTTTTCTTCAGTGAGACATTCTTTTATGAAAATCCCCTAGCAAGGCAAGTGGATTGCCCAAGTGGTTGCAATCATCAAAAACAAATCCATAACTTTAAACCATCAGAAGCAATGTTCCCTCTAATCTTTTTTTAGTCAACGAGTACAGAAATCATGTCATGCAAGTTTTCTGTCCTGTGACACAAGTAAATACATGCTGAATGCTCCTGCTAATGTAAACTTGGAATTTGTTTCTATATAACTAACTAGTAAACAGATACAGTTAGCTAAGAGATTATTTTCAATAAATACAATTAATATATATTATCATAATTATTAGGATAATTATCAATTAGTGCATTATTCTAGGTAACCACCCTTTTAAACTCACATTGATTTTCTTTGAGTGCTGGTAGCAAAATATGTGTGCCCACGCATACAGTTAGAGGGAACTCTGACCAGAAGTCACAGCCGAACATGGCCATGCATTTGAGAAACCCAGTGCTTTTACTAAGAAGAAATGCTAAAACAACATGACCTTTAGAAATGATAATATTAGATTTTAAGGGTTAGGTTTTACATGATCAGTCATTCAAATGATAGATATGTCAGTAAAAGTTATGTGTCAGTTACGTCGGTAAAAGTTATGTGTCAGGGAAAAACTTAGAAAGATAGCATTTTTTTAAGAAAATGTGAGCTCAAAGATAATGTTCCCATTGTCCTGAATCAAGGTTGTTTATTGTTAGGGAGTAAAAAATCAAGTTATTCTGCGGGCAAGAAAGAATGATATGGCATAATGTTAATGTTCCAAACAACCTCTTACCAATATATGGCATTGATTCAGCATAGAGAGAGAAAAGAGCTGATCAAAGAATTTCATTTTTGTAGTAGTTTGACTATTGGGTGATTTTCAGCTGGTTTCTGCACAAAGCTCCAACACCCCACCAGTATGTGTCAGAGGAGGGGAGTAGTTAGAGCCATTGGCTGGATAGTATTTGTACATGGCTGCCTCCCAAACCCCCATTGTAAAAGTAGGTCATTCGGAACACTGACTGATTGCTGGTTACTGGCTGTCGGCTGGATCAATTTCAGACAAAAAAAAAATGCCAAATCATGAAAAAATCTATGAACAATGTTTTTTTTCTAAAATAAATTGCACTGAAAATAGGATAAACACTGACTTCGATTATAGTTTTATTCTTTGTCAATGAAGTGATGTTCTCAAATGATAAAAGTACAAACATACATACATACCCTAAAAGATTACAACTTTATACATGGAAAAAATTATAAATTCAAATTTCATTTATTTTCAAGCAAAATTTCTCCGGTAAATTCACTACTGAGTATAGAATTAGGTCTAATGTTCTAAAGAACATTTTGAGGCGGCAACAAAATTGTCAAATTTAAAACTCTTATAAATAGTCGGGTGAGGAAAAAGTTATAATGTAATAATAAAAAATAGAAATAAAAACATAAACTTCAGGAAACACATAAGCATAAGTGAACATAATACTTGCTTATATATGTGCATGTGTGTTCATATATATACATATATGTATACATATGTATTCAAATATATATATGTAGAAATATAAACATGTTTGTGCAGTGAATCCCTAGTCTATTTATCTCCAGCTTCACTCAAAACCAACTTAACATTTAGAGTTGAATGTATTGAGCATTCTATGAAATAAACCCATCATACATTGTATATTGCATCATATTATATCATATTATATGATGTTATATTGCATTCCTAATTTGTACTGTGTATATATATATATATATATATATATATATATATGCATTCTCCAAAGAGCATTCTAGTTAATTGCCTTTTCATTCATCATATTCCAACTACAGAGGAAAAACAACAAGAATTATAGATTTATAAATTCAGTTCCAAATTCATCACTTATCCCTGATGTAAATCTACTACAACTCATAAAATAGAAAAGAGCTGAAAATGGGAACCATTTCTAAAAATTGTCTCTCGCATCAGCACTGATTCCTGCCCCTATCCTCAACTGCTGTGGAAGGCCATCATTTTCTCTCCTGTGTGCAGAGTCAAACACTCCAGCAGCCAGCCAGCCACCCACCAGCCCAGGTCAAGATTTGCAGAGCTGTTCATAAGATCAATACTTGAGTAGTTGCTGCCTCCTTCCCCTCTTCTTCTCCAACTGATAGCCAACCAACTGACCAGATATTCATGTTAGATAAACTGAGATTTAGCATTTAGCCAGAGTAAACAGCAGGAACTTTGCTACTGTCTGCTCTAAGCAGCAGAAAGCAATGATGGCGACTGTGGAATGGCCAATAGTTTGCAATCAAACACAATAACACCAGGAGATATAAGGGTAGGCACCAGTGATTAAGGATGATAGACAAAGACATACAAATTGCCCTCTTGCTCCAACTACAAATGTCCTTGTGGTTAGTATATTTAATACATAGGAACACTTGTATTGATCAGAACTTGGTTCCTCCTTAGTCTGTTCACAATACCAATTCAAGCAAAATCATCCATTTCTTTGTGCAATAAACAATGAGGCCATTTTCCTTGCAGACAGTGAAACAAAATGACAAGGGTAGCTTAAAAAATCTAAATGTTAAGGCATTCTATATACCTTCACCCAAAACAGAGATAAGATACCAATGCAGCAACATAAAAAGGTGAGAGATTAACAAAATGTTTTAAATGAGTGCATATCTGTATTTTGAAATTCCACAAGAGTAAATGAGTATTACAAATGGCATATTTTTGCATTTCTTAAAAATAGCCCATCATATCAGAAGAAGGAAGTAAAATAAATAGAATGATTCAAATATACTTATGAATACGAAACCTAGACTGGAAGAACAAAGGAATCAAAATAGACGGCAAGTATCTGAACAACCTTAGATTTACAGATGATATTGCCTTTTTTGCAGAGAACCTACACAACCTCCAAATATAAGTAAGAACACAAAGATCAAAATTGAAGATCCCAAACTTGACAAAGTAGACCACTACATCTACTTCAGACAACAAATCTCAATGAGATCCTCAAAAGGAGAAGAAATCAAACAAAGAATCACTCTAATATGGCAAGCCTTTGGCAGAGCAAGCTCAACTTTCAAAAACAAGAAGATCCCATTAATCCTAAAAAGAAGGATATACAACCGATGCATCCTCCCAATAGTCACTAATGGAGCTGAAAGATGAAACCTAACCAAGAGACAGACCCGCAAACTGAGAACCATGCAACATACACATGAAAGAATTATGCTCAACTTTACATGGAGAGACCACAAGACGGCGCAATGAATCCGGGAGAATACTGGAGTCTGAGACATCATAAATTGTAATGGGCTGGCCATGTTGCAAGAATGACAAACAATTGATGGACACCACTACTCACAACATGGATCCTCTCATTAAAAAAAATGATTTCATCCAGGACTAGCTGCTGATACTCCCAGAAAAGAAAAGGTAGGGGTGTTTTTTCGTAACTCTACTTGTACTGCTATTACATACTGCTACAAGTATATCATTGTCCAAGAGATATATGAAAAAAGACGTTCAAAATTTCATAAAGATTGATTTGACTGTAAGAAATCTTTGGGCCATTCGTAAGAATAATGATTGCAGAAGATTCTGATATAAATTTTTCTTGTTTCCTATGTTTAGAAACAGAGTTTGGCTTGTTTCGTTTTGGCAAAAAATAGAAAATGCATCCCAATTTTTTCTCTCTTATATTTCTGTACTCTAAAATTACGGATGCTAGTATTTGGCTGGACCAAAACTTTTTTGCTTCCAGATTTATGGAGCTCATAGAAATATACTTCACGTAGAACCGTTTTCTAGGGGCAAAATGTAATTTTCAGGGACAAATTCAGATTCAACCACTTGAGGTAAATCTGTATCACTATACAATATCAAATCATGCATTACAGCAACTTAATTGACAATCAATTCTTTTAGAAGATAGCCACCAAAAGTGTATACACATTTTTCCAATCAAATTTGTAAAAACAAACAATGGTCAAATTTTAGATGCTTTATCATAACAATCATGCTCAGTTTTTTGGTCAACCATAACTAGTAAAAGAATTTTAGTACTAAATACAAACCAAGAAGTGTATAGATGAATGTTAAGAATATTTAACAAAAATTAAAAGATTCACTTCAAAATAATTAGATATCTTACAAAAAATAAAAAGGGTATTAGACCAAACAGACACATGAACACCATCAATTTTTCATTGAATCATTTAAGTATTAGTTAGGTACAAAATGGTTATCCATGAAGGCTTTTAAGAGCAAGGGAATCACAAAATGTATCAACACTATTCGGCATATTTATGTCGGAACTATTTATATTATATACATTTTTTATTGTTTTTTTCATTTATGGTTTACATTTTAGTGCCAAATGGGCCTTTATACCACCATTGATATAGAAATAGGAATCGTTATATTTACAATTGATTACTTCCAAAAAGTAAATATATAAATATTCATCTTATATCCCCCTAAAACTTAACAAAGAGAAAACTTCTCTAAAACACAACTGGGAAAAGAGTTGCCTGCACGATTTTATTTCAAAGACCATTAAATGAACATGGCCAAATGATTTTGAGAATGTGGCATGGTAATAACAACAAAAAAATAAATGTATAAATAAATAAAAGAAATACCAGAATAGTCAAGATCAGTACAGTCATTAGCATTAATGTCAACTAGTACAGTTCCCATGATCCTCCACTTGTACCAGACTATGCAGAAGCCTTAGTAATCTTTTTTGTACTAATGTTCCTCATAAATCACTATTTTGGTACATTGGTCATGTCCTGACAGACTAGACGTTCACAATAGTTTCAATGATTGTCAGACAAACAGGCATTTGAAAAATAGATTAGGAAAGAATAAAAAGGAAATAAATGGTATAAAGACTGAGAGAAAGAAGATATGATGTATAGTAAGTTTTGCATAGTTGAAATATAATTTTACATGAACTAAGATAGATAGATAGGTAGTTTTAAGTAGACTGAGATAGATGGATGAATAGATAGATACGATCAAACCATGATAGATTGATAGATATCAATTGACCAAGATAAATGAATATGAATAAACTGATATAGACTGATAGATAGATAGATATAAACAGACTGAGATAGATAGATAGATAGATAGATAGATAGATAGATAGATAGATAGATAAGTTTGAATCAAAAAAGGAACTCTGCTTAAATATTACAATATCTGACCAGCATAGATATTAAATGCCCGATTCCATATGTATTTTTTTCATTCATCTGTAAATAAATAAAAGGGAAACTACTCAATAATTAGCATATAACAGTTAACTCCAATGAGCAATTGTCTATTCAGAGGCAGTTTTGAACATCTTAACAGACTCTACAATGAATCCATTAAGTTGCAAAGCACTTGGATTCTTTACACATTTTCAATTCAGGGCATTTTGAAAGTATCTTGAAGTATTTGGCTACAATGCACCATTTCAGTTAATCAGAGGTCACAAACAGATAAACAGAATGAGATATAGATCATATGGCTTTCCACCTATTTTTGTTTTAATTTATCTATGTACCTATCTATCTATACAAACAGATAAAGAGATGGTAATTATCTTTCATTATATAAATGATAGTTGAAAAAACTTAAACTTCCTTCATGATAAAAGCAAAAATTAAAATGTCCCTGAAGACTCTTTTGGATTCAATAGGACCAAATGTATGCATTCAGAGCTTTTATACACAGACAAAATGAAAAGATTTTACAAATAGATAAAATTAACAAGGAACTAGAGGAACACCTTTACAGGTTTATAAAATGAAACACAATGAAGTACATTCTAAGGTGAAAAATTGTTTAAAATATATAAGAATTTTTGAATCAATATGTTGGAGAAAAAAATTTAACTATCAAATAGCGATGAATCAATTTTTTAAAACTCTAAAAAGGCCTTGTTGAAAGAAAACATGCAACACATTACCTTAATGGAGTAATTCACTTACCTGAAAGAAAACAAAAGAAAAACTATTAACCATTGAAAGAAACATTGTATTAAGCAAGCTTTTCAACAATGCAAAATATTGATTCAAACGCAAAATAAAAAGGTGCCTGAATTAAAGATTCAGCAACAATCCCACCCAAGGTTAGTATGGGATAACATAAGGAATACACGGATCAAGAAAGAGGTATTCACTGATTAATAATAAAGACTTGAAAAAGAATACAGAAGTAAATACATGGCGGAAGGTGACAGTATATTTACAGGAAAGTGCAAAGGATGCATTTAGAAGGAAAAGAACTGCAATAAAAAGGTGACTGTTCTTATTTTCACACAAATGGCAGGATAATACTGAACTTTACAGAGATTAAAAACTATAAGAATTCAATCATTAAAATCAAATCTAAGCCAATAAATCCCATGAATATCTGCCTATTAAGTCTCTTCACATATGACTATAGTATCACATATTTTTCTTCAGAAATAAATACAAACATATGACTATCACATCTAAGTTTATATGTGTCAGTCTATTGCTGTAGATCATTGTATGTGCTATAGGCTGACTATTTCCCTTATCTACGTTGCTCATTTTTTTCAGCCGCATGCCCTCCGGCCTTCTTCAGATGATCTTCGTTCTGGAATGTGGAATTACTCACTGGAGCACATGTTCCTGTCATAATCGACCAGACATGTCGTACCCATTTTTTCAATTCCTATGTTTTTGCATTGTATTTGAAATTGCTTCCCATTGACCATTTCTTTATCCACATGCTCTTTTGATCAAAGGTTCCAAGACATTACTTATATCCATGCTTGGTCTACTAATGGAATTAGCTAAGCATAATATGTGAGCAGCTCCTTTTAGATGTCTCATTTGCAAATTTTTCTCTCTGTATAACATTCATTCCATATTAAATTCATTCCATAGGGATTTGTGTCTGCCTCTTTCCTACAATGTTTGGTCAGCTATGCCAGATTTAAAGTGTCCCTGTGTGTCACAGCTTTCTTATGTTTTTCAATTCTTGTGGCTGGGGGCTTGTTTCACCTTTCTAGTGTCTACAACAGCTGCGAGGGATGCTATAGACAAAATTTCTGGTCATGTTTTCCTTTAGTGGTGGTTTGGTTTTGGTGAGGTATGTGCATATAAACAACTTAGAAGGAAAACAGTCTGTCTATAATATACACTATAGCTGTGGATCTTGAGCAATAAAGCATAAAATGGTGAAAGATGATGAATAATGATTTATGACTGTAATGAAATATATGACATGGGTCAACAGACAAAAGGCCGAAAAACCAGGTATAAAACAATCAGTACAAATTAATGATCACCATCCTTAAGGGCAATGATATTTATGCACATTGATTCAGACATCACTAGTATATTTGGAAAATATAAATTTCATTTTGTTAGTAAGTCTGCAACCATAACTATATGATATTTATTCTGAAAGTTTAAATTGTAATTTCATTGATACATTTCATTAAAGTAGGCTGATTTATCCTTGAAATAGATTATTGAAATTTTTTGAAACTCCTTTAATTTTGTCCATCACATATTTTTTATTGAAATAACCATAACGATTTCTACATTGTGACTTTCCATGGAAAAAATGAATGACTGAATTTGAAGCAGGGTTGCCATATTTTTCCAGAAGGGGATGTAATCAAAGATTAATCACCAAAACTTACCCGAACCCAAGCATGGAATATTGTCGAATATTGAAATCAAATGAATCTGGTATTGAACCTCTGCCTTTAGACTTGCTTGATAGCAAAATTTGACACTAATCCAATGCCTGTGTCAGGCAAGTCACAGAGATAAACCTTGAATTATCTCCCCATTCTGGACAAATCTGGCAACACTGATTTAAACAGCTCTTATTATTTGAATTCAGTTTTTATACAATGGGACGATTTGAACAAAATTTTTATGGGGTAAAAAAAAAATGTGGCATACACTTTGGATCTGCTACCTATTAACTCCTGAATACTGATCAAGTGAAAACGGTCATTCCATACTTGATACACACTTATTTATTGGACTAAGCTACTTTAACACCTGGCCACATTAATGGAGCATCAATGTAGCAAAAAAAAAAGAAGCTCAGTAGCAATGGCTTGCAAGCCTAAATTACTTCATACATTGATTTTTAGTTTATAGCAAACTGATACTTAAGTTCTCCTTAGTGTTGTCCAAACTAATATTTATGTTCATGTTGAATTCATCTGGACAACCTGTGTTGATAAAGACTAATTTCAGATTTTAAGTCATACTGATATTTGAATACAACATAAAAAAGGTTACCATCAACTAAAAAACAGCTCCAAATTTGAGCATTTACTTTCAACTGAGAGGATCATTTAAAATAATTCTATAAATGCAGGACAGAGACAGCTGACATCTTAAAGTTTCCTCTAATAAAAGAGGCTCCTCCCAGTGGTTTTATAAATGGACGTTCCACACAAGTGCTTAAAAAGATTTTGGTGCTTCGCAGTAAGGGATGGCACTCTCAAGTGAATTCTTGCATCCATGAAATCATGAAAGCAGCACCTGTTAAAAAGATGAACCTATTAGGATAGTAAAAATCTTGTGGCTTTCAAATTTCAAAGGGCTAGACACAGGTGCATCTCTATATAAGCAATAAATGCTCCTTGAATTCACACTCATACACACACACACATATATATATATACATATATGTATATATATGTATATATATACACACACATAGACATATATGTATATGTATATATATATAAATGGAGTATGTGTTAGAGATTTGCACTAAATGTATATCAATTTGTGGGTATAAATGTATGCTAGGCAATAACTTTTTTCATGCATTCACTTAAATTTTGGAAAAATGATAAGAAGAATTCAAGTATGCAATTAACATACCTACACTCTACTTTTGGTGCTTGCTGCCCCTATTTCACATATCACAATCAGAGACAGAGAAACCTGTGATATGTAGAGACTGGACAGGAACATCATAAGTCATAGCCAGCATAAGGACACTAACTAACAAACCAACCAACCATACATAGAATTTAGCCTAACAGCAGCATTGGTCTTCTGTGAAACATTCCTCTTTAGTAATAATTAGCATTTGGGTGATCTCTGTAAAAAAATGTAGCATCAACCCTCTAACATGGAGCAGCATACGTTTCATAAAAACTATCATTTAAAACTTGATCTTTACCTTAGAAACGAATACAGACTACTACCTGTAGTGAGAAATTTAGTATAGATGTACCTACAGAAGAAGCCCATACATATCTGGTGAATATGAAGTCATGAAAACATATGTATTTGTGCGTCTTGGGTAGTGCTTGGCTTGTAAAACAACATCAAAGGATAATTTAGTTGTCTGGCAATAAGATAAGACATAAAATACTTGAATGCAAACAGCTAAACAGGGAAATTGAAAGCCAAGATCTTTATATTCTGAACAGCTGTCTCGAAATATTTAGCCTTAAATAAAGTAGCAAGACAAGAAAATGAAGAAGCATGAACAAGTGATACCTACAGTCATAAAACAGAATATTAGATGATTATCTGAAAGGGTTATTCACAAGTAGCTATCAGATATTTGAGGGTTTTTTGTAAATAAATAAAAACTGAACAATTTTCAACTCTATAGACCTTTACTCCCACTCATATAATAGAAAGAGTGACAAACTAATTTCTGAAAATAGCAACACCAAATTAAAGTTTTTGAATATAATTTTCACCCTCAAGCATTCTGTAACAGTAATACAAAGATTTACATAAACTTACCAGTTTTGAAACTGGCTTATAGTAATGGTTAAAAAGCAAGAGATGTCAACCATTACATTGGAGGTTCAATTTCTTATCATGACTCATTTTTTTCAACTCCTCATCAAATATCTCTTCACCATTCTTCAAAAAATATGCTTGTTGAGTTACCTGAATACTCATGTTTTTTCTTCAAAACAACCATACTCATGTTTTGAGAATAGAAATTACTCTTTACATAACATGGTTACTTACAATACATATATACATATATATATATATTCAATGCTCTTCCATAGGAATAGAGCAGTCTGGTGGATGGGGAATTTAACCTATAATAAATATATATTGCTTAAATCCAGCCTCACTGACCGTCCAGTTCCGTAGTTCTGAGGTAGGATATCGGCCTCTGGGTCTACAGCGATGGTTTCAATCCTGTCTTGTGGTACTGGATGGGATAATAGATTGTCTATAGCCACACTGAAGAGTTGTAATACAACAAAACAGCTGTCTGTGGATGATACTATATATATATATATATATATATATATATATATACATAAGAAAATGAATCTCTTATTCCTCAGCAAATACAGATGTGCATCTCTGAAACAAGAAAGACAGTGTAAAATCCTTTTTGTGTTGATGCTATGTTAGATGGAGCAAGAAGATTTGAATACTGTGTTAATAGCACACAAATGACATAATTAAAGTTCTTGAATATTTCATAAGTTGTTTTGAAATAAGGAAGAACTTATGAAAATGTCAACAGACAAAAAATATTAGGAGACAGGTCTGGTTAGTCACTCAATAGAAACTGTCTTGTGACCATCTTCATTTGGTAGCATGCTGTATTGGGGGTGGTCAATGAATAAGAGTCTTCTCTCTTCTTTTGTTGGGCAGCAATAAGTGAAAATGCCTGAATTTTCCTAAAAATAAGCGGGCATAAACTGGTGACCAATTTAGGATAAACCTCTATCACAGATTGACCACACCACTAAAAACCCATTGGGTGGGGGGTCGGGGATATCAAAAAAGTTTTCAGCAGCTGTGTATTAGACTACTAATGCAAATTTTCAAGTCTGTAGTATAAGGAATGCTTTCTTTACAGCTTCCACACGTAAAAACAACAAAAAAGTCAAAACATAACTCTTTCAAAAAAATCATATAGTGCTTTTGGTAGGGGTACTAGTGGAGTACTTATGTGAATGTTCAGCCCAATGGGTTGATTGGTACCGTCTGTAGATGTTCCAGGCCACCAAGCACAAACTAGTGACCAATTTAAAACAGTTTCATTGCAGATAGACCCCTCAAAAAAAAATTGAACCAACTACAGAAAAAAAAAAAAAACGGGGGGGGGGGAATGTTTTCAAAGGGGACTAGTGGAGTTCTAATAAAAATTTTCATCCTTATAGGTTGATTGATGCTCATTCCAGATTCATACATACATACATACATACATACATACATACATACATACATACATACACAGAACAGAGTGCAAACTGGAGCAACCTGGGTTTTTTCACGGTTTCTAATATGTTTTAAGATTCAATTTTACACATAAGCTGTCAAAATGAAAAAGAGAATATGTGGTTCACTTGATGAATACAAAAAAAAAAACAAAAAAAAATCCAGGGGTGTAGCTGTAGGGGAAGAGGAAGTGTTGTCCAAAAAATTCCCCTGGGCTCCTAATGAAGGAGCCCCCAAAGGCTTTATAAATTGTAGTTCATCTACTGCATTTCTACTGACATTATACAATAACAAGGCTATATCTGTACATATATTAATTGTATAAATAATAATTCAGCCTTTTGGGATGTTTTTCACTAGCGAATGTCCATTTATTGCAAAATTTCTTTTTTCATCAAATCTCTCTAAATTTTAAAGAGGTCCCTGAAGGAGAAAAGAGCCTTGGGCCCCTAAATCCCCATCAACACCACCAAAATAATCTCCTTCAATTGCACATTGCTTCACAGATTTAAGAGGCTAAAAACTTTCAACTGATGACATTAATCTCTTTGTTTCAATTATTATTATATCATAAAAAATGTATTATGGTTGTAAAGCACACTGGTTGATCAATGCGCAGATGATTAAAATCCAGAAGGGCTAAGGGTTAGGAAGTTAGGATATATTGCTTCTTGTAATCTATGGAAGAAGAGAATAAATGAGGTCTATCATGAATGGCAGTGTTGCCAAGGCTCATAAAATACTGAGCTCATAATATCAAAGAAGCCCCTACTTGAAGCCTGCCTAGATTTTCTCTAATATTACTGAGACTGACTATCCCATAAGGTCATTCTAACAATATATATATATATATATATATATATATATATATATATATATATATATATATATATATATATATATATATATATATATGTATGTATGGGGTAGCTTTGATCTTCTTCATCTGATCTTGAATTCCTTACACTTGAAAATCAAGTTCCCTAGCAACAACTGTGGCCCTTTCCTCACATGACATGGCATCTTTGTAAATACATTTGACTTCAGCGCTTAACTCTTCATTATACGGCTATAGAAGAAAGCTCACAGCTCTGCCTTTTCAAATGGTCTAAGTAAAGATTTCTCATCAGATATTGGTTGAGAACGTTGATCAATGGGAGAAAGTAACTGAGAGGAGGGAAAAGAGAAGAATAAAATAGAGTCCCAAAAGGATCGGAATAGAATATGAAAATACAAAAAAATCATCCTGGGAAGAAGGCACCAAGGAAGATTATCCCTATCTTGTAAAACCAAAAAAACAAAAAAATTGCAAATGAAATGTAGGAAAGAAAGTAAATTTTTTTTAGGTGTAAAAACAAAAGCAGAAGAAATGTTACTGAAGCCAATAAAACGATGAAAAAGCATGAATAGAACAATAGATAAATAAAAAAGATGACACAAAGAGAAAAAGAAATTGAATAGAAAAAAATGCCGTAAAAAGGAAAATAAATTACGGGAAATACAAACTGGAAAAGAAATTTGCATAAGGAAAAAAAAAGAAGAAAAATGAGAAAAATGATCCAATATAATCCAAAGAAGAAACAGTATAAGAAAACCTGGAGAGAAAAAAAGAAAAAATCCAGAAATTATTCAAAAGATAAGAAGCAAATCTACTATGGATTGATAAACTGAAAATTAACAGTTAAACTGAATAAAAAAATATAAAATCAATTGATAGAAAATGAAAAGCAAAAATTACATCCACTACCAAAGGGAAAAACTAACATTAAAGCTTTCTCCAAACTAAACAAAAAAAACAAAAGAATTTAGTAGGAATTTTTTAGAAATCAAAAAAAAAAAGATAAAAACAGTAAGATGAAATAAAAATTAACTAATAAAGAAAAAAAAATGGAAAATTAGAAGAAAAAAAATTAAAATGAAACAAGAAAAACTAAAGGGAAAAGAATTTCTTCCATGAATCTAAGGAGTTTCATTTCCAATAAGGTCCAACTTCTGATGTAATTAAATCCCACCATAAATTTGCTTGAATTGATGCTTAAATCAGACTAACAATAAAAAAGATTAAACTAATATCCTTGGAAGTAGATAAAGAATCAGTCAGTAAATTTTTTCCAATAATGCTCAGTTACTGACATTCTTCAAGTCTGGAGAGAATCACTTTTGAGATGGCAACGATGGAAGCAGGAAAGAAATAAATCTTTTGAAAATAAAATGATTTGTGTTATGGCATGACATACATGATTATAGTTTATTAAATGAATTCAATACCAACTTGGAAATGATTTGATTTTAGTCTGAATACAAGAAAACGTTAAATTTAAAGAGACGGTTTAACAAAATAGACTTAAAATTAACAAAGAGAAACAGAATAAGTAAGAAAACTGAAACAAAGTTACAGTTAGATTTTAGTTTGTGTCAATTTTATGGGTAAAAATGCAATGAAGACTTATCTTAATTTTTTCAAAACAATAAATGTTGTAATTAACCACAAAAAAAACATTAAATATAGGAATAAAGATTCAATAGACTCTATATTCCTGCTTGAAGACAAATGATTTTGTTTAGAAATGTATCATTTATGGTTTACCAATTACACTAACACTCATTCTATATACTTCAGTTGTGGAGTATATTGTGTCTTATCCTGTTTCAGTTAAGGAGTATACTGGATGTCTAATCATATCACCTTAGATTTCAGTAAAAGAGTATACTGTACATCTTATCCCATTTCAGTAGAGGAGTACACTGTTTCATCATGTAAATGCATTGCAAATGATAGGAAGAGAGAGAGGTGGATATTCTTTCAAAAAGGTCTAATTTCTATGGGGTTTTTTTCTGAAAAAAAAAGCCCAAATTTCCAAAAGAATAAAAAGGAATTTCCTGAGTCATAAAGAAAGTGTGAAACCCTCATATTAGTTGCAACCAGAATATGAGCCTAGGATACATCAATTGGCATGACATGACCCATGCAGATGTTGATATACCAAGAAACTATTCATATTATCTTCACTTTGCTAAAATCAAAGCAGATGTAGACACAAAAGTATCTTTCAGCTGAGCTCATAAGTTTTTAAGAGAGGGAAAAGGACTATTTTTTTTTCTTTTTCATGATAAAAAGAAGGGATGCTTATTTCAATGTAGTAATAAAAGTAAGACAAGCGAAAAGGGAAGAATTCATATGTTCCAATGTATGCCCAGTAATGATAAGTTCAAAAACAGTGCCTACTTGTCTGTCACTCTCCAATGTGTGAGTCCAAAAGAAACATAATTGATACCCAGGAGGTAGAACAGAAGGAGGAGAGACACGACCTGACAAGGTTATCAAAACTAGGGAAAGATTTAACAGCCCTTTTGTAGCCAGAGGTGGATATGCCTGACTGAGAAGCAAAAACATTTCAGGGAACCAGGAAGAATTTTCATAATGATGGCACTGAAATTCCCTTGTGAAATGATGGGCTATTGGCATGCAACGGCAGGCTCCCAACATAAACACGAGGAATGTTGCTGTCTGGAACCAATCCAAAACACGTGGCTGTTGGTAGAAAAAGCAGAGTATTAGAGACACCTACTTGTAACCTACTCAATTAAAATCTATTTCCACAAAACTTTTCTCAATCAATATTCCAAGAGTAATACAGATTTTGCAAGTAATGGGTTAACAACAATAAAATGGAGGTCTTGAAATTTTAGTTTTTGATATTTTCTTGTTTGTAAATAATGCTAGATTGAACAACTGTCACAATCAAACATGGCGAAGTCTTTGATTCTTGCTCATGTATTTGTTTGTTTGTATGTTTCAATAATCCTGGCCATACCATTTTGTCTACCGACTTGAAAATTGGCATTACTCCACAACACCCCTTCTAAAAAAATTCTTTGGGTTTTCTGGGAAAAAAGCTCTTTTGACTTTTATGGGACCCTATTTTCACAGGTTTAAAATTAAGATCTAGATTCTTCAGAATCTAGATGTTTATTTTCCTCTATTTAAGATGTTTTCCTGTAATGTCATAAATAGAATTTATTCTGATCATATTTATTCTTCAACGGAATTTTTTTTTTTGAATGACTTCAAAATTCGATGCTACAGTTGTACAATTATTGACTGTAATGGTGAATTTCTGATTTTTTTGTAAATTGCTGAATTCTTTTATTGATTGGATACCATTCCAATATCCAATAATTGATGAGATGAGTAGGAGACACTATTTGAAAATAGTCAAGAACCAAACATAAATACAGGGAAGAAAGATAAAAAGAGAAAAAGAATGAAATCATATTGTTTATTCATATGTGTGTGTGTAAATGTGTGCGTATTCATTTGGTGTCAAACTTTTGATCTGTATATGATGATATAATGATGGAAATAAATGTTATGGAAGCACTGCATTTACATTTGAAGATATAGGATATAAAACTATGAAAGACAAAGAACCCTAGAAAGTTTGATTCTTGAATAAATTAAAGGCACCAATGCGAAGTGTAACAATCACTGATCAAGGAAATAGAAATAACAGGAGGGATTGCCTGATTCTGGATGTGCAAATTTTCCTGGCCAGATAGATATAATCATTTATTATTTTGTAAGAATACAGAATGTCTCAAATAACAGAAAGAATATAGTATATAGTATTTCTCATACTGAGACATCTGAGATTAGTCAACTAATTATTTAGATTATCTTCCTTGACATGTTTTTGGTTCACTATCAATACCATTAGCTCTAATGCATTGTGGGATATCTTAGATGGGAGGAGGAGTTTTCCTTAATTATATTCTATTTCTTTTTTATCTATTTAATTACATATTTTTCTATTTATCCATTTATGCTAGATTCTATGCTGTTTTTATTTCTAACTCTTATATATTAACGATTCCCACAGTTGGCTTACTAATGGCATTTTTTGATAAAATAATAATGGATTAGCTAAAATGATGTGATATAGATAATAAAGATGAGGATATTTGAAAAAATTCACCAAGTATTAAGAATTGGGAAAAATTAAATTTCAATATTTCAAATTTCAGTGCTGATATGAACATCTCTGAGAGGCATAGATTGATTTCAGGGTTTGTATATAATCTGTACAAAGCTAAGGCTTTGTTATTATTTTTCAAAAAGAACAATTTTTAATTATCAATCAAGTTGGTTGACACAAAGCCTCCCTGATGATGGCTCTTCTGTCAGCATATAGTCCTTCTTTTTCCTGTTCACTTTGGAACAAAAGCCCTCCCTACATCACAGGAAGGATACAAATTAGGCAAAGAGAGACACAATTTAATTAAAATACTCATTCATAATGGTTGTGTCTTTTTCAAGAGCAAGCAAATAATTTTCTGATTTTTTTCAAGTGGGGTTAGGAATCATTGCATTCATGTATTTATATGGTAGTTTTTTAAAATTTGTTCTCAAAAGTATTCATTTTGATTTTTGCCCATTGAAAATTGTACTGCTCTTTGAACTGACAACTAATCAAGAATCAAACAAATGATGGAATTGGAAGAATCTTTTCAGGAAAAAAAAATATGCATGTCAATATTGACCAGTCAGAATAAGAAAGACTTATAAGGGTAAAAAAAAAGTATTTCAAAACCTACTCTCATAAGTAAACATACATGTGTCTTTATTATAGTTTCTATTTTTTGAGAATGTAAAATTCAAGCCACTAACTGACTTTATAGCAAAATTCATACTCTGTTGTCAATCAAAAATGTTTCTTCACTGAGCTACACAAATTCATGATTTTAACACCTTGAGTGCTAATGCTTTAGGTTTTTTTAGGGGGGACTCAGAAAGTAAAGAAGCAAAGAAATAAACATCCTTTGGTGCTGAATATGAAAAGAAGAAAATTAAGCAAAATCATTTTTTTCATTTTCAGTTTAATATCAAATTTTCATACTTGCAGAAATGAAAATTCAAATGTTTTGTAAATATTCTCCTTGAACTTTAGTATATTAAAATATAATGTTTGTTAGATTATGCTTTTAGTACATCTTGAAATTAGTGTTTTACAGAAAAATGACTTTTTAGTTTTGATATCAAAATGATGACAACAAAGTGCGTTTTTTTTTTTCTTTTCAGGAAATCCTTCTCATGTATTGTCAAAAGGCAGAGAATATTGAAAGAAACATGATGGAAAAAAAAGGAAGAGCAAGTTAATAATCCAGTTGATCTACCAAAAATGCATGTAAAATCCTAATACAAAAATGAAGTGAGATGGAAGGAGATAGATCATTGATAGAGTTTAAAGGAATTCAATTGAAAGTAGTTTTCATGGGATGATTTCACAGACGAACAAAAAACTCAAAGAGATTTGTAATAGTGTGGAAAAGATACAAGGTTGCAATAGGTCACAAAACGGTTCTACAGTGAAATCAGATAACAGAGCAAATATGAACTTCTTGGAATCACCAAAAGTTATCATACTTCATTCTAAGTTGTGAAAACATCAATGATCTCACTCTACTTGAATAATAAATGCTTAAAAGATACCAGAAATGTCTAGTTAAATAAAAGATTCAATAAGAAAGCTAGTTATTTCTCTCGCCTTTTGTTGGATCAGTGAAATGTCTGAAGTTTAAAAAAAAACAAGCAGATACAAAGTAGGGACCAATTTGATATAAACTTACATAAAAGGTTTTTACGAGACATAATAGGGAGTAAATGTCAAAATTTTCAGCCTTCTAACCCCAGTGGTGCATCATCCATACATAGCCAGCCAGACCAATATGAAAACTGAAAAAACCTATTATGACAGTTATGGTGACAGTTTCCAGTAGGAAAGACTGAATTGATTACAATGGGTGACAGTAACAGTCTTGATTAACTTTGGACAAAATTTCAAATCAATATAGAACGAAAATATGAAAGTATGAAATAAAGCACTAAATTCGAGATTGTTGCAGAATAAGAACAAAGCAAATATAGAATGTAAAGTTTCAATAAGTAACATCAAGTCTAATGTCCAAAAAAAAGGAAGGAGAAAAGTCTGAAGCAAAGAGTCATGAAAATATAACAGACCCAATTCAATTTTGCATAATAACTTACACATAAAAAAATGAATAGAGATATATGTCAAATAGAAGTGAAATATGCTACATTATATTTTCATAGTGAACAACCATCCATAAAAAGTGATTCTTTCATTTAATCATTGACAAAGTTGGTTGAAATCACAGACAAAAAAATAGGCCACTAAAGGTAACTGACTATAGAAATAAACCTGAAAATTTCAAAAAATAATCGCCTTGTAGTAAATTACCAAAGATATTTTATTTCCAGGTTTGCAATTGTTAATTCCCTAAGCTGAAAGATGCAAGCCTGTTAAGTTCATCTCAAAGGAGAATGAAGATGTAAAAGGCACTACCCATTCAAATTAACCTAAAAGTTAATTAATTCCCATTCAGCAATCTAAGAACCTTTTGAGAATCTGATTCAATAGGGCTGATCCTAACTTGAATCCCACTCAAGGGAGTCATGTCACTTACTTACCCATAATTAACCACTAAAAACTGTGTTAGAATATAATTAACACTTGACTTTAGGCATGCAATCTCCCCCTTGCAAGAGCATTAATGAAATAAACTTTTGATGAGGTCGGTGAAACATGTGTTAGTTATGAAACTAAATTCAGTTCTCTGTAGCCTACCCATACCTTTGATGTTCCCATGAGGCAAACAAATTTTAGTTTAGGCAGAGAAAAGGAAAGAAATTAAGTGTTTTTGACTCTTCACTAGTTATTGTGGCAGACCAAGGTCTCTAGAAACCCTTCCATGTTGAAGCTTCTTACTTCTGAAGAATGAAATGAGTCTATCAAAGACAATAACATCAATGATAGTTCTCTTCTCTCTTGTAATAAAACAAACCATCTGCAATTTTTAGTATTGAATGAAAAAAAAATCTGATGATATAAAAGAAAATACAGTTAGACCTTGATAATCTGAATGAGATGGGCAAGGAGTATATTGTTTAAATAACTGATTGTCCAGATAACTGATTTGATCATAAAAAAGGAAGCCATATTGAAACAATTGGATAACTGATGTTCAGATAACCAAAGTTTGACTGTATAGGAAAATAAGGAGAAAACTTTAAGTAAACTCACTCCGTCAATCTGAAGCTCTCTCGTGGTCTTCAACAAATAATTTTTATAAATGAGCATGCAAATGTAAAATCATAGAACATGTTTTCTTGAAAATAGTCAACAGGAGAGAAAAGAGAGGGAAAGGGACAAGGAGTAGAAGAAGACTAATTTTACAGTGTTAACATTGGTAATTATTTCAACATCGCTTATGCTCATCAGCTCAAGACTTTCTGGCAATACCTAAAGCAAAAAACAGGTTAGAACCAGTGCTTCTCCATCTTTTTCCCCATAGACCAGTTAATGTTCTCAAAAAATATGTGGACCCCTGAAGAGTTTTTATGTTGATTAGGTGAATATAGTGAAAATAAGCTATTTGTAGTTTTGAGAAACTACATCCATTTCAAAATGATTCTCCATTTGCAGACATTTTACACGAGTCTATGAACTCTTAGTTGGAGGAAAACTGCTGGCTTAGACAACCAAAATTGATGAAAAACAGTAAAGATCATATGTAATGAATATATATATATATATATATATATATATATATATATATATATATATATATATGTGAGTGTGTGAGTGTGTGTGTGTGTGTGTTTGTGTGAGTGCATGTAACTGATGCTAGACTGAACAGAATGATAGAAAACATGCAAACCAAGCCTTTGATAGACTGCAAAAGTTTGTTTATGGTAGCAAAAGCTTTAAGGAAGGCACAAAAACTAAAGTCTACAAAGCTATAAAGCTATACAGATTGTATACCAGAGGCACATGCCTTCTTGAGCTTTTCCACCAGTACTGCCACTCCATCATCCTCAAAGTGCACTGGGTCAACTTCATCCCAAACAATGAGATCTTCAGGGAAGTCAAAGCCACAAGCATCAAGGTCATGCAGCAAAAGATCGTCCTGCGATGGACAGGGAACATGGGGAGGATGGAAGACCATTGACTACCAAAGATTCTCCTTTTTGGAAAAGTAGCCCATGGCTAGTGTAGAAGTGGTGTCGGACAGAAGAGATACAGGAACTCCCTAAAAATGACCTTTATCTCTAGTGTTATCAACCCCTTTCAGTGGATTAAAGAAGCAGCCGAAAGGAATGCATGGTGACACATCTAGCAAGCAATCTCCAATGCCCAAACTAGATGCAGAGCAAAAGCTAAGGTCTACAACAGACATGGTAAACCTCCTGAATCTTTCTTTATGGAGTCAAGCTATGACATAATATGTTAGTAGGGAAGGTAACTTGCTGTTTCTAACATAATGCAGATTTGATAAGTACAAGACTAATCAGTGGCAAAGGGTTTTTGCCTTGGGTTGAAGTTGGTGTTTTTTCAGAAGTTAGTAAAGGAACTGATTTAATTCAGTTATTGTAACATTCTAAGTACAAGAGAATAGTTTTTATCTACTACTTTCTTCCTTTTTAAGTTTTTTAAAAAGCTGTCACTGAATTTACTACAAGTTGGTGAAAGCAATAAAAGTCAGTTTGTAATCTCTTTGGTGAATATCTGTTTTGACTTATTAACATATATGATAAAAATGGTGCTACTAAGAAGCCTGAGTTATCAAATGAGGAAGAGTTTCTTCTCAGAAATATGGTTATGCACATTCAATTTTATTGCAATCTGGCCATTACCTTCACTGATATTAAAAGCGACAGAGAGAAGTAAAAAAAATATAGTTTCCTTGAGGGAAGAATTCGTACAATATTCAGTCATACGAGATGAATGTTATTAATAAATATAAATTAATTAATAGTTGGATTCTGCTACACAAAGTTAAATGGAAATAACGAATAAAATTCGGAATCCAAAGCATACAGAAAGTTATAAATGAATTTCAGTTGAAAAGATATTTCATCCCATCGTATCATTTGAATGTTAGAAATGCATTTCAATTCAGTGCGAAAGCCTGCAGTTATATAAGAAAACCCTTGTACAATGATTTGTTAAGTAGAATTTCATAAAAGGATTCAATAGAAGAACCTCAACTCCACATTTAACTGCACACATTAACTTGCATAAATAGAATGCTATGAAAAAGGAAACTGATAGAACATCTAGTTATATTAACAGAATTCTGTAAAAAAGAATCTGATAGTTAGAACATCTAGTTATATCAACAAAATTCTATAGAAGAACAGTAACTTAGAACTTACATCTTGTCATGTGTACAAAATGTAATGAAAGACATTTCAGGGAGAAGAGAAATAAATCAATATCTTTTTTCTTCCCAAAAGAAAGGCTGAACATCAAAATCAGATTATGAATTCTATTTTTAGTTAATCTCTTCATCATTTTTTTCAGGTCTTCTCAAAATGGCTTAGCTGATGCATAAGGGAACCCTTAAGATTTTAATAGCCATCCTACAACCACTCATCCAGTTATTGATTGCATAACTACTAAACACAGATGAGTCATTGCTGAGCAGGGTGGCAAAACGCTTTATGAATTATAGTTCAACTACCGTATTCCTACTGATACTATACAAAAATAAGGATACATTTATAAGTACATGAATTGCATAAATAATAATTCAGTCTTTGAGGTTGTTTTTCACAAATTAAGTGATAATATATTCTTTTATTGCAAATTTTCCTTTTTTATCAAACCTAACTAATTGTTGGGGGGGGGGGTCACACAAGGAGCCAAACTCCTCAGACCCCAAAATCTCTAGCTATCTCAGGCTACACCAATGAGTCATTGCAGATCTTAGGTGGGGCTCTCATTTTCAATTTCCACTCTCTGTAATACATGTTTTATAAACATGTTTTTATAAATGTTTGGTATGAAGATATTTTTCAACATATCGAATTATCTAAAACTGCTCTGATGAGGTGGGATAATTGGTCTCTAAATTGCGTTGGTTGACATTTCAGAGGCTCAGTATCCATTTTCAGGACTTAACAAATATGTTAGATGCCTTCACCAACTGGTCTTCACTTTCTATTTTGAGGATAGAATACATCATTGATTTTTAGAGTTGGTAGAAATTACTACTTTAGAAAAAAAAAAGGCATATGTATAAAGTTTGCAAATACACCTACACAAATGTATATAAGTATTTATAAGCTGGTTATAAAAATATGTATAATAACTGAAAGAGATATAGGATGCATGTCTTCCAAGGGCATTGCTATTCAACCTCAGCTTTCCACTGATTCACCAGAAGAGGGACAAGTTATCTTTTTCAATGTTTAAGAATTATCAAGAGGTAGAGAATTGTATTAAAAAAAGTAAAGAGCAATGACTTTCTCTCTCTCTTTCATATATATATATATATACATACATACATATATATATATATACATATATATATATATATATATATATATATATATATATATATATATATATATATATACGTATATAAAATGAAATGGATATATATGATCCAACAGAATGATAATAAATTGCATTATAGTTCCTGCAGAAGTCCTATTTTCTTCAATTGTTTTTTCAATTTAGATTGTCCATGCCGTGGACTAACAAGAGATTGTTTCGGGTGGAAGTTTCTATATAATATAACACAATTTATAATCATTCTGTCGCATAATATACATCCATTTCTTAAAACATAACAGTCGCGTTGAAAGGAAGGAATATAGCGAGAAAAAACAAGATGAGAATTTGGAGTTAAAACAGTTATTTGGGCTCATGCTTTACCAGTGATTGTTTAGCTCAATGATAAGAGCAACAATACACTGAAGCTACTACCCTATTGGTCGCAGATTTGATTCCTACAGCAGCCCAATTTTCTTTAATCATTTATTCTATTTATGTTGTCTAGGCCAAGTGATGCATTAACAGTGTGATGACACAAGATCGTTTCGGATGGGAGTATCTATAAGATATAATACAATTTATAATCACAAATATATATATATTAATATATATTTTTATCATATTAGCCTGAAGAAACTAATGAGTCATGGTGTATTTTCTGGAAAATGCCCAATTGCCCACCAACCCTTTCAAGAAGATCTGTGTGCACATACAGGCAAGCATATCATAAGCTGGATTATAAATATTAAGAAGTCAAATCAGAAAAAAAATGGGGGTAAGTAATGAATACTCGTGAATTCTGGCATTGGTGCTCTACTGACCGAGTGGAAAGGCAGTGATCAGATAACCATATGAATTGAAATCTTAGCTTTCATTGATGTCCCAGTTGGCAGTTGTCACATATTATTTGGTGATATATCCATATTAATCTGCATACTCTGTCTAGAGGAATTTGATAGGCAATCTATAATGTTAGAATCATTAAAGCCCACTCCCTTAATTGACTGAGAGTGAAATGTAAAGATGTATATTGACAAAAAAAATGAAGCAAAAAGTTTAAACAAATTAATATTTCCGCTAAAAATAAATACATTAAATCCCACGGTTAAGAACTTTTGACTTACGCTCAACTTACACATAAGAACGGACTACCATAGAGTAGGGTAGCCAACTCAGCCATCTTTCGGCTAGATGTGGCTGATTTTTCCAGTTTAGCCAATAAAGATCAATAATTGCCGATTAAATCTGGTAAGTTTTATATAAGTAAATGTGCAATTTTTATCAAAAATACATCTTGGATTCTTAGTACTGAGTTATTTCATTTGATAATTGGAGATGATTTTTGTGAAAAGTTTGTATATGCAGTTGAGAAGGCTCATAGGCCAGTAGTTGTTGAGGTCTTTTGGGTTTCCTTTTTTATATAAAAGCATTATGATAGCAGTGTTCCAATCGTCTGGGATTTTACTGTGTTTTAGACATAAGTTGAAAAGGATGGCCAGTTTCCTAGAAATGATTTTACCTGCTTTTCGGAATAGGTCAATGTTGATGTTGTCTGGTCCAGGGGCTGTTCTTTTCTTTGTCTGTTTAATGGCTTGTTTCACTTCCGAAGGGGTTACTTGTGGGAAGTCCTCAAGTTGATTGCTCACATCTTGCGTATCCTGCTCATTGTTTTGTAGTCCTTGTTTGGACGAATGAAGTTTTTGGTAGAATTCTTCGGCACGTTCGACAATCCTGTCTCTGCCTGTTGTTAGGTTTCTATTTTCCTCAAGTATGCTGGTTATTTGCTTTCGTCCTGAGTTTATAGCTTTGAAGCCCCGACCTTTTTCAAGAGTCGATTCGATGACTGTCGTCATGTATCTTCTTCAGTCTTCCCTTCGTTTTTTCTTGATTAATCTATTCAGTTTGGCCTCTTCAATTTGTTCTTTTGTTGTTGTCGGTGGCTTGAGGTTTCTGCGTTTTTCCATGAGATTTCTGGTTTCATCTGAGATTTTACTGATGGGTTGTGTGCTCATTGGTTTGAATATAGAGGCGACTTCAATCATAGATGCTGTCATTTTGTTGCTTAGTTCGTTGATGTTGGTGTCATCTTGTTCAGTTAGAATAAACCCAACAGGAAATAGACAACACCAAAAAGTATAAATAATAATAAATAAAAAAAAGAAACTATTGAAGTACTAGATGATTGCATTCAGTTTATCTCAAATAAATATAGAATAGCAGAATCTAAGTTCACTTAATGAAGAGAAAAGATAATTACAACAGTGAACAAAAGAACACAGCACTGAAAGAGATTAAAATATCCACAAAAACCAATCCAGTACTTGGAAATCCTTAAGTATTTAGATAACTGGAAGAATTTCACAAAATATGTCTAATAGTTCCAATTGACTCAGTAACAAATAACATTGCATTTATAGGCAAAAGATGTTATATCCAACAACAACTATTAGAATCAGGAATTCTTGGCTCACCAACTTCAACATAAAATAAGTAAAACACATCCAGATGAAATCATATCTAAAAACTTTGTCAGAAAGGGAACGAAAGATAGAATATAAGTCAGACACATAAAACACCAATTAGTGCTTGATCTATTATAGCTTCCCAAATTTGTAGTATCAACCATCTGAGTAAAGCAATTTGGAAAGTGTTCAAATTAATATACAATCAAATAGATAAATTTCATAAAATAAAATGAATTCTTTTGTAGCACAAGTCTATTCTAGGAAGTAAACAATTCCAAACCAATTAGACAAAATCTGCCCTTCAAGAGGCAGTCATTTATTTCATCGGAAAAAGTTACTTCAAAATGGATAACCAAATACTATTATGAAAAAACAGGGGTATCAATGGGAGCTGACCTGGTACCTTTCTGGGCAAACCAAAACGTCCATAGACACAAATACAATTTTATGTTATCATTAATTCAAATTAATACGGATAGGGCGTAAAGATTTCATTGGTGTACACGCTTTATTGATGAAATGTGTTGCTTAAGTGTTAGAGATGAATCTGAGAAATCATACACAGAAATATATCCTAAAAACTTTGAATAGAAACTTGAACACAAAGGAACACATACAAAATTTTTCGACTTGGATTTTGAAATTGAAAATGAAATATCTATCTATAATTTGTTTGATAAACACGATAAAAGCAATAATTCTCATTCCACATAATTTGAATGCCACAGAAAAGTAGTAATATTCCCAATGCATATTTTATGTCAGAATATTTGAGAAAAGCAAGAACTACTTTTCAACAGAAGGATTTTATAGAATAAGTTATGAATTTAGTAAGCAGAATTGAGAAACAATGATATACAATCTGATAAAAATAATTATAAATGCATTATATTACTTCGAAACTCTTTTTGAAATGTCCCCCTGTTAATATATGATGAATGTATCATTTGGGTAGATAGCGTAAATAGAGTAAACAATCTGAAAAAATGGGCTGCTGCAGGAATCGAACCTGCGACCAATAGGCTATTGTAATATAATGCATTTATAAATATTCCTGTCGGATTATATATCCATTTATTATTAATATAATTGTCCATGTTGAGAAACAAGTAGAACAGATATGGACAGTGGATGAATGATGTAAGAACTTGGACATATGGTAGTTATTTGGGCTTTCACCTCATCAGTGGACTGTTTAGTTCAATGGTTAAAAGCAATGCCAGGTTCAATTCATGCAGTAGCCTATTTTCTTTAATTGTATATTCTATTCATACTGTCTAAACAAAATGATACATTCACAGTGTATTGACGTGAAGTCATTTCAAATAGAGTTTCAAAGTAATATGATGCATTTATAATACATGTGATGTATAAGCAACTGCTTGAGGCTATCAGCATACACCTGCAGACATTCAAACATTGTCAAATCAATACAAAAGAAATGATTACAAAAATTCATGAATATCTTAGCAGAAATATGAAATAAAGATTACAGGCAAATAAGGGTATCTCAAAATGTGTAAATGTAAGGATACAAGTGTGTATCTGTTTAAATCAGAATAATTATGCATAAATATATATCTATGTTATTTATGAATGTACTGGAAAGCTTCAAGAAACATGTATATGTGAGTTTATAAAGATATGTGTGTGTAAATAGCAGTTGCATGTACACAACATAGTGATACTGACCAACATAGAAGTTTTGGCTATACGTATAGTATATGAATGTGAGTTTGTGCATACACATGAGTGTGTATGTGTGTGTGTCGGTGGTCAAGGCAGCTGTATGTATAGATATGTGGGCAAGGATGGGGAAGGATACACACACACACCTGAGAATTAGACATGAGAGTTCTCAAATACTTCTCAGATAGTTTGAGCTGGTCAGACTAAATTTTTGGTCAGATATGCAAAGTACTCAGTGGTTCTTAATCTGAATATGTTTTCAGGTAGTTTCAAGGTGTGGGTTCCAGATATGGATGTGGGCATATAGAATTCATTAAATACAACAGACTTGACTCAAAACGTTGGTCACATCATTTCTTCAAAAGAATGAACTGAGAAAGAAAGATTGAAAAACTTTTGCTTTTAATATAATCATAGAGTCATTTATAATCCTTCTTCAACAATACATGTTTACATAAACATCATTTTTAGAAGAGAAAAGTGTTTTTCTTCACAGCAAATTATGATTCTATTCATATACATCATAAACATAACAGTATACCTCAAAAATACAATCAGAATTAAACATAAATGAGGTAGTTATATTCATATAAACATATGTGAATGTAACTGGGGGTGCCATGGCAACAAACTTACTATTTTTTGAGACTCAATAAACAAGTCCGTGGTAGAACAGTTGATGAACCCCAAAATAAAAACATAACTAAATCACATGCACTAGGATCCTTAAATTAATTAAAAAATCATTATGGGAGAACATGTTGAAATAACAGAGATCGGATTATGGATGGCCAGTAGTCGTGAATACTTTGAGACTACGTGAATTTGGACTAAGAAAAATTTCCTTTCCAAATGTAAAAGAAAAGAAAGTTTACATTACATTTTCAGCAATACACTTGGCTGGAAATTAAAAATCTGTCAGATTTTAGACATTTTCCAAGACAGTTTCAGCTATGAATAACATATGATAGTTGGCAACTCTGCTACAGAGCCAAATTTTTAAAAAATATCGAGTAACAGACGATTATTTTTTGCGACGTACATCAAAATATTGTTTGTGGGCTTGAGGGATAACTGTGTTGTCTGCATTTTGTGTCAGATCCCAGTAGTCATTAATGCTGTTTTGTGTACACGTTATCATGTTTTCAATGTTTGTAACATTGTACATACAGTGCCCTG
>OY735209.1:45077146-45147146 GCA_963457665.1 Thysanoteuthis rhombus
GAATTTAAGCTAAATAAATATATTGCTTAAATTTAGCCTTACTGACCGTCCAGTTCCGTGGCTCAGCAGTAGGATATTGGCCTCCGGGTCAAAAGCAAAGGTTTCAATCCTGCCTTGTGGTACTGGATGGGATAATGGATTGTCTATAGCCACATTGAAGAATTGTAATACAACGAAACCGTAGTCTGTGGATGACATAATAATATATATATATATACATATATATACATATATATATATATATATATATATATATATATATATATATATATATATATATATGTGTGTGTGTGTGTGTGTATGTATAATGCTGTTGCTAATAAATGTTACAGTAAAACATGAAATGTATATTTGCATGTATGTTGAGGAGAGATTCTTATTTTTTGACATAGTCCAGTCGAATAAAAGTTCAAACCGGAAATAAATACACCATAAGTGATTTTTGCCTAAAAAGTTGCACCATTTCATTCAGAATAAAAGAAAAAAAACGAGACTTAAATGTTTGGAGAAAAAATTTTACAGCACATTCAAAATTGTGGTTTTATAATATTTTCAGTCAGTCTTTACTATTCAATCAAAAATACAAAATTGTCAATCATACCAATATCGCCACCGAAGAACTCAAACCTCATCAATATGGAATATAAGTAGAGTACAATTAATAGTTAATATATAATGACTATTTGCAGATCTTTCATGGTTAAGAATCATCATGGAAATCATGTAATTCCAAATTGATAAATTTCAAATTTGAGATTTGGAAGTCAACAGTTTTTGGTGTAGAATATTGGCAACCTAGTTAAATCATAGCTAAAAACCATACAGATTGGCAATTTAATTGTCACCAGTTCAATGAAATTTAATGGCAGCCATTCTGAAATTTGAAATAGACCACTGTGAATGTACATTTTGTCAAATTACAACTGGGTCCTTGTGTATGGATGGATCCATTCCAAAATTTGATCACTTCTCTCATTTGTCCATTCTTTCAAAAAAAATTCATTCATATTTATTGAGAACTTTTGGAGATATCGTGTGGACAGACAGGAATGAATGCAGAAATGTATGAAAAACAAGGCAAAAATATCTCTCACTCAAAAACAACTTCCTGGATCCACCCTCAAATTTGATCAGTTTTCTCATTGCCTGTGGTTAGTCATTCCATGAAATTTTGTCGATAATCATTGACAGATTATGGAGATATTATTTAGACAGACAGGAACAAATACAGAAATGCAGGAAGGAAAAACTGGAAAATATCTCTCAATCAAAAATGAATCCCTAGATCTAACTTAGGATTCGATCACATTTTATGTAATATGTGCCTCATTCATCCCAAAAATTTCATCAAAGTACATAGAGAATCTTTGGAGATATTGTGTGAACAGTCAAAAGAGAACACGGGAATTTAAAAAAAAAAACGCAAAATAATCTCTCAATCAAAAGTCATGGGGATTTAAACTAAGTCATAAAATAGATTCCCTAAAGTGATAACTTCAGTAGGGTTCTTTTAGGACAGAAGGTTTGATTGGAGCTGCTGGGAGGAGAGGAAGATCGCTAATGATGCCCATGGGGAAGGCTTCTCACCTCATATGGGGCAGGGCGTCTTCCCTCAAAAGTCCTACTTTTACACTTTCATGTAGTACAAAAAAAAAGTGTTGTTTATTTTTGTCAAGCTAATGGATCACCCTCCATATGATTTTCATATTAACACAAAAAAAAGTTTGTGTATTTAGGCCTATTTAGAACTGTCAAAACATTTTATCAACTTACCTCCAAGCCACTTCTTTTTACTTCCTCTAGCTAGTAAAATAATTTGAATGTGATTGAAAGATTAACAAGGCCAATGCAATCTGAAACGAAAATTGGCTCCATCTAGTGGTAATAAGGGAAATTGAACAGGGGTGGGGCTTTATATCCTACTCATGTATGTCTTAAGATAATCTTAACAACTCTAATTTCTGTTATTGGGCTGGTATTTGTTAAATTTGCATTGGAACCTTGTTTGGACCCACTCAGTAGCTTTCCAGTAGTTAGTTGAACAGGTTGTGTTCTTTGAAGGTCTTGGATATCATTTCTGGGTCTAAGCTTTTTATAACATTCAATGTCTAATTTACGCTTGGTATAATGATGAATATTTAAATAAATGATGAGTGAACATATTCTTGACAAATCACAATATGTCCAGTAGCAGTCCTGTTTGCTCTCTTACACGAACAAACTTACTGGGAGTCGACCCAAGAAACCGGCAACATGGGCAGTTGCCTGGAGCACCAAGTTATGTAACTAAGACAGTAGGACTCTCCAAATATGAGATGGTAAGATGAACTGGACAGGTTAAGAAAATATTGGCTCTGCAATGCTCACAATAGAGAGGGGTGGCGAATTCTGGGGAAGATCTTTCTCTATTTTTTTATTACTACATTCCAGTTCCTTCAAAATGGGTGCTATCTTAGTGATTATGGCATAGTTTCTTTAGGGTTGATATTGATATATCACTAATTCAAACATATTCTAAGATGGATCTTTTTTTCTTCCAAACAGCTACTTCCTGCAGAATCATCAATGGGACTTTTGGCCCCCAAAAGAATTTTCATGGAGACATGTTGTACTATTCCAGAGTTATTCTGTGACATAAAGACAGACAGACATTTGGTGATTTAGAGTAGGATTAGCAACAGATCCTATGTAATGAGTAAAATGAACACAATTTCTCTTTGCAGGCACGTCTTCCAAGTTGATACAGCACTACCTAAAACTACATTCAATTGCTTGGACAATAGACCTGGAGCAGTTCTGCCTAGGGATTTGGTGCCATGCCAGGAGGGTTCATTCTTTTTTCAAGATTATATAGATATACTAGATGATGGTCCTGATGGAAAGAATATATTTAATGAAAAAACTGGTTTCAGCTTGCCAGCAAGGCCCATCATCCAAAATTGACAATCTTAAAACTATTACATCATCAACTATGACCTTATCTCTTCTCAATACACTTACTAAAAGTATTCTACCAGAGAACCAAATCGAAAGAGTAAATTACATTAAATGGCAAGTAGCTATATGCTCATGAATATGAAACTATGGATACAGTGGTCAAAAGATGTCAGCAAATAGGTCCCAAAACATGTTGTTTTAACAGAAGATGGACAGTTTTACAAAAACTTGATGGAGTAGAAATGGTCATTTTTGATTCTTTGACCTAGTGAACTTTTTACACCAATGAATTTCAGGAAGGTCATTGGTCAGCAATTCTGGTCATGAAGGCTTCATGAGCAATGGATAGAAAAAGAATTTCTGGGAGAAAAAACAACAGTAATGTCCAAGCAGGGGAGGACAATGAGAAAGGTATGAGGGTTCACGAAATTACTTTCCGGTCATGTGGGAGATTTTCATACCACAGTTCCTGCGATTTCTCAATGGGTACAACAAAGAACAATGACAACACATGAAAAAACTAAGAAGCACTCAGAAAGCATATGCCTCAGTCAAACCAATTGTCAAGAAAACTGATTAAAATTCAGTTCACAAACAGTTACGATATAAATAATTTCTGGGCCCAAAATTTAATCAATTCTTCTTTGCCCCTTGACCAACCCTGAAAATTTCATTAAAATTCATTGAGAACCTTCAGCGATATTGTGTCAACATATAACTACGATGCAGGGAAGATAAAATTCCTGGACTCACCAAAAAATTCTATCACTTCTTTCATAGCCCATTGCCAACCTTTCAACAAAATTTCATTGAAATTCATTTAGAACATTTGATTGTATTGTAAGGTATGGATATATAGCAATGATAAACTGGATGGAGAAATTCCTGGATCTATTCCTGAATTTGATGACTTCTTCCAGAGCTCATAGTCTACCCTTCCAGAAAATTTCATTAGAATTCATTAAAACAGATACATCCAAGTGAATACATATATACCTTCCAACTTCATTCACAGAGGTATGACAAAATTTTCATTTGATAAATATCCCATTGGTGTTTACTTGATTGATTTGACATGTTTGAAAATCCATCACCCAATCAGGCTAGAGTTCTAAACTGTTTATGATTTGCATATGATTTAACATAAAATGCAATTTAAGCAATGATTTTTAATTATCTGTCCAGTGATAACAGCAAAAAATGAAATATGTTTCATAACAGATTTGGAATCAGCACCCTTGAAATATGTTTTATCATGTGTGAAACATATACTACTCTAAAATTCCTTGACATATGTATATATATATATATATACATATATATATATATGTATATATATATATATAGAGAGAGAGAGAGAGAGAACAGATGAAAGACTCACAAACAGGAGTATGTGTATAAACAGTTTTATTTTCAAATTCCAATTAGTTTCAACCTAAGATCATCTTTAGGGGGAAAAGAGCAAATGGAAGACAAACAGGAATATATCAAATACAAATCATTACCTTTAAGCAGAACAGGGCAAAGTTTCCCCTGTTTCCCTGTACTTATAACATTGATTTCTATCTAATGTCGCTAATATGTAACATTTTCCAGTCTCTAATTGACCAACTGCTTTTCAACAACACTAAACCACACTAATCATCACTTGCAAGAAAAGCAAAGAAAAAGAAAGTTGTAACCAGACTCCTTACCAATTATCCCAAGCTCTAAAGCCACACACTTTTCTAGTCCAAAATACTGTAGTCGCTAATATTAAGAATTAGTCAAACTTCATTGCACAGTGGAGAGCATCCAATGGCAAAGTTCCAAAAACACAGGAATGAAAACTAATGAAAAGGAACTATTCTCCCTTCCACAACAAGATTCGATATTCCCAACATTCAAACAACTATAAGACAGCTGTTCATTGTGGAATAGCGTACACAGGTCTCACAAGGCAGTGACAGAAAGTAGTTGATAACTGCATTTCTCAAAATGTGTCTGGACTGAATTTATCCATGCACACAAGGCAATACTCACATGTATTATAGAATTAGTTCTTAAATACAAGCATGAATATCATGAAAATGCTATAAACTATGTATGTGACCAATCATTGGAATCTACATAACCAAGCAATGTATACAGATTCTCTATAATATATCTGGACACATTACATGAACTTATCTATCTATATGTATATGTATGATTTGAGGTACATCAATAAGTTTGTTTTACAATGATGAAAAAATCATTCATTTTACTGAACAACATATATTCATTTCTCAACATAATCTCCTTCAATGCACTTGACCCAATGCTTCTCTATCAATCACACAGATTGAACATTATACAGTAGAAATTTCAGATCAAAATCCATCTCATAACAGAGTCAGACTACTGACTTATTGATCTAAACACGTATCTATATGTGTATGGGTATGTCTATATATATATAAATATATGTATATATATATATATATATATGAATCAAAATGTCTGTCTCTTCCAGGCTACAATCTTGTATGTAGGACTGTTGTAGGTCACAATCTTGCAAGTAAGAAGCTGTAATTTTGCAAATTGTTGCATCTTTTCATGACATAGGACATGGGAGTTTTTGAATGTTTTTCAATATAATTCAATTTCCAATGAAACTATAAATCTAAACTAGATCCTGACTTTTCCACTCAAGATGTTTTGACTTTGAGGGCTTCTCTTCAACTGATTCACTTCTGGTTAAGTTTAAAGTGGATCCAACATTACACTGCCTGTCTGACAAAGCAAATGAACATGCACAAAATTTCTATCTACATGGAAGTAAATGATATTTTTCATCAAATTATTTTGAACAAAAAGTATTCATTTTTAAAAGTCTTTTTTCATTATTAAAGCTGTGGGTATTTTAAAAAAATTTGCTCCTACATTGCTCTTCAGTTTTGTCTCACATTGGGGGAGCAATGTATCTGTTCATTGAAGCAGTCATAGAATTTATCTAAATATAAATCTATTTTCTGAATTACGCATGAACATTTTTCAAAGAAAAGATGTTTTCACCGATTCTCTTCTTGATGAGAGCCACAATTGAATCAATCATTCTATATCATGCTCATCTCAATAAATACATTGTTTGTAATTCAAATCATTGTTTCTGATGTTATTTTTGCTTGCACATTGATATCTGCATCTTTCTAATGCATATGCCAACTGTGTTTGCTGTTTTAATGCTTTTGTTATGAACTTTTATGCCGATAACTTAAGAAAATGATAGAAACACAGAATATTCCTTGCTATCATATAGACAGTCTCTTGCTTATATGTAAACATGTAATACAACTAATATGGTACATGGCCCATCAGATAAAGATGACCGTGGTATCTCTACATCATTTTGTTTCTAATTGTAACCAAGTAATTACATTGAATGTAAATGGGTAGATTAAGTTATAAGGTAATATCTGAAGTCAGGTAAATATTGTACCTAACTAATTTATTTCTATAGTGTATAACATCAGATATTTCTACTGAGATTTTATTTTTCACTCAGTTTTACAAATTAAAAAGTTTTATTTCAATTGTATTCTTCCTTTTTTTAAATTCAATTTTCTTCAAGTTTTTGAACTAATTTAAATTATAAAAAAGCCACGTGCAATCATTAAAAATTGAAAGACAATGAATGTTTACATTATTTTTTGATAATCATCAATACAAACATAGTTCAAAAAGCTACACACATCATACAGGTCTGAAAATAAAATCAACTTTAGAGATATCATCATGATGATGATTCAAATAAAAAACATTTGCACATACAATTATTTACAAAAAAAAATACATGAAAAATTGCTGTCAATTAAGTCATTTAAGTTGAAAACAAAATAAATTTCTATGTATTTGACACCCAGGCAATGGTAGGTACTCTATTAGTATATATATATAGTCATAAATTTTACTTTAGCTGAAAAAAATTTTAGTTTAAAGATTTTGGAATTTTAATACAAATCATCCTACAATGTCTTTTTGTGCAAGTCCATAATTTTCCAATCCCTATTAGTGTACCATGTTCAGATATTTTGCATTTTATACAGAATATCAAATTCCATCATTGTTGTATACATTTGGATTCTGATGTTGAATACTATAGTGGGGATCATCAGCTGTTTAACCACGGACCTGTTTCGGGGATTAACAATAGTACAGGCATTTTACCATGGGCTCCTCTAGCTGTGTTAATTGACACAACCATCCCACCTGTACTTAGCTTTAATATTTAATTTAGGATACTTGTACTTTCTATTCTTAGACTTCCACTTATCTATCGTTTCTCAGATTATCATATTTACTTTCACTGATTAAATTGTATGAGTCTGTATCAACATATTCTTCCATAGTTTATTCAAGTACTAATTTAGATTTTCAAACAGCAAACATTCAAAGCTTTTCGTCTGCCAAAGAAGAATAATGCAAGACAGCATGACAGTGATGAAATGAAGGAAGATATGATCAGAACCAATGTCCCAGAACTCTTTAACACAGCAACTTGTGATGCCATGATTACGAATAATAATGAACAAGATAGAGAGTTCAGGTGCATGCAGTATGAAGACATAAATCTTTGCCGTATGACTGGCATTGATAAAGTAACAACTGCTCAAGATGAGGGAAAGGAAAAAAGGTTTAAGAAAAGATATCTAAATAAATAGGAGTTAGAAAAAGCTGGAGCATCAGCACTTGTACTCTTGCCTTCATCTGTATCTTATTTAGATGAAGATGAAGAAGACTCTAAACCATTGGTTCTAATTGTTGCTCTTTCAGGAGCTCCTCTTGCCAATCATCTCAAGAAGATTGAAGTTAAGAACATTTTCAAGTCCTATAAAGTGATTAGGGTCATGCCAATCTATCAGATCAGGGTGCTGCTTTGTAACAAGAGCTGAAGTAAAAGCCTTGGGCCATGATCTGTCCTTTATGACTTGCCCTTGAAGCTCTATTCCTCAAAGAAAAAGCAAGAGAGAAAAGACAGTTCAAGAAGTTCTGGCATAATTCTCTCTCGTTTTTTTCCTATTGAGAGAAGAAGACAAACTTGGATCAAATAGCAATTCTTATTGCAATTAATTGCCAGGAGAAGCTGCTCAGTGTCATAGTCAGACCAAAGAACTGGAGAAGCCAAGGCCCAGGGATGCCTTCAGACTTTAAGACAATGCTATATAGACCAACATAAAAGGTCTGATCATTGAGACAACTTATTCCAATAGAGGTTTTGCATCATGGAGGTGTCAGGATTGAGGAGGAATTGGGAGCATGAGCTCATTTGAATAGCTTGTTGACATCATGTTTGAAATCGTACTTGCTCGTGTCTTTTCATCAATCTTTGGTTCAACAGGTGGCTGTGAAACTGGCCTGTTCGAGAGATTCAAAAAAGAATAGCAGTCTCTAAAAAAGAATTTGTCACATAATCAGAAAGCTTGTTCTACAGAATAAACACTCAACTTACTGCATTGCACACAACTCATCCTTGTGAAGGAATTCCTTCAACTGTCGTTACTTTGGGGGAAAATGATAGACAAAGCTCATTTTGAGCTAGGCAGATGAGTAAAGGGTATTATACAATACAAAATCTACTTTTTCTGGAATCACATCCAGCTCTTTCCACCTGAGGAACGGAATATAGCAGTTGGCTTTATTTGCCAGTTTGATTTGTCAAATACTGGCATGAATCTCCAATGGGGTCACAAGCTCCCCTCAATGAACCTAAAATGTTGGGTATTCTGAAGATATATCCCAAGAGAAGAGTTAGAGGAGCAGTGAAAGTAGCTCAACACCATCATCTGTGATACTGGTTGAAGCATCTGATTGGCTGTTTTTTTTTTAATGGCAACATTAGTGCAAACACAAAATAGATAAATGCAAAAGATCACTTCCGTCGATGCATCAGTGTGCCAGGATATTAAGTGGATAATGACGTAGCATCATTCAATACGAAGAGGGTATTGATCCTCTTCGATTCACTGAAAATCACGGGCATGGAAGACGCTCGCCAGTTCCTTTAAAGGGATCCACGTGATCGGTCAGATGATGACAACTTCAAGAAGTTTAGAGAACGAGCCTTGAATGAAATGTTAATCAAAGATGAAGATCAGGGGCAGTGCCTCCTACAAGTCGTGGTCGCCCACCGAAAGCAAACGTCAATACCGTACAAGGCTGCATTGATAGGCGAAAAGCAATGAAATTGAACTCGTCTTTACGTTCATGTTCCTTTCTCATATATGTCATACGTATAGTTTTCTTATCATCATGCAAGTAGAACCAAAAATGAAATCTATGAATCGATTTTCCAGAAAATTTTGTTCTCTTCACGAAATTTTCCATTTCTTTCTGCAAAAGTGGTCAAATGAAGCGACCTTTAAATGTCAACCAAATGACAAGAAATTTTGCACTCATGTTTTCTACACCAAGGAGCACGTGATCAGCCTTGTAGAGATAACATTCCGTGACCTTTATTTTTTTGGACCACTCTACATGAGTTTAGGGATATTGATGTAATCAGCCACGCGAACAGGCATGTTAAGGAAGTGATTACTCAGCAATAAACCATCTACATACAGCTGATCGAAAAAAAAAAAAACAAAATATAACTAACCACTTCACTTAGCTTATGAGAAAGCATTCGACTCAACAGAACATGGAAATACGAAAGCAGAGTAAAATTTTGTAAAAGTTGTTGGGAATATATACGAAAATGGCACGGCAATAATTTTACTACGTGAAAATATGAATAATAAAAAAATTAAAAAAGGAATGAGACAAAAGGATACAATTTCACCAAAAACTATTTACAATAAGCCTTGGTAACATCTTTGGAAAAACTGACTGGGAAGGAATGGGAGTAAACTTAGACTATTATAATTTGAATCGTCTACGATTTGTTGATCACATAGCACTAATACCAGAAACATTAAATGGGTTACAATTCATTCTCTAAATGAAGAAAGCTCTAATGCACGATTAAAGATGAACAGAATTAAGACAAAAGTAATTCTAAACTGTAAGGCCTCGAGAACTACCATTAGAATAGGGGACAAAAATCTGAAAGATCAGGGATACAGCCTCTTAGGGCAGTTGATAGAAGAAAGTGAAATTAAATGGTGTGTAACAATTGGTTGAAACGCATCTAGTAAAATAAAGACGTGTTGAAAAGCACCAAGCCAATATGCTTCAAATGTAAATTGTACAATAAATATATAATACCTGTCACGACGTATACGAATGAAAACCGGAAACTAACAAAATAGTTCAATGGAAAGAGCAATACTGGAATTGACCCTGAGAGAGAAAGATATCAACAAGAACTGGTTAAAGTGAAGGATATAGAAGTGATTAAGCTACAAAAATGAGATGCCAGGACATATAGTAAGAAGGAAGGATAGCAGATGGAGGAAATGATTGATCGAATTGTGCTCAAAGGATAACAATTGCACTGGGAGATGACTAGACAGGTGGAGAGATCACATTGAAAGATTTATCGGTGAGACATATCAAAGGTTAGCACAGTCGCAGTTGATATGGAAACAGATGAGAAAAATATTTTTAAAAAGGGAGAGAGAGAGAGATACTCAAAGTCATCATCATCATCATCATCATCATCATCATCTGTCTTTTAACGTCTGTCGTTGGACATAGACCTTCCCCAGGATGTACTAGCGGCCAAAACGTCAGGTCGCAAATCGTTATCAAGCATTCAATAAAGAAAGGGAGAAACCGAAAAAAAAAGGAGGCCATCGTCATTATTAGTCACTCCACTGTTTGAAAGCTCAACGATTGCTAAGTTAGACTTATTCGATCTTGAAATTGAGCAGAAATATTCAACTGTGAAATGTCCTAGCCTTACTCTGCATACATACACGCAAGAGAGGCATATTAATGTATACACAGATGCAACTGCACCTCAAATTCTCAACATCACACCATTCCCATCACCTGTATATACAAATAATGGATACCAGTGCACATACATATATGCATACGAATAATCGCATGTGTACAAATGAATACCTGCTGATGTGTGAATATTCACAGTCACACAGGCTTGCATGTAGACATGTGAATTGTTAATTGATTCTTGTGTAGCCCTTATGCCGTTTCAGCCATTAGAACTTTTCGTTCATTGTGAAACTGACCCCTGGGTAAAAAGCACAGACGAACACATGCAATACAGATTGATATATGCAAAAATGTGGTTCATCTGTATACTTTATATGGAAATTATATTCCATAAAATATATGTTTCGTTGCAAGTTTTAAAGAAGAAAAGATCTGTGCCTTTTCCTTCTTCAAGACTGTTCGATAATTCCTTTTTTTACTGATTGAGATCAGAATTTGCGTGGAGCTTTTCATTTGGTTCTATTCAAGGTGAATACACACTCAAACCTGGCTCATTATCAGAAATTTAATCTGATCCTATCTTATCGACTTTTTTGACCAAAAGAAGAGCAAATTAGTGATCGAACTGAAGACTTTTAAAGAATTACGACATTTTATCTAAAAGCTATCTTCTGCACTAATTGAACAACCGTAGCCATCAAAGATGGTGAAGAGTTCCATCCTTTTTTATATGTGCAAGGAGTCTTTGCTTGTTTGTCTGTTCCAGCGCACTTGGCCAAACCGTTTTGTCTATAGACTTGAAAGTTGGCATCAGTACTCCATTAGACCTCCTCTAAAAAGTTTGTTCGTAGTTTTTTAAAAAGAAGCTTTTCTGGCCTTTTGGGGGTCTTACTCTGATGGGTTTATAAATAACAACGAGATTCTCTAGAATCGAGATGTTTCTAGATATTTTTTTCACCCTATTTTGGACGTTTTCCTGTGGAAAACGGTAGTGATGTCGTAAAAAGAATTTATTTCTGACCATATCTATCAATCGATGGATTTTTTTTACAGGACTTCAAATTTTGACGCAACGGTTGTTCAATTATTGACAGTAATGGCGAGTGTCATCATCATTTGTTTCAGTCTCTCCGAAATGCGTGTGAATGTGTGTATCATAACAGCAACAATAATGTGTTTGCGATATTCATAGTGATGCGTATACATGTGCAAATACAAACCATATATTTAATCGTGTATTTCAACGTATACTAATGTTCAGACATACACAGGTAATGCAAACACCAACAGATTGCAAGGAATCTATACGATTTTATCTATGATACATACACATAAAATACACACAGTAGTTAAGTATTCTATATATTTGCAGACATATCACATGCATACATATAGGCACATGACATCATCCACATACAAGTCGGCCAATATCAACATGCATAATAATATGAGCTATATTTATAGTACTAGAATTTCGCAGATATATATTTTGGGTATACGAATATAGTTATTTGGGTAGAAAACGGTGTGAGTGTTGTGTGACTTGGTGTTTTAGGTATCATGCCTTTCCTTGGAGCATTTGCACGAAAAAGAATCATTGATATTCTCAAATCATGTCGACAACATAGCTTTCTTCCACGAACAACAACGCATAGGATTATCACAGAGGAAATAGAATCTTCATGTTGACATGTGATAATCGTATTTATTTCAGGGTTGAGTTATTGGGAAACAAAACTCTAGGAGAGAGGTTCTTTCATTCAGATTTGAAATCAGTTTTCAAGACCTCGTTGCCTTAAATGTCACGCTCTTAACACACATAAATACACACACACTCACAAATGCCAGTCAATGTACCTACCACAGCAACCTCCACCCCTTAAATTCAATTACGCATACTTTGGTTCCTCATTACAAGAGAAGAAAAATCCATGAGGTATAAAACTAAACCTTCGTTCTCCACGAATTCGTTTTACTCACATTTTGATACGAGAAATGAGATAATCCAGTAAATTTATATGATTTATTTATTGTGAATGTTTGAGGACGAATGAGAGCTGATCGAATGAGATCAAAGGGAATGAGGTTTTATTTGTTAAAATTCAAGTCTGTAGTAGTCAAGTCAGAAAAGTCGAATCTTGCCAAAGATAGCAGACTTAAATAATAATGACAGTTGCACGGTACAGCACGGAAGAGAGGAGAGGGAATCAACAGACAGCGAGATCTTGAACAAGCAGCAGTCGAATGAGTGGGTGGGTGAATGGACGGGGTCGGGTGAAATAATAAATACAATAAATAAATATGTGTACATCGGAGATAGAACAAAGATCTTAACTAATTATTTGTTATTACGAGGTTAAGTCTTTCCTGTTATTCATTTTTCTCACCATTCTATGATGATATCGAGAGAGAGAGGAATGTGATCGGGAATAAAATATTATACGAACATGGCGGAATGCGGTGCGTGATACAAGTGAGAAGACACAGCTAGTCTAGAATGAATAATCGAAAATGGATGATGCTTTTGAAAACAGTTATTGTATATTGATGTAGATCAGAGTTGGAATTTTTTCGGGAGAGCAGGAGAAAGAATAGAAGAATTAAATGAGGTTGTTCTTTCCTTTTTAAAATGTGCTTTTCTCTAAAATCAAGACAGTGGAAGGGTCGGCCATTCTGAATAGATGCCAATAAAACCAATTCGTCGGTGACACGCAAGAAAAGAAAGACGAATTTTTCCGAAATTGAAACATTATTTGAAATCTTTCCGGGTTTTTATACGTAATTAGACATATCATTGAAACGAATTGTTCTTACAAAACAGACATAACGAATTAGAGTTTAAAGGTTGGAATATTTGCAAAAACTTCAAAATCAGGTGTGTACGTCGTTTAACAAATAATTGGAAAAAAATATCATGTTGATCTAGAAATCGAAAGAAAAAATTAAACTTAAAACCAATTTTCGGAGTAGAAATCCTTTCCTATTCCACTTAAATTATACGCCCCCCCTCCCCCTCTCTCTCTCTCTCTCTCTCATATATACATACACACACACATACACATATGTATACATATATATATATATATATATATATATATATATATATATATATATATATATATATATATATATATATATGCGTGCTATGTGCGTGAACCAAACTAAAGCTATTATTACAGTTGTAACCTAATGTGACAGTGTCAGTTGTAAAGTAAGAATAAAACAAGAAATGAAATTATATGAGAAAACTAAAAACGGTCAAATTATGGGGTCTGTTCATTCTTCACTCATCACATTTTCTTCTTCAGCATTGATGGAAATGCTGGTGATGGGGGTAAGTAGGGGCATGATGTATACCTACTTTTCAATTCAGTGTAGGTTATATCGACTAAAAACGGCCCCGAAATAAGCAATAATTTAAGAATTTACCCACAGGGGTTAACAGTGCCCCAGAACTCCTAGCTTCACGGGTTTACTTCACTTATCCCTGATAGACCCCTGAGTAATCCCTGAGCATAAATCCTAGGTAAAGCCTTACCGTATTCCATGTTCCCAAAATCCATTTCCATCAATGCTCTCCAGTAATCATTTTCCTTTTATTGCAAGTACAGGTAGGAGACTCTAAAGAATAGATCTAAAGTCACACATACCTTAACGTAGAATAATATAGTTTTGCCGGACTAAGTATTCAGGCGTAAATTTCAAACCAAAAAAAAAATATAGTGGATTGAAATATTGCAACAATTATTTTTTTTTTAATCATCTAATCTATACTTTATCTTCTTACCTCCTTGAGAAAGACGTTAAAAAATACGTTGGAGAATGTATTAAAACACTAAAAACGGTAAAAAAAATGAAATTGGATTTTGTTTTTTTGTTTTTTCTGCCTTTGATACAAACAAAATAATACATAATGAAGTTAATGAATTAAGGTTGTGGCAATTTGTAACGTACGTAAAAAGAAACGAAAAAGAAAGTATCATTTTAATATTTTGGAAATGTACGGGGGAAAAAGAAAGATCACGCATATTATCAAGATAGATTAGGCATGTTGACACATGTATGAGTATATATGTATATACATATAGTGAGACAGACTGGCAAAGACACACACATACACATGTATATATATATATATATATATATATATATATATATATATATATATATATATATATAGATAGATAGATAGATAGATAGATAGATAGATAGATAGATAGATATAGATATAGATAGATAGATAGATAGATAGATAGATAGATATAGAGGGGGAGGGAGGTCAAAACAGATTAACATTTGATAGACAGTTTTCATTGACAGAACTCACATTTGATAGACAGAGAGAAGGTTCAACATCCAAAATCTACGAAAACGATCTTGAGGTAAAAATCGTACATCATCAAAGTTCAAACCGATTTATTCTAAGCAGAAACATCTTGTAAAGATATTGAGAGGAAAGAATATGGGAATAAATTGAAAACAAAGATACATAGGGTGGGGGTGAAGAAAAATGAATTGGAAGAAGGTAGAACATGAGATAGAATTTCGAAATGATACTAATTCCATCATCAATATTCGGAAATATAAGATGGTAAATATTTTGGATTAAGATGGAACTTGAAAGCATTTCATCTAAGATATTGTTATTTTCAGAGTCAAATCTTGAGGTTTACAAAGCATAGAAAATATGGAAGAAACAAAAGTCTTCTCTTCTTGATTATCAAATTGAAAAAAAATTATGAATAGGTGGCATGGAATTCTTTGAAAATGGTCAGAAGGAATCTGGCTTTTACTTGGGCAAGGAAGGAGAAAAGATTTTAGGTTAAGAAGCTAAAAACACGGACATCTGTGAACAAGAATATATATATATATATATATATATATATATATATATATATAAGACACCGATTCAGGATTTTATGCCGGGGGTGGGGTTCATTTTTTGCAATCCATTCGTCCAATTAGGCAATAAGTGTTTTTTGAAGAATAATTTATGATTTCCTGGGATTATTTCTTATTTTTGAAATGTCTTTATCTAGTTATTTCAAATCTTATTTTCAATTGCGTTTAACCCCTTCCCTCCTTCTGGGTCTGCAATTATACATCGTTGATCTTTCCCTTGAGGATGACCACTGGTTCAACTAGTAGTTAGTTAGGGAATTGAAAATGAAAATTGTAATCATATATATATATATATATATATATATATATATATATATATATATATATATATATATATATAAATATATATATATATATATATTTGTATATATAAGTGGCTTTATATTATTGATATATCATTATATTATGTTATACTGCTAGCCTGATTTGTACCACATATACTGTGTATATATATATATATATATATATATATATATATATATATACATATGAGCAAATATAGTATGTACCGTTTACTAATCTGCATGTGTTCGTTTATGTGTGGATAAAAGCGAAGTTAATGGTGATTGAAAATGAAAAGGAGGAATCGGAAAGTGGACTTCGATAGAATGGCAATCTATTTTGTGGGGAAGACAGAGATGTGATTGGTTATTGTATTGGAAAGAAACGGTACGTGTGCTTCGGTAGTCACTTGGTTGTTGTTTGTTGTGTAGCCATAGTAGTCTCTTTCTTTCTCTTACCCCCTCTCTCCTCTCTCTCTCTCTTCTCTCTCTCTCTCTCTCTCTCTCTCTCTCTCTCTGACCATACTACAGAAAATATGTACGTGTGTATTTTGGTGCTGTTGTTATTGATACAATGTTACAAGTGAAATAATTGTGTGTGTAATAATGGCATACTTGCTGTAGAAATAAAACATGTATACACACGTGTATGTGTGCGTTGGTTTGGTAGTCCAACAGCTGTCAGAGACAAACAAGTGAAATTTCCAAGAGAACGAATCGTATATGCGTATAGTGTTAAGTTTCTTTGAATTAGAATTGGTCAACTGATTAGTGATTGCTTAATGGGATCGTAAAAAATAAAACGTTTTTAGTGGTCAAGCAGAAGTCGCTTATTTCGAAAACGAATCAAAACCGTGAACCACTGAATCAACTTCAAAAATGACAAGTGACATTGTAATGTACAACACAAGGAAGAAGAAGAAGAATACAAAATATAAAATCCTCCCAAACCTATTCTCATCTTTGAAAACGTCGTATCATTTTTATGAAATGAGAAGAAATATGAAAGTGGTGTAAGCTATGATTGATTCAAGATTATCCCTTCAATAAAAATGAAAATGGGAGACGCGTTAAATGTCAGGAAGGAAAAATAGTCGTGTTTGGGCATTATGGAATAATAGGGATAAGTAACCGTTCGTGATTCCATTATGAATAAAACAATAAGTATTTCTAAAATTGGTAGGATTTATAAGCTTTCGTATTGCAGCAACAATGTGGCATTCACCTAATGTGTGTGTAAATAATGTTACATATGACATTCGGATCTAAGAGTATATATATATATATATATATATATATATATATATATATATAATTCTAGTCAGGTCACACATTGTACAGTGGACATGTGATGGATGTGAACCAGGCCAACTCTCAAGAAAATCTCAAAACCAGAACTTCCATCATAGAAACCATCTCTTTAATTAATCATAGCCTATGTGAAATTTTTGCTTGAGATTTCTTGAACTGATTAAAAACGTATCAATTGTTTTGAGTTTTCAAAAAAGAAAAAAAAAACTAAAATTCTTGAAGTGGTCATGGCCAAAGTCCGTTCTTGGGGGTGACACTCACGGACGAACCACGTTTTTAGGTTAAATGTTGGAAGAGCCGGTCAGATATAGTCATATCGATACGCTTCATCTTATTCTTATCCATAACGAACGTCAAGTTCTATATATTTCAAGATATTGATAATCACAGAAGTGTCAAATGAGCGTAAAGGTTGTTCCTTTTTACTGCTCTTCTTACTCTCTCTGTTGATATTTGTAACAACGGATCACCACAGGTGTAAAGAGAGAGGGGGGAGACGACGGTTTGGGAATGCAAACCGGTTCATAGTCAACACAACACATACACATCAATAGATTTGTAGTGAGATCAGTATATATACACTACACAGAGGGAGATTAAGAAAATTCTAGCGCACAAGACTCTAACGTCTCCTAGGAATGAAGAGAGGCGAGTACTACTTAGATAAGCTAAGCAGTACCATTTTAATGTATGTGATGAAGAAGAGATTTTCCTCTCTCTTAGAAGACCACTTTTACGCGATTTTTGAATAATTAGATTTTCATTAAAAAAAATAATCATGACACAGAAAAAGGAAAGGATGACTATCAAAAAGACAAACAAACGAATGAAATAAATTCATTATTCCAATTTTTATTAGCAACATAACAACAACAATTGGATTGGGTTGACTAGGTGAAGTTGAATCTGACAATGGTGGCCACTGATATGAACTGGTGTATAACGATTACAATTATTCACAGAATTAAGAACTGTGTTGTTTGTTGGAGAGAATGAAAAGCGATGACCCTCATGTGATGATAAAGATGATAGTAGCTCGACGATAGCAGCAGTAGTAAAACACGTACATGTGTTCTTCATCTTACTAGTGTCAACCTACTCTGCCAGAGAAAAATTGCTAAGAAATAGTAGTCACCTCCGAGTATCTTGCATATTATCTACGTTTGTAAATGACAAATATATTGCAAATTTCACAAGAATATGAGAATTGTCTAGTTTAGTGTTTTACAAGGTTGTATACGTGCAATATTAGTCTTTCTCAAGAGAGACGTAGCAGCAGTCGTTTAGGGGTGAGAAAATTAGTAGCAGAGCGTGCAATTTAATAATAAGGTGTTGTTTGTCGGGGTAGTTTCCTCACTATTACCACAATTCTTTAAGACAGCATGCTCAACAAAAAATGTGTAATATCAGGTACAAGTTCAATTTTAACGACTCAATTTGAGCACACCAACAACAGTGCACGGATATGTACAAAAGAAAGTAGGAGAAAGAAAAAATAGAAATCAATTGTTGTGTGTGTATGTGCGTGTGTGTCACTAGTGTGCATGTGCTTATTTGTTGCAGTCTCTAAAATATAACATCTTATGTACATTGAAGTAGGCACGTTACTTAGTCTATGAAATCAGTGATTTTAAGGTTTCATTTTTTATGGTGCGTACCGTAACGTAATGCAAGGAAAAAGAAAGAAAGGGAGAGCAAGAAAGGGAGAGCTGAGAAAGAGAGGCCGGGTATTTTAGATCCTGAACTCAGCTTCTTCTTCTTCTCCTTCTTCTCCTTCTTCTTCTTCTTCTACTTCTATTTTCTTTCTTCTTTTTTTTTCCTCCTAAATATAATTAAAACAAATTATTTTACAATTCAACCTACCGGTTTGAGACGAAGTGTGATAGCTGTTGTTTCGAAGTAGGAGTAGTCAGAAGACGGAAAACCGTGGAGTTGTAAAAAGCCAACCCTTAAACTAATCCTAATGCTGAAGCATACAGTTTCATATTTACCATCTCCGGCAGCAGTAGTAGTAGTAGTAGTAGTAGTCGTAGTCGTCGTCGTAGACGTCGTCGTAGTAATAGTAGTCGTAGTAATCGTCGTCGTGGTCGTTGCAGAGTTGCACGAGTAGTATTAATAATAACAATAGTAGTAGTCGTAGTGGTACTAGCACTTGTTGTTGCAGTAAAGAAATGCAGAAAGGGAAGTGATGATAACTACATTGACAAAAACACTTTGAACACTTGCTCATCCGTCATCCATCGAGTCTCAGCTAAATCATCATTGTTGTTATTAAGAACAACTAATACAGCGCACTATTTCGCTCTTCTGATCAGGGCCGGCCCGCTATTTGGTTTTTCCTTTCGGATCGGAACCGAAGATTCAGAAATACTTTCTCTGTCGAGATGATGCCAAGCAAACCATCATCATCATCATTATTATCACCATCATTATTATTATTATTATTATTATTATTATTATTATTATTATTATTATTATTATTATTATTATTATTATTATTATTATTATTATTATTATTATTATTATAATAATAATAGTAACGCTAAGTTTTTTTTCTTCAGAATATTTTTAAGGTTAGGTGTGTTTTCCTTTAACCCTTTCGGCTTTTTCTTGGATATTTTTCCTGCATGGCCCAACAATTGCTCTGTCATTTTGGATACTGTCTGTGGCTGAATTATAAGAATGATAGTTTGCGTTGGATGATTCCGTGTCCTGATCATCGCAAATGGACATCAGTTTTCCATAAATAGCGACAAATACACCTGCCTATCTGCAGTGTTCATATTGTGCCATATCTTTGAAAATTTTGATTTCAAGATTTTGTACTTGATCGATTTCTCAGCCTCTAAAATCTATTTGTATTAATTGTTAATAACTGTCATTGTACTCGTTAAGTTTGTTGCTGCGGTTATTTACATGTTACTTGACTTGTCAAAACTATTTTGTTGTGTTGTGATCTGTAACCTAGATGTATGTTCAAGCTGTAGGTAGTGTTTGAGAGGTAACAAAGAACTTGCACTTGGCGTAAAAATTGAATCTATTGTGTTGATACTAATGTCAAAACTGAATACACAACTTGACTTAAACTATCGAAGTATTACTTTCATTTGTGTGTATACGTAAGAGAAACAGGATGCAGTGACAGATGGAAGGAATATGGTAACATACAGGATCGTGTAGGTGTAAAGGATGAAGGTAACTCCGAGAAACATCCCTTTGGTTAAATTATATGTTATTAACAAATTGATTATGCTTTGTTTGTTTTCTTGTTTTTCTCGGTTTTACCTGCAATGTTGGTATTTCACATTGATGGGTAAGATTTTAAACGATTATAAACGAAGAGAGAGAGAGAGAGAGAGAGAGAGAGAGAGAGAAAGAGAGAGAGAGAGAGGGAAAGATAGAGAGAGATAGACTTTAAGCTACTTAATTCGTATTTTCAAGTACACTGTGTAAACGAATGTACTATGGATAATGAAATATTGCTCAAACCTTTCCCATGATAATGATAGTGACTTCTACTGAAACACCACATTACAATCTCGCTTGATTTTATGACTTTCGTCACAATCAGGCACTTTATGTCTGACTGATTGAGTGATTACAATGAACGAATCATTGCTTCTTACTGCGACTGTACTTTCATCGTGAATTTGCGAAAATCTTTACTTGAAATAATGGCACATTTCATAATTCCATAAGTGATACAGTCAGTTCAGGTTTTTAGTCATACGGTCAGGTCAATTATTAATTGAATCAACATTTTTTTGTCACAAGTGATAATCGTTTCGTTATTAAACTTAATATTTCAAATAAATTAAAACATTAAAACATTGTATTCTATGGCCAGAAGAAAGATAAAAAGCAAAGAGAAACGAAAAGAAAAAACAAACGTCGACCTGTCAACTTATTACCTGAATAGTGAACACGTATACTCATATAATGCACATTATTGCACTTGTACGTTTCAGAAGATGCAAATACATATTTTCTCTGTTGTGCAAACCCGTTTGCTCCTCTAACTGTGCCTGTATTATTGTAACATTATGAATGTATTTTATGTGTACGTACTACTGTGTTTCTCTGTTCTCCGACTAACTACCAACTACTTCGTTTCTGAATGCAATTTATCATCATCAAACCAGTTTGTTTGGAAATGTGTGCACGCGTACGGACAGTCGTCGGTGCTTGCATTTATTCACTTAGACGAAATCTGGCAATATAGGCCAATTTTTTGCCAAGCACCGAACAAGGTTCGAACTCGGTGCAATGCCTGACCAAAGTGAGCACGCTAGCATTTTCCCATCTGAATATGCCATGGTGTGTAGACTCAATTTGGCTCTGCGGTTGTACGTACTCACTGATGTTTTTTTGTTTTTTTTTAATGTTTTTTTTTTTTACATTGACAGTTAGACTACTCAAGCATACGTATGTGTTGCTCTTATGATTTATCAACAACTACTATCATATATAAGTTGAAGCACCACCAACACACACACCTACACACACACACTGCTCGTACGTAGGTACTCATACAATCATAATGACTCGTACTGTACACGAACGATATCTCGTATACACAGAAATACATGCACAATGAAAATCATCATCATCTTCATCATCATCCTCATCCTCATCATCATCATCATCATCATCGTGATCCCGCCTTCATTTTGTGAAGTGCACATTATTCATAAATGTACCGCCATCCATCCCCGTTTCTCATTTGCATCTTTCTGGTGCTCCATGTCCCCAAGTAATCACGATGTCCTTTCGAATGGGACCACCTTCTTCCCTCATCCACAACAGGAGGGGAAGAATAGCGAAAAATCCCCCTCAAAAAACGTTTCTGTACCTACCTAAAAGGAGTGTGTCTCTCACAGGTGTTCTTCGACGGTACAGTAGCAGCTCCTCACTGTAGCATGTATAATATAGATAGTACTACTACCACTTTACTACTATCACGAGTAGTGATAGCGGTAGTAGCAATAGTAGTAGCTAAGGTAGTACCCGTAGTGGTTAATAAACAGTTACTCTTAGTGGCCGTAGATAAGAAAAATAAGTTGTAAAATCCTCCAAGGCAAGTTTTACTGGCTACCGTGATTGTCCCGAGCATATGAGGCGGGTGGAAAACGTCTCTACTACTTTCCTACCTGATTGAGGAATTTTGTTGGGTGGAAATATTTTCAATGTTTTTATGGGTTTTCTTCAGACTTTTCCTTATTTTCTTAATCAATCTGAAAATTTCTTTAAAAGTCAAATAAGGGCAGAACATATTGGTGTTTGTTTCCCTAGTAAGTTCGTGTAGTTTAAAGTCGAAGATGGTGCAGTGCTGTCTGTAGTTTTTGAAAATATAGCGAGAAATAAATTGAAAAAAAAAACAAAACAAAAAAAAAACGGAACAAAAGAGAAACAATTCAATCAGCGAAAAGATCTGTGGTTGTTGGGAATTATTGAAAAAAAAAAAGTCCATTGATTGAATAAATGAATTATACAAGCGTTTGCAGAGCTGCAATGTGCCTGGAGCTTTGTTGTTGTAGTGTAGATGAATTCCAAAACTTAAGACACAAATTCAAATTGTTTTATTCGTAGGTGAATAGTTTGGTTAGTATCTCTACCTATTTTGTTTTCTGAAAAGGAAAACATGTACGTGCGTGCAAAAAGATAGTACCCATCAAAAACAATTCTATGTTCGATAACATGTTACACTGTGTTACACGCACCTGCAGGCTAAAAACACCTAGTGTTTACGAACGACTCTAAGTGTTACGACGTTCATGAGTGTCGAGTGACAAATGCCTCCCCGTGCACTTTTTTTTTTTTTTTTAAATCCTCACTTATGTATGTACATTTACGATACATTTCTTCGTGTCTCTATATGTACGGAAGACGTGAACTTCACTGATAGGACTTGAAATTTGAAAAAAAAAAAATGCTAATTTTATTTTGTGTCGTGTGATGTATGTCAGGTAAGAAGTACGCGAGTGCCATGTGTTGCAGCCGGTCGTGACGTTTTAAGAAAGTCTGCGTATTTCTTGAAGCGTGTTAAAAATAAAGCAACTCAAAATGCAATCTAAAATCGGAACCTTTTTTTTTTCCAATTATGTTTTAAAAGACTTGAACATTTTAGTTTTCATGGCTAAGACAACAAACAATGAAAGTAAAAGTAGAGGAGCAGTTAAGTTTGAGTGCATTGGTCCTTAAGAGAGTGCACTTCTTCCATGTTGTTTTTTTTTTTTTTGGTAGAAAAACTCAAAATGTGATTTTCCCCCACTCTCTCTCTCTCCCTCTCACTATCTATCTGTCTATCTCAGTCTGTTCATATCTATCTACGGCAGTCTGTTCAGATATATCTATCCATCGTTCGTTCGTATCTATCTCAGTTCATATTGTCTCTCTCTGTTCATATCTATCTGTCTCTTCATTTAATCTACCTTTGCCCACATCTTTCTCAGCCAGTCCATTTCTATCCATCCACCTTTCTCTCCCAAACAATCTATCCCTTAAACCTTTCTCTTTTATATCTTCCAATTTGGGCTAAGAGTAAAGAAGCTCCACCGTAAACAGCGGCGCTACCAGCGATGACTGAAATATAAGTAAGCAAAATGAAAGTGATAGTACTTTCACTGCTTCTGCAATTTTGTAGTGATAAATATTATTTGGTACTGCTGGCAATTATGATTTTAGTCATGTATGCAGTTTTTGGTATGATGGGGGTTTAGAATGACCATCGACAAGAAGAGGTTAATAGTTGCATGATTGAGATCAGTAACAATAAAAATCATCATAATTTTGAAATTGAAAGGAAAGCCATAGTAACACAGTAACACTTAACAGTCACAGTGATGGTGCTTACTTAAGAAAGTTGGATAGTAAGTTATTGCTTATGATTGAAGAAGAATCACGATGACTGTCAGTTACGGTTATTACAACAATAACGAAAAGTCGTCAAAGTGACAGTAATGCAGACTTGTTATTTGCAGTTATTCAGTAACGGAAGTAACAAAAATAATAACATTAGTGACAGTACATTAACGTTATTGGTTGTAGTCGCTATGTATATTGGGAATGATGGCGATAATCTTTAAGGATAGAATCGTAAATGATTGTAAAACGGTTTTATTTCAATTTTTAGCAACGGTCTTCTATCTTATTTTTTACAGTTAGTTCCGTTAAGTAGATTCTAAAAATTGAAATATTATTTGACAAGTATGCAGCAGTTATGTATTTACTATACGATACTTAAACAAATAGCAGGGGTTGTAAAGAAAATGAATTCTAGAATTAAAAAAAAAAAACTACTATAGTACTATAGTGATTGTGAAAGCAAAAAAATAGTTAGCATGATTGTAAACAGTACGTGTTTTCGTGTTGAATAGAGAAAGAATTTCCGATTATTACCGTAGTTATTCTAAGCAAGTGGCGGTGACGTTATTACTACTTATAGATCTAAAAAGTACATAGTCGTATTGGTTAGTAATGTACCAATTAATGAAGCGTGCAGTGGTGGAAACGGGGAAGGGGGTAGGGCGTATACCTATTTCTCAATTTCGTGTTTTTTGTATGTTTCACAACGAAACTGCCTCAAAATTAGCCATATTTAAAATTTAAAAAGAAATACCAATGGGGGCTTACAGTCCCCGGAGCCCTTGGCTGTGCCGGTTCACTTTGCTCATCCTCGATATGGACCCTTCTGTGATCCCCGAGCTTAAATCCAACCGTATACCAAGTTCTCAAAACCCACTTCCATCACTGGAAGAGCGAGTGATTTTTGTGGAATGGTGACTACCATTACAGTTACAGAGAGATTTGGAATAACATACGAAGTAGTGTTATCTACTTTCTAATTTAATGTAGTTATTAATAAAAGGAATAATGGGTTAAGATTACTATCAACCATTTTTACTTGTAGTTTACAGTTAATGTGGCCAGAGGAGAAAAGTAATTATATAGTCATAACATTAAATGATTAATAGCCTTGAATTGTTCTGAAGAGACAGGTAAAATTGACTTGAGTAAAAAAAAATATTCAAGTGAAGATATAGTGTAAATGTTGTGTATGCTATTATTGAAGATGATAGAGACGTTATGTTGACAGAGTATTGACCTTAATTGTTTCAAAATAAATCAAAGTGGTTATTTTTACAGTATTATAGCCACAAATAACAGAAGTTAAATCTTTGTGGTTTAGTACAAAGTGAGAAAATGCACTTGAATAGTTGTTTTAATGATAATGATAATGCAATTAAAGGCATTAATATTAATACCAATCTTGTGATTATATGTGCTTTTACTAGTTTGACTGAAGAAATATTGAAAGCACAAGAGATGTTTGTAATAAATGATAAACACCTTGATTATAATTAACATTAGCATTGGTTAATTATATTATGTTGGCAGTTTGATTAATAGTAATTATGGATGTTGTTGAATTTATTGCAATAATATCAAGAGTAAAAGCATGAAGTTGTGCTGAGGTTGCAAAACTTTTCAACTTGGATAATTGTTATCAGTTGTATTATGGATGAAATGAAATTTATTAATAAGTTATCAACTCAAACCAGTGAAATTCAAGCTAGAACTTTATTGTATCAATATTAATTTATATTGTCAATGATTATGTATTACTACAATTTGAACTGAAATCCATATCTTGTACTAATTAGTATGATAGATGACTATGCAATACTAATTACCCTTCCACCAATGATAACAAAGTCATTACTTATTTGTAATCAAAGGAACAGTTGTTATCAAAATGAAATTCAGATTAATATAATAAAATATCATTACCTAGTCTTCATGATGGAAGTAAAATCTTTCTTGTAATTCTGCGAACAATGTTTTCTGTTCAGAATGTTAGTAGAGAAGTTGTACAAATAATGACTATGAGTTATAATTATTTTTGTACAGTTAGTTATGATTGGAAAGAAATTGATATTATGGTTTTATCAAATGTTGCTTGTTGCAAAAGAAACTCTAACCAACTTGTAATTGTAATTTGAATAACATTAATCAGACATAATCATAACCTTTTTAACAGTTATTTTTATGAAATATAATTTGAGAAAAGGAAGACTTATGTATAGTATATGTTAGCATCAGAGTAATTCTTCGTAGTACGATGATCTTTGGCCACATTGAAGACTGTCATGTCTAAATACTATGACTGCAACTTTTTACTACTGATAAATACAACAACAGATTAGTGAAAATTGTATCACAATTACAAAAAAGTTAATGTATTAAAACAGTTAAAGTTGCAACAGACCTTCACATTGAATGATAATAAATAACAATACTGGTAGCGTTGAAAATTATTTATATGATAATTGTATAGTGTACTGCACAACCACTTATAACCATATTTATAATAGATGTAGCAATCATATTTTGTAAGAAGCAATAATATAGTAAAAGCCAGAAATATATATAAATATATAAAGCCAATAATTCTGAGTGGTAATTATACTAATTATGCCTTTCAGATTTTACAAGTACACAAAACCTACTGACTCTGGTGGAAAATCTGGTCAGTCAAGTCGAACTTTGAAGAACTGAGGTTAAGAAAACAGCATTTCTACTAAATGAGCTATAACACCTACCCCAAATAGAAATTGTTATTGAATTTGAAATACAGGCTCCAGTTAGTGTAAATTTTGATTTTAATAATTTTAATGGTAGAGACAATCTGTGTAATGTTGGCAGTTGTAATGATTATTAATAATTATAAAAATAACCTATCCTGTTCAATGTAGAGAAACTGAACTAAGCTGTTAAAACAAAAAGAATTGCAAAAAAGCATTTAAATATCAAAACTTGACTGACAAATCCCAAAGACGAAACTGACAGTCATTCCCATAATCATTATAGTACTAGATATAATTTTGAAAAAAATTTACAAAAAAGAGAAATAGAAATTGTGATAAACAGTCAACACTACTAAACTGTCCAATATGGTTAGAATACTGAGAGAAATGTTGCTACAACATAACCCCTACCTGCCTATTAAGATGAATATAAAGAGATTAGATAATCCTAAGAAAAAGTATAGCAGATATTAATGTGTAATATTATTACTTTGATGGTGGTATTAGTTTTGGAGTTGTAAGAACAATGTTTTCCAAGTATCCATCCTCCTCTTGCCAATTAGCTCTCTTCAAGAAGATAGCTATGTAACATTATTAATAATCATACAATTAAAGAGAGAAAGGGGATTATTAACTTTCTCAAGTTATAACCATCATATTAGTATTTTCATTAGAGATGATTCTTTTGGGTCATGTGCTAGAACAAGCTAAATTTATTATAATTCATATAACTTACATAGTAGAAAGTTTTGTAAAAAGTAACGAAAGGACAGTATTTTCTCCTGCAGGACCTCGCACCTATCTTCATACAAAATATTATACTTAACATTGTTATCATAGCAACTATTTTCATGGTTACAATGATCATAGCTCACTGGAAGTATTTATAGTAAAATGGCACTTTTATTGATTATCCTGCTAATTAATAATACTTGGAATAATTTCTAACTGGGGATATGGCATATACATACTTTTCAACATCATTGTAGGTTATATGGTCTCAGAACAGCCCCCAAATTGGCCATATTTTAAAAAATTACCCATGGGGGTATCACAATGCCCCAAAACCCCCAGCTGGCCAGGTTTACTTCACTCATCCCTGATGAATCCCTCCGTGATCTTGAGTATTAATCCTTGATACAGCCATATTGTATACCTTGTCCCCTAAATCAATTTGCATCACTGCCTCTTATTATTCTAGTAGAATCAATTAAAATTTTCGACTTCAACAATATTTTGTTAGCAAATGACTATTTGTAGTTGACAATGTAATAATGAAATCCATCAGTAAAAAGAAAATAAAAACTGGGATTTTATTTATATTTTATTCATTTTATTTTAATCTTCCATGCAAAAGCTACTTCTAGTTACAGAATTAAGGGATAAAACTAAAACTGTTTCTATTATAACTTATTTGTAAGCACAGTAATAAAAATTATACTAATTGCACCGATTATTGATATTGTAGTATTAATATAATTAGAAATATGTAGAAATTTGTGTGATTAATAACACATATTTTATAGCAATGAATTCTTTATGGAATGAACTAAAAAACTGAGATGCAATTACGTTAGCTAAAGAGTCCCAAGTTTCACAAATTTTTTTTTTTAAAAAACAAGCAAACAAAATAAAACTCCTAAGGCTTTTACTTAAAAGACAGCATCACTGTGATTATTGCATTTGAAACAATAACGATATAGATGAAAAGCTGTGTAATTCCTGATTATAAAGCATTGTAAATTATTCTTGTTATCATTTAGTAAAAGTTAATTTGAAGTGAGGGAATTGGATTTAAACAAAAATGAGGAAGCGTGGAATTGCCCGTACCGGGCGGGAACCCTTCGAAGGGCACAAACCATATGTTTTTGTTTGCTTTTGCTAAACACGTTTTCAGCATGTATTATTATTCATTATAGCACGCAGCATTCATCCATCCATGTATTTGAGCAATTGTTATAATTATGAATTTCGAAATCCCAACCTTTCGAATTGAACATCGACGACTACCTTGCTGTAGTTACCACAAATTTTTCAAGATCGATAATTCTTTTTATTTACAAAATCACGCTTTTTTTTGGTCTGTGAAACTAAGTACAACTAGAGTGATGAGTCAACAAGTGCCTAACAACTCACAAGTCAGTAAAAAAGAAAAAAAAAACTTTTAAAAATACTTTGTTGCGAGAATGATCTTTTCAAACAATGTAACTAATTTTCCGTCTTAGATGATGGTCATAAATGGCTATGGCAAGTGAATAACGAGCATAACCAACTCAGCATTTGGTGAAGTTGAAACTTTTTACTTCTAGAAAGCGGTAGAACCTCTACTAACGCATTAAAACCATAATTTAAACATTGAAATAATAACACCGTGGAATGTTTAATTTTATCAAAAGACCACTCGACTTGGTAATTACATTTTATTTACAATTTGTCATTCATTACAATTATTTGAAAATTTCATCTAAAATTTATTTTACGATGCGTTTAAAGAATACTACGAATGATAATTAAATCAGTTTTCAACACTAACTTGGTGTGTTTTTAATAAGACTATTTTTTGTTTATACGGAGTGCGGTGTTCTTTTTTTTTTTCTCATTCATTCATTAAAATGCAACAATGCGTAAAAAAAGTCTTTTCATCTTTTTTTCCTCTTTCTTAATAAGATGCGATGTTAAGATTGTTTTTTGTTTTGTTTTGTTTTTTCTTCCTTATTTTTTGACCTTAAATCTTGGAGAGAAAGAAGAGGGTTTGAAAAATGTCAAGTTCAGTTGGTTTCGGTAGGAAGGGCAAAATAAATGATTTTTTTTTTAAAGAACGGAAAAGATCCCAAAATGCCAATGAATGAAAACGCGAGAAAATATTCCTGTTTGTTATTGTTGCTGTGGTTGTTTCATGCCCGGCTTTCCTCTTCGGTCCACTGTTATTAACGACTCTCCTTCCTTTCTCATTTAAAGCCAACAACCAAGCCACTCTCCTCAGTTCTTCTCTTGTCTTTAGTCTTTCTCAACTGACTTTATCTACAAGTCCTCCTCTTCCGACCCTGCCTCTTCCTTTACCAACATCATCAAAAACATCTCTCGCATTCTTTCCCCCTCTCTTTCTCCTGTGGAATCACCCATTCTCGAGACTGAAGCAGATTACACTGTGCATGTATACCTTACTTTACGCTACTATACTACACACATGCGCGACATCGCACATAGATGTTCAACCCCACCCACAACACAGTCATTCATGGGTTATACAAATATTTGCCAAGCTTAAGATTTAAGGTATTACGGAAACAGACTGGTACCGACTACGGAGATTTGTTTCATTCATAAATTTTGCCCGAAAAACTTTTTTTCGAGTCCAATTTCTTTCAGTTGATATTTTTTCATCATTTTTTGTATTTTTTATATCCTTATTTATTGTCTCACCTCTATTTATTCTTGCTTTTCATTGCCGCCCTTTTTTTTTTAGTTACTCTTTTTTTCAATTAATGGCATTATCAAGCCCCCACCCCGTACAGGGTCTCGAAGAGAGAGAGACGGGGCAATTTCTTTCTTTTTTATCTTTCGTTTTTTCGTTTGTTTTTCTTCCTTTTTAACTTTTTTTGTTTTCCTTACTTTTAGTTCTTTCTTTCTATAAACCTCTTTCTTTTCTTCTTTTTTCCTTTGTTAGGGAACCTCGTACTCGCATCTCTACCAGGTTAGAAAATAAATGACGTTATCAATAAGTTCATAAAATAAAACAAAGACTCAAGAAGAAGAAGAAGAATTCTTGCTATTGTATAATGATCATGTCAGAAGAAATGAACATGAACCATAATTTTAGTTTATAAAGCTTTTGAGCACCCCCCGCCCCCACTGAGGGCCCGGAGAGTGTTTTCAAATAGCCTCTTTCCTTAGCTACATCTCTGAGAAGAGTGATCCAACATTTACAATACAGAATAAGGTTTAATGTTTTGATCTTTCAACAAAAGGAAATGAAATATCTTTTTTTTCTATTCTCTTTTAAATCAAAGAAAACTATCACCAAACAAAATTTCAAAGTAGATAAAATGTGTCTTCCTGTCTTTGAGCAGATTTTCATCAAGTTTATAGTATATAAACATTTGGAAAAAAATCATCTATAATCAAAAAAACGAGCCAACTTTTCTACCTCTAGACCTGCAGTCTGCTCAACAAAGACATAAAAAAAGTCAGTGAACATGGAATATCCACTGACTAGCAGACCAGTACTTAAAAAAGTGTTCAATCCTCAGTGAGTGTCTAGCACTGGTGGCCTTTTGCCAAACTAACATAGTATTACTACATATTCATACTGACATTCTGCTTGAAAGCAAAACTTCAGTATAATTCTCATTCATTTTGTATTTTATTGTTGGGTTTTTAACAATACTTTTTCAAGGATTGCCGCTACAACTTCTAAAATTTTCTGTATAAGATATAGCAAAATTATTGTCTTAAATAAGGAAAGATGGTTGATTCAAAAGAAAATTGGAAAGTCATAAATTGAAACCTTGCACCAAGGCCACCCTGAAAGGAATTATATAAGGCAGTGCAAAGCTGTTTTTGTCCCACACAGCATAGACACCCCTGTTAGCCATCCTGTGTTCATCTTCTATAACCTTTTGAGCATAACATACTGTTTCCTCAGGAGTCAACCTATGCTTTCATGGACAGATCATATCAACTTAAACATTTCAATACATAGCTTAATCCAAGAAACTCTCCCTCATCCCTTGGCCCTCCAGACCCAGGTGTGATGCAGTAGCTACAAGCACTCTCAGAGGCCTTGGTTGGAACAAACAATTGTGGAAAAAGTATGAAAAAGGCTTAATTATGAATACTGTATTATCAAGTAGTTACAATAAAGAATGTTGATAAACAGTAGCACTCTATGAATAAAGTCAACTATTAGTTGATGTTAAACATATATGGTACAAGAATAATGTCTAAGATGATTACAGGAACATGCAGGGCAACATTTTCAGACCAAAATTCAACTCTGTGCAAATAATACAAAACACAATCTCTTCATACCATACAGTTAGCTATATTGCCTTTCCAGTGTATCACATGAATTAAAAGACCCAACTCAATACACCAGTTGACAAGAAGGTGCTATGGAAGAAGATGCGATAAAGTGTTCATTTGTGCAAATGCTAAAAAGAAAAGTCATAACTAACCATATTTGATCACTTAGTTCTCCAGACTTAATCCAAATATCTGTATAGGCACGAAGATATTTCTTCTCATATAGTATATATATATGTATGAATGGCTTGGCTTTGTGAATGAAGATTGTGTGGTAGTGATATCCACAGCAATAAGACCTTAGATGGTGAGGTCTGTGTGCAGAATATCCCTCTAGCCTGAGCAATGGACTTTTATATATATATATATATATATATATATATATATATATATATATATATATAGAGAGAGAGAGAGAGAGAGAGAGAGAGAGAGAGAGAGAGAGAGAGAGAGAGAAAGAGAGAGGGAGAGAAAGAGAAAGAGAAAGAGAGAGAGATAATGAAATCATTCTTCATGAAAAAAGTTTCTGTAGGCTCTGATCCAAAAATCAAGCTGATGGCCAGTTGACACCTTCCTATACATTTCTTGCGGTTCTGAGCCTGGTCATCTGCCATTAAAGGTAACTTTTTTTCCCTTGTCATCTAATAATCAGTGAGGTGGGAAAAGAGAGCAGTCCTTGAGCTAATTTTGCTGGGTGTTATCAAGACTCCAGCATTGATGATGTTATACGTGTGAGTGGACATGTTTTTACTTGTGGAAGTCTAGAGCTCAAGCCTTTTCAGTCGGCATTTGCTCAAAGTAGTGATAATTGTTGATAGCAAGAATTCGAGACTGGAAATATGAGTTATAATGCCCAACAAAGTTCCAGCCAAAAACAGAAAATAAATGAAGAAATCCTCATCATCTTTTTTTATAGTTTTCAATTGCTTTTTCAAAAAATTGATCTCTACGACAACTAGAGAGTAATGTGGATCAGAAAGGAAAAAAAAGGAAATTTTGTTTTATTCTTCAAGTTAGAGCATTTGAAGGTTTTAGTGCTAAAAAACTTTGCCTACCAGATGCCATTTTTCTTGCTAGGATACGGTAACATACCAACATACAAACAGAAAAACAAAAGAAATAATCATATCATGCCAACATAATTCTGAATATTATTGCACTTAATTTTTAACTATCTTTTTCTAGTTTTCTTTCCTCTCACCATCAGTCTCTTCAAACATTTTTTGTTTCTCCTTCAATGGAGTTCTCTTTTACCAGACATTTCTTTCAGTATCTTAATTTCCCCCCATCTTTCCTTTCAGCCTTTTCCGATTCATCTTTGAATAATGTTTATTTGAATCATCCTATTCTTTCTGTTCTCATTTTTCTTCATCGTTCTTTTTTTCTCATTTTTCTTCGTCTTTCTTCCTCAACTCATCTTTCTTCATTTCTTTCTTTTCTCATTCTTCTTCATTTTTATCTTTTCACTTACTTCTTCATCATTCTTTGTTTCCTCATTTTTCTTCATCTATCTTTCTTTACTCATTTTTCTTAATCTTTCTTTCTCTTTTCATTTTTCTTCCCTCTCTGTTTTATTATCTGATTCTTTCTTTCTTTATTTTTTCTATTTCCTTCTCCTTTTTCTGATTTCTTGTTTTCCCTTTTCTATTTATAAACTCTCTTATCTTCCTCTTTCCCCCTCACTTCTATATTTTATCTTTCATTTCTGCCATGCTGTGCCCCGCCCCTAAACTAAACACAATCCCCTACCTCACCCTCATCCATTACTATTCTCTCTCTCTCTCTTTCTCTCCCTTCCCACGTTCACCATTTAATATTTCCAACATTCAGTCTTTCTCTTTTTTTTGTATACTTTTCGTAAAAAATCACGCCTAACTTCACTTTGGTTTCTTCAGACTCAGTGCACTGCTGTTTTGAGAATCATGACAGAACGACCCACTAATCAAAATGGGAAACATTCTGAATAGCAAGAAGATGGACAACGTGCAGGACACGCACCAAATATTAACAAATGCAACCCCAGCCATTATTTGTTACACTCTCACTGAGTTCAGTGATAATTGCTTTTCCCTCCTATTTACTGTTATATCAGCAAGAATATCTGAATAGATATAATTTGTAATAGAGAAACAAATCGTTTTTGAAGATTGACTATCAATGTATAAGATGAAATTAGATAGGATAAAATTATGGTTGGGTAGACACATCATAAGAGAAAGTGCGTCTCTAAATATAATGAGAAAGAGGAAGAAAGTAAGAGTGAGAGATGAGGGATTACAATGAGATTGATTGAATTCAAGAGAAAGAGAGAGTTGAATGAGCACTGATCTATAAAGAGAAGTCAAAAGATATATAGGGAGAGAGAGTCAGTAGACATAGAGTGAAAAATCACACTAGGTTGGCAAGTTTTCAGTAGAGCACTTTCAAGAAAATCCTACTAGTCCTATAAAAAAGGGTATGCAACCACTGCATCCTCCCAATTGTCACCTATGGAGCCGAAACATGGAACCTGATCAAGAGACTGACCCTGAAACTGAGAACCATGCAATGTGCACAGGAGAGAATGATGCTCAACCACACATGAATAGATCGTGAAAACATAGTATATCAAAGAAGGAACACCGGAATCCCAGATAGCATAAAAACCACTAGAAAAATTAAATGGTAATGGGCTGGACATGTTACAAGAATGTCCGACAACTGCTGGACATCACAACTCACAACGTGGATCCCTGGAGCTCGTGCATAACTGTGGTCGACAGAGAGTAAGATGGTGCGACGAACTAGACGAACCAGAGAGTAATGGCTCAGCAATATCCATGATAGAGAGATCTGGTGATTCTTGTAGAAAGTCCATATGGTGGATGCTAAAAGGCTGTTGCAGATGATGATGAGTCAGAAGAAGAGACCATGTAAGTAAATAGAGTTGATAAATAGATATGCCAAAAGAATGATAGACAGAAAAAATAATAAACAGAGAGAATTGGTCTGAGAGAGAGAGAGAGAGAGAGAGAGAGAGAGAGAGAGAGAGAGAGAGAGAGAGAGAGAGAGAGAGAGAGAGAGAGAGAGAGAGAGAGAAAAACTGAGTTAAGAAATAGCTGAAAAATCAGAGACAAGAGAGGGAGTGATCTGTCAAAAGGTTGATGATTATAGATAAATCTGGAGTGACACAGAGGAAAAAAAATACAAATAATTCTATGAAGGAGTGAGAAAGTAAGGAGAAAGAGAACTAAAGCAAAGGACAGAGAGAGAAAAAAATCTGTAGAAGAATATATAGTGAGACATGGTAGGAGATATCAAGTGAGGGATCAAGAGAAAAAGATCTGAGACAGAAGTTATGAGGAATATGTAATATAGATTAGATAAGTATGTTAAAGAGTTGATAAACATTGATGTAGTAAGATATGCAAGAAATGAATTAGGAATTATTTAACCCTATAACCATCAAATTGTCCACAGCCTGGCTCTTCTCCATCTCATAGGGTTCTGTTGTCAGGACAAGTTTTAACATTTTACAAGATCAATATAAGAAACTGTCAACAAAACTGTCAACAAAACATAGGTTTCCTCAGTTTTTAAGTTGGTCCATCTGCTGTCAGAATTACAGACTGCACCAATGTAGCTAGAGGGCTGAAGGTTAAACCAATTACTTATTATTATTTCTAGATAAAAAGTTAGTCCATTTTTTCGAAATTCTTTCCCCAATGGGTTTTAGTGAAGGGTTCAATATACAATGTAAGTTTATGCTAAATTAATCCCTTTGTTTGTGCCTGCTAGTTTTTTTAAAATAAAATTCAGACTTTTTAGTGATCACCTCCTAAACAAAAGTTGGAAGAAGTAACTTCTCCGTTAATCACTGCTTGTCCTATTTTTTAATTGATCACCCCCAAGGTATGCTGCCAAAAGATGTTGATTGTTTGACAGTTTCTATTGAGTGACTAACCAAACCTGTTGAGTCTTTCTTTTCGAATTATGAACCAATATGTAACAATGTGTACAACACAATCATACCTGACTACAAAAACAGGAGTTAAACAAATATAGAGGTGATGCAGAGCAGAGGAAGGAGCCATGCAATTGAAATTACAGTTACTAATTCATAATGTACATATGATTATAAAAATGTTCTTAAAATGGCAGATTGCTGGTAATTCAACTAAAATTCTATGTGGTAGCTTATCAGAAAACATGAAATTTGAAGGGTTAACTTTTTTCTATGATAACAGTTACAATCTGCACTTTAAATCACTCTTAAGGCACAAAGGGTTTAGTTATACACGAGATCGAATGCCATATCAATTGAGTGATAAAATTGTTTATGACTGTGTACGCACACTTCTCAAAAATAAAATGTCACTAATTTATTTTTGATAAGAATTTGATACATCTCGCAAAAGAAAAAATACAGCATTGGGCCAGCAGAATGATTTAGGTTACAAGCAATAAATTAACTAATGACAGCATCTGCATACTGGACAGAAGTGATGTGTCATTAGTTGATTCACAATGAAATCTGATCTGGTCTGCAGATTGTGATTGCCAGAGTCTGAGATTCTACAATGTAGAAACATCAGCTATCAACTGATTTCCCATTTTCAACTATTGCAAATCAAGACCAAATGAAAACTTTCAAGTCTCAGAAAAAGCAATTACAATAATCACTCAACATGTTTTGATTCAAAAAGTTCTGCTCGAGATATCGAATGACTCAAGCTCAGCTTTGTCTCAAAAAGTCAGCTATCATTGCTTTCATGGCTTCAGAGCCATGGTCATAATAAAGATCACTTTTTTTTTGCTTAAAGAAAAAAACAACAAAAAAGCAGAACAGATGTTAGGATTTTGATTCTCCTGAGTGAATATCAACATCCCTTTATATCTGGCATGGCCATTGAATTCAGCGATCAATTGATCTGATGAATATAAATATTAACGGTGTGGATTTTAAAAAATCAAAGATCAGTGGGTTAATCTTTATCAATAAATATTTGATCATAGCAAAGTGCTCAATTCTGTGTTTCTTCAATAACTGACAGAACTTGAAAAACTCAGATATCAATGGTTCAAGTATTGGTACTGATTTACAATAGGCTTAAGAAATGAGATTGTGGGTTTATTTCTCTGAGCAAACAATTGGATCACACATGAGCATTTATTGCTCTGTTATGTATTTATAAGAGAAAACAGTTCTTAATCACCAAATTAGTAGTCTGTTTATCTCAATGAAAACCTTAATATACATCTGTTGAAGCCCACTGTACTATGGATTGCACGCTAATACTATTCGTAATAGTGTCTTTGTTTCCCATGGGTTGCTTCATGAATGTGATCACTACTATCTTTTATACTTTTGATAGTTTTATAAAAAAATTCTGCTTTTAAAAAGTTTGTGTGTATTATGGATATTTACAAAGATAATGGTTACAGGTGTGAGAGTCCAGTGATGATCAAAGCACTTCACTCGTGAAAGCAAATTGGTCTGTGAGATGAATTTGCTAATCATTCCGCGACCAAAGACACAAGAGTCAGCAAAAAGCCAAAATTTGTACTTACAAGGTCTGTAAAGAAATTGCCCAGCCATTCAGTATTGATAAAAAAACAGCCTACCTCTGGCAATGGTACCTTGATCCTCTTGGATGTACTCCCCTTAGGACCTCACACACTTATCACAGCATCCTTTTCACTTCAAAAAGTCCTGTTTCAGGATTGCCATCAGATACCATATAGCACGCTCCTCAATCCAGTCAACTGTCTGTTATTCCTTTTCATCGGTGATTTTAGCTTTGAAAAGGTTACAGGGAGCTAAATATAGACAGTTGGAGCCTATTGCAATATTGTACCAAAAAACCCTGCACAAGGCATGAAAAATAGCAGGTGGTCAGTCATTGTGAATGCAGCAGTCACACAGTACATTAGTTCATTCGATGGCATTTACCTGTAAACTGAGTAAACCTACGGGAGAATATCTGATTTGTTACCAACTTATATTATGGTTGCAAAAGCGATATTAAAAATGGATGGATACTTCCCTGACAAACCTTGTAGAACTTCATGAAGATTACATCATTTCATTTTAAATAAGAAGCTACTGAACTGCACCAATTAATACATGGTTTTATGAATGACAGGTCAGAAAGTGAAAAATTAGATTAAAAAGTGAAACATTTCACTTGATACTCATCAGTTTTCTGTTAAGATTAAATCAATACTTATTAAAACTGAAAAGCACTCAGAGAACGCATACTTCTGCCAGGGGGAGTAACTGTACATGGATCCACTACAAAATCAGTTCTTCCATAGCCTATTGTCCACCTTTCTACAAAATACCATTGAAATTAATTGAGAACTTTTTGAAATATTGTGTGGGCAAACATGGAAGTGAATGGATACATAAGTACAAGGTAGAGGAAATAATTGTGGATGGATCCACTCCAAAATTTGATCAATTTCCTCAGAGCTCATTTAAACCCCTTTTACTAAATGTCATTGAAATTCAGTGATAACTTTGGGAGATATTGTGTCAATAATCGAACGAACAGATGCAACCGAATACATAAACCCATTTTCAACTTCATTGACAGTAGGAAATATCTCAAGTATTCAGAACAAAGTATTCAATCCTGGACTGATGTTTTGTAGAAGTTTTTTTGTGTGTGTGTGCACAGTTTAGAAAGTTAAAGACCTGTCAATTTTTTTCTTCGGGAATATTCTGAATGCAACAACTCTTTTTCTTTTTTTTTCTTTCTCTTCAAAACATTAGTATTAGTTTGTCTTCTCTTGAATACAATATGCACCATATTTAGCAGCACATGCATTTACCAATGTGATTATCTAATTAACCCTCATTGCAATTTATTCTGACTCCTAACTCTAAATGCAAACTGTCGTGATTAGCCTTCTAGTTAAGATAATAAAAAAGTATATCTTATTGCCCACCAAACTGTATTTAATTCTTTTCTATTATTCAGATATATAAGGAAAAATAATAGTTTCCAAAATCATTAAACATAAAATCTATCAACATGACATTTAAAGAACAATATAGATTTACTAGAGGAAAAAGCGTAAATACAAACTTATTGGAGGCTTTAGATATATGATCGGAAGCCCTGATGCTAGGAAACTTGATTATAAAAAGGATTTTGACACCACTCCATTTATACAACTCATCAACCAAGTGGAGAGCCTCGGTATCACTGGTAAAACGCTAAAATTCCTGACCGACCGACGCCAGAAAGTTTGGGTGAAGAGTTTTCCAGGTTACCGGTCTTCAGGTTCTTCAAGGATCCATCTTGGGGTCCGTTCCGTTCCCACTGTTTGTGAACTATCTACCAAAGGATATCTGTTCCCTCATAAGTATGTCAGCTGATGACACGACGAAGATCTACTCTTCATTAACGTCTGATGTATCGGGAGACATGTTTATGCGGGACCTCGGTACAATATCACGGTGGGTCCAATCCATGCAGATGTATTTTCAGACCGACAGTCATGCACCAAAGTAGAAACAATCCCTGACGAAACTATACCATGATTAAAGATGACGGAACAAAACACACTGAAAGAAATTACTGTGTAGAAAAATCTCTTCATGTACATTTATATAGTTTTCCATGATGATCTTAGCCGTAATGAGTTTACTAATACCAGTCTCTGCGATTCTCAGTCGTTTTGTCGAATGACAATCAACCGACAGCATTTTCGCCGTGAATCCAATTCGACGAAACGACAGTCGACGAAAAGCCAAGGCGACAAAACAACATGAAAAAGGTTGCCAACTACATAAGGCAACCTTTTGTGTCGTTTTGTCAACTTGGATTTTCGCCGACTGTCCTTTCCTTGAATACTTGTTTGTACTATTCAAAGGTTAAAAACGGAGAAAATGCAGTGAAAATTTCTGAAAAATAATTTAATTTTACATTTTGAATAATAAGATTGGGAGAACAGGATGATAAGACATAAATTATGAAATTAATTTTTGCAAATGATCGGAGAAATAATCCAGCAGACATCGGCACACTATTTTTAAGTAAGTAATTAAAAAAAGTTGAATATAATAGCTAGTTTTTTGACGATCTTACCAGCTTTTATTCTATTCAACTTGTGTCTAAAATAGAATAAAATCCCGAAAGACTGGAATACAGCGATTATAATGTTTTTACATAAAAAAGGAAACCCCAAAGACCTCAACAACTACAGACCTATTAGCCTACTCAACTTCATACACAAACTTTTCACAAAAATCATCACCAACCGGATCACTGAAGGACTTGATGAAAACCTATCACAGGAACAGGTTGGATTTGGAAGAAGTTACTGGATCATGGGCACATTCCATTCAATAGATCGGCTGAAAGAAAAAGCAGCAGAAAAAAAGGAGTAAGGCAATGTGATACCAGCTCCCCAAAACTTTTCATAGCCTGCCTTGAGATGATCTTCCGTAACCTGGACTGGGAAAATAAAGGAATATAAAAAGACGGCAAATATCTGAGCAACCTCAGAGGATGCAAAACTGGGGAAGGTAGACCACTACCTCTTCCTAGGACAACGAATCTCTATGAAACCTACAAAAGGAGAAGAAATCAAGCGAAGAATCACCCTAGGATGGCAAACTTTCGGCAGAGCAAACTTGACTTTCAAGAACAAGACGATCCTATTATTTCTAAAAGGAAGAGTATACAACCAATGAATTCTCCTGATAGTCACTTCTGGAGCTGAAACATAAAACCTAACCTAGAGACAGACTCGCAAACTGAAAAGCATGCAACGCATGCATGAGAAAATCATGCTCAACCTCTCATGGAGAGATCACAAAACAGCACAGTATATCAGTAAGAAAACGGGAGTCAGAGACATCATAGAATTTACAAGAAAACTTAAATGGCAAAGGGCTAGTCATGTTGCAAGAATGGCTGACAACCGATGGACATCACGACTCACAAAATGGATCCCTAGAGATCACATGTGAAACCGAGGCCAGCAGAATACAAGATAGAGAGACGAACTAGACAAATTCAGACAATACTGGCTCCACAACGCCCACAATAGAGAAGTGTGGCAAATACTGGGGAAGGTCTATGTCCAACAACGGACTATAAAAGACTGATGATGATGATGATGATGATGATGAATTTAAAATATAGTTCTTGAGTGTTTTTTGCTGGCTTTGCTAGAAAGAAAAATTACCAAATTTCAGTCAAAAGAAACGAAAAACAATTTTTTTGTTAATTCAAGTAGAATATCGCAATGTTTTGACGCTATTTTTCCAATAAACTTTTCTCGTCGGCAACATTCAACATACGTACACCGTAGTTTCAATTATTTGAGAACTTGGCAAATAAAACTTTGCGAGTTTTTTTTCTCCCCGGGTGATGATTTTTCGGTCGAAAAAAAAAATCTTTTATCATCCTTAGAACTTTTTTGTCAATAACAATATTGATTCTAGCTGTAAATTGAGATGTTTAAAAGCGAGGCTCAAATATTTAAAGTTTATTTCAAGGGCAAAATCCTGATACATTTTGCATAAATTGCGACTCTTTGGTTAGACGACCCAAAAATGTCGTTTGACAATAAAAATGGTGAGACCAAATTCCCTATTTTAACCAGCTCTAACCCAGAACGGACAACGTTTTTTTCTCTTTTTTTTTTTTTTTTTTTTTTGAAGGGAGTGGTGTACGATCAGAGTCATGATTGTAGGCTGACATACTGGTTAGGGTTAGTCAGAGGTGACGCCAAGATTTGCCTGACTAATTGGCTAGATATCCCGACGGGGAGGGGGGGTGCTAAATCATCCAGCACCCAGTGAGAAGAGAGGTCCGAGGGTATACTCCTCAGAATCAAGTGCGGAAACACCTTACGTAGCCCAATACCCCCGGTATATGTGGAGAAAAAAAAACGACAATATTTTTGCACTATTTTAAAGTCCACACTGTTCACTAATACGTAATAGGACAGGTCCCAAAATGCAGTTTTAAAAGTGGACGGTCACTTAGTGTGTGTTCACCGAATACACCACCATCGTTGGCACTGCAGTGGAGATTTCGAAAATGGATCCCTTTAGATTGCCGGAAAATACATCTAAAGAACATTCACTTATGTTTTGACATTCATTGATATCAAAAAATCGGAGGTATTTCGAACATGATGAATTGCATCATATTCATAACACCCTTCGATTTCCTACTGCATTTTTTTTTCAACATAAGTAGCTCCTTAACAAAACAAAAAAAGAACAAGAATATACACTTCTATCATCAGACATGAACGAGTTATTGAATTTACTAAACCTGGAGAACCTGTCCTCGTAAAGTGCAACGGAATCATTTCCAACTTTTAAAAGGTCAACATCGTCCGTTAATTCCTTATAGCTATACCTCTTCTGTGATATACTCGATCGTAACTATGTCTGTGATGCAGTTGCGGCAGGATTGACGAGTAGCCGTTTACAGAACAGAATGGTGTTTGGGGTGAATAACTTTCCAATTGCTCATAGATGTCATCGAAGCAAACTGTCTTGACGCCGCCATGAAATATTGTTTTCAATTCTGTTTCTCAGACATTGATTTTGATATTGCCTCAATAGATCTTTTGTCGGTAATTCAACTCATCATCGTATTGTTTGCTATGAATGACTTTGGGAAGAAGATTTTTTAACATTGGAATGGTTTAGAAATTTGAACGGTCAAATCTTACCTCAATTAAACGAACCATGTTGATGAAGATAATCTCTGTCGGAGTTAAAGACCAAAATAAAATGAAAATTTCCACTTTTGTACGTTACACCCCACGATTTTCGCTCTAACATCCCCTGTAAATTTTCTACGGACACATACACCACGATTGATAATGATCAACAAGTATTTTCTGAAAACACGAAGAGCGAATAGTCCATCGTGTAACACAAAGTTTGTCAAGTAAGAACGCCTTGTTGTGGGTATATTCCTCAGCATAAACTCCTTCAATGTTTTCTTGGGTGGAACCAAACATTTTCTTCGTTTTGAGAGAACTTTACAAGAACGCATTTTTCACCTACAGTTGTATCAGCAAGGACTATACATTCGGATGTAACGTCTTTCACTGATGAACTTGAAGAATTCCTGTGTCAATGCTTTACCAAAGCTCTTAGTTGGATTGTCGGAATTCAGGATGCAATGTCTGCATTTTCCCAGCTTGTTGCTTGCACCATCGTACATTTGCTCCCTGCCGTTGGTCAAAGATAACTGCATTCGAACTGGTATATCTGTCATTGCAGAAGCCAATGTCTCACTTTTTACATTAGTCAGTTCGTAAACACCTTAGACACAAAGGACTTGGTAACTGAGCGAATACATAATAGAAGTTGCTCATTGTTTGAGATGTCAGTGTATTCATCATACATAAAAAAAAAGAATTTTTTTTCTCTTATCGCAAACGACTGTTTTTTTTTTTTTAAACTTGGTTTGCAATGATTGTCAGCTGTTTGTTTTGACAACCCAGGTGAATGTTTGAATCATACTTTGCACGTAATTTCATTAACTAGGTAAAGTTGTCGTCTTCCAGAGATGTACCTCCTTGAAACGCCAACGCTTGTCTACCAAGAAATAGCACATATTCCATAACTCTAATGAAGTATTTCACATCCTCCAATCTTTCTTTCTAAGCCTTGGTATTCCCCATTTCAACTTGAACAGATTTCGAAAAAAAACAAAAAAAAAAAAAACACCTCAGAATGGAAGTAACTGACTCAAATGTTGAAAGAGAATATTTCGTAGAAAAAATTATCGTACAAGGAATCTTCCAAAAACGGAAAGAACGAACGCGCATCGGGCTGAGAATAACGTAACGTTTGTATTCATTCGCAAGAAAGCTATCAATTTCTTTTCATTGTTAAGGAGTTGAAATATTTCCAAACATTTGAAGAGATCCACATCAAAAAGAAGACATTGCATTGTTTTTAATGAAGCCCATCCATTATTGATATTTAAGCAGATTCATTGATTAATTAGAAAGAATTAGATATGATGTTTTACAAGTTAACTATTTTCTTTGTTTCGTTTTTCACAGATAGGATTATAGATGGACAAAGAGTCATATTTAAAGTCCTTATATAGAACAGAATGTCAATTTTGCAAAGGGGATGTAGCTGCGCCCAACCGTTGTGTCGTCGGGGGCCCTGATGCCATCCATGATAAAGGATACCCAATTCTGAATCTGTTGCTGTATTATTTTTCATCCGTTAACATAACATGTATTTTATAGCGAATTTTCAATTCAATGTTTATTTATACTGCGACCAAAACACGCTCGGATTTTTTTCTCCGCTCGTGGAATGAAATGCTTTGAAAAAAAAAGTCTGACGTCAGGACTGCCCATTGAATATATTGCCATTAAACCAACTAGAGTTATCAGAGAAATCAATCGTCAATTTCGTATAAAACTTAAGCGAATATTCAAAATATTAGAAAAAAAAAAACAAAAAAAAACTATTTAATAACTTCGATCTGAAATTTCCATGCATTCCAATATAATAACAAAGTCTTGTGTGGTATAAAAACATTGCGCAAAAACGCTCCATCCTACAACATTTGTTTCGTTTCTATATTACGAGTCGGGTGGTTCTTCCCGGTCTTTGAAATCAGAAAGTATTTCCAGCATTGCATTTTTGTTTATCATGGCTAGAAAGTCATGCACTGACCATGCACGAGGTGCTGAACGAGTTCAAATAACTTTAAAGTGCAAGGCCTTTAACATAATGATAACAATGATATGGTTTTTATTTTAATGCTGACTCTCTAAAAAGTAAGCGTTTATTGGAATTACTAATAATATTCGTAGAAATATTATTGATATTGAAAGTAAAATGGAAAAATGACTAGAAAATAATGCTAGGGGAGGTGATTCTAATGCGAATATAGCTGAGATGATCCTTTGATTACTACATCTTCCTCTACCTAGTAGAGGAAATATGAGACCACACCCAAAGGTTGTGATGCACAATCTTGACGTTGATATTATCATTATTGGCAATTTCAGCATTTTTTATAAATGTATCCACAGATTTTCTGGAAGCTTCAAGTTTAAGAACTTTTCAAGTGACACAGCACTTGCCCCAAAATAGAACAAATTTGTATTTTTGTTAAAGAAATTTTACGACAGATTTTCTCCCCAGACGAGCTAAAGACCCCCCCCCCCCACACACACCATTTACCACCTCTGGAGTTAGTGTGTGTGGGGTGGGGCAGGATAAGGTAATTACTTTTTTTTTTTTTATTGTCAATCACTTATTAAATTGGATAATTTTTTTTTAATCCATTTCTGGAGGCCTACTTTATTTTTGAAAGATTTATAATAAAACATCCCCGGCAGAACAGTTTAATTTTTCTATTGACGGGGAGAGATACATCCGAAGAAGCAACTTGTTGTTCTAGACAAAAATGTAAAAACCTGCTTGGCAAATAAGGGATAACCTAAGTCAACAAACTGACATCTCGTCAAAAAGGTTGTCAATGAATTAGCTGCATGGTGAAAGTACTGTCAGTTCATAAGTCATTTGATGAAAACTAGAAAGCATTTAAAGAGTACATAATTCTGTGAATGCCACTGTCACAAAAAACTGAATGAAAATCAGTTCATAAGTAGCTATGATGCAGGGGAGGTAATCATTATTCCCTCCTAGGAAATTATTGTGCACCCAAAAGATTTTGAATTGTGTTGATAGTGTACTGAATTTTCATCCAAAATATTTTGATTTGCTATGATGCACACATACTTAAGTAGTTGGAAAAAATTTGCAAAGCATAAGATTTTTGAGTTCACTTACCATGAAAATTAGAATGAACACTGGAGGTAACTGTAAATATTCTTCGATCAGATCAAAAATTTAATCACTTCTTTCATAGTCCATACCTATCTTTCCACAAAATGTCATTCAAATCCATCGAGAAATTCTGAAGATATGGTGTTGATATGTGCAAAAAGGTAAATATTCTAAATACATGAGGCAAAAGAATGAAAAGATATCTCTCAATCAAAAAAGAATTCCTAGATCCACTCCAAAATCTATTTTTCTTCACCCCACCCAAAAATTTCATGGAAACTCTTTCAGAACTTCTGGAGATATTTTGTGGATATATAGCTTGGACACAGGGAGGTAACTATGGAAATTCCTAGACCCCCCCCTCCTCCCCAAAAGAAAAAAAAATTCTCTTCTTTCCCAGCTCATGGCTCACCCTTCCACAAAACGTCATTGAGATTCATTGGAAATATTGTGTGGACAGATAGACAGGCACGAATGAACACATATATCTCTTCTAACTCTAGTGGTTGCAGTAAACTATCTGACTGTCCACTTTATTCCTAAATGTCTAAAACAGTAATAGTCATCTTTCAATGCATAATTTCATATGATAGGTATTTTCTATATTTAACAACTGATCTGAACAGACCCTATGCCTACAGATTCTCTTACTAGAAAACAACCCCTATCTTTAGCTTCTGAAAAAATTTTTTAAAAAGCTTGGTATAATTCGAAGGCTAACTCATAAATGACCAAAATGAAGTGGAGCCAAACGTCAGATTGATTTAATACTCAATCAAGACGTAATTGTATAATTAATAATGTATGAATAATTGTTTAATTGCCTTATTTTCTAAATCTCGATCTCCTAAGTTTCTCTAAAAGATGTCTTGTGATAATTCAGAATTCAATTCTGAAATCACTTGTTTCATTTGCACTTCATGCATCTACGATGGTGGAGAAAAATATCAAGCATCACAAGTCGCATTTGTGGTGTTAAATTTTGAATAGTATCAAGTTTGTTCTTTTGAATCATCTTTATTCTCAAAATTTTTTCTACCTCCCTATGAAACCAAATATTCAGCCGATATCTCCGAAGATAAATGATGGCATTGAGGAGGACACCTGTTTATAATGACAAACAGCTCCAGAGCACTTCACTCAAAATATCCTGTTTTCATGTAATGGGCTTTGGAAAGTTCCTTCCCTCTCCTCAGAGGACTTTCTTCTTACTTTTAGCCGAAGGTGGGTAGGTTGGTCAGGTTGTGTGATATAATGCCATATTGAGGTGTAAGAATAGTCAACAACTATGGTCACTATGGATTTGAGAAGATAAGGGTGTGAACAGAAAGAAAAACAGCTAACAGGCTGAGTGAGTGCTATGATGTAACACCTGCTATAGTAATGACTGTAGCAGCTTGGTGTGGCTGTGCAAAGGACATTTTTTATTTTATGTTTTAGATAGGTTTGTTAGGTGGCTAAGGAATTGGGAATGATGTTGAAGAAAATAGGAAAGAAAAGAGAAATTAGAAGCTGGAGACTTAATATGACCTGATCTGGAGTAATAAACCAAACTCTACCAGGAACATAAGTGGACGGCTGTCAAACACTGGCCATTAGTGAAGTACTACACTTAGTGACAAGGAAAGTAACAATTGATTTAGTAGCTTTGGTTTGATGTCTAAAGTTAAGCAATAGTATAAATAAATCAATATTATATGGGTAATCCTTGTTATATTAGATAGGTATCACACAGTCACTGTAAGTACTCAATTTATCATGAAGCCAAATCAGTTTGGTAGCATTGAATTTCACTTGTCCATTATAGGTAATCACTGTTGCATATCAGTCATTGGGGGTCTATAACAAGGTGTAAGTAAGGCTACCATGCTTTTGTTTTATGCTGTAAGTAAAAAATAGCATTAGATGCTGATTTTTGGTTACAATGTGCATGATTAATTCTAAAAGGGTAAAGATTGAAGATATTGTAGGCTTCAAGTATCAATTTACTACTTAGACATTCAAGTGATCCAAAGAGGTTCATGGTCAATACTGAATGAGTGATTAAAGACAATTTCTTAATAGTGAAAGTAACATTTTTCTTGTTCTTTGCGAACATTTACATAAAATTAAATTTTTCAGAAGTTTCACCACCACCACCACCACCACCACCACCACCACCATCATCATCATCATCATCATCATCATCATCATCATCATCATCATCATCATCATCAGTAGTCTGTTAGCCTCTGTTGTTGGACATAAACCTTCCCCAAGATTCACCAGACCCCTCTATCATGGGCATCACACAACCAATACTTAATTTATCTAGCTTGTCACACTATCTTACTTTCTGTTGGCCATAGCCTCGCACCTGTTCTCTGGGGATCCAAGTTGTGAGACGTGATGTCCAGCGGTTATCTTACATTCCTGTTACATGTACAGCCCATTGCCATTTGAGTTTTCTAACAATTTCTATGATGTGTCAGACTCCTGATGAAGGAACTGCTGTGTTGGTTGATATGTTGTGGGACTCTGATGTATACAGGGTCTACACCTTGTAGTATAGCTGCTTTCTCTTATAATTGGTTTACTGAATGGAGATGGTCAGTGGTTGAGTAGCTTTTTCTAAAGCCAGCTTGTTTAAATGGTTGGTTGTTATCTAACATTTTGATGATCTGGTTGGTGATCACTTTAGTGAAGAGCTTTAGCAAGTGTATAAACAACCAATTATGAACTGGTGAATTAAGACAGTTGACTATCTATCTATAATTCTAATAAATTTCTATTCTCAGATGACAATCTTTTTTCTGGTTGTGAACATTTGTTTTGTTTTGTTTTCAGAACCATTCTTATAACATCAGTTTCGACTCTTACTTCAGATATCAATAATCATCTACTTTGAAATTACTGAATAGGTAGAACAAAAAATGCGTTTATTTTGTTGCTAAGAGTCATGTGGCTTGGTGTCTTAAATTAGAATCAACAAAAAAACATAAGAGATAAATCCTCAGCATAGATCATTTTAATTCAGAGTTATAAACAATTTATGTATTTACAATCTAAAAAAGTTCATTGATATGGTTAAAAATTAAAAAGAAAGATTTATTCAAATATGAGGTGAATAAGAAATAACTTTGCAATTATTATTTACTTCTTTTCTTTTTCTTCTCTTTTTTGTATGATCATCAAAAACAATTTGGCTCCATTGTGTAAAACAGCTGCTCATGGATATTTACCAGCATAGATTGCTTTTGTTTGGGGCCCAGGAAATAGTTGAAACAAAATAGTCACTTGAAACTCAATAGAAACAATGAAGCAAACAACCCCCCCCCCCAATCTCTGTATGTAAAAAAAGAAAATAGAAAAGTCATGTATGCATTAATATTGAGCACTTGGATAGTACTTATGGATTAAAATCCAACAAATATACGATTTATTTTCATTACGTTTCACTATTACTTGCTAGGCCTGTTTGAGTTTCCGAAGAAGATCTGCGCAATTTAGAAATATAACACAAAATAATTCTAATTCATTTGTTTTGATGATATAGAAAAAAAATCACTAAGTTTACCAGTTTAGATATTGTTTCATCCATTTCAGAATTTATTTTCTTGATGAAAAGCAGTATTGTGAATTTTCAAGATCTTCACAAAAGATTGATACCACTAGTGAAGCATACAGCTTTTCTGTCTTACCCCTCCTCTTAACTGGACAATTATTTTAATTCTCACAGTTTGCAATGGTTCCAGAAAAAGCTACCTAAATTTATGATGTGCGGGTATAAACTGGTGGGAGCAAGTATATCTCAACATTGTAAAATATAGCTTCAGACCTTATTTGTTTATCCCAAAAGAATCATCAATGATTCTGTTGATAATAACGTAACAATAGACAGTGTCTTCTGAGGGAGTATAAAAGGTGTCATAATAAAACTAGTGTTTTTGTAAGCAATACCAAATCAATGTACTATAAATATTTTTAATTGGCTTCCTATCAGATGCTTTTTTTGAAAACTAACTTAGTTTTAAACAAGCCTGAGAAGTTTCTGAACTTGTCCACTTTTTAATTTCCCCCAAATTTGCCAATCACCTACATCAAATGCTGTTGAGAATGCTGCTGTTCTTTTGGAAAGTCTGAGAAGGCATTTCTAACACGCTCCTTCATGATGGCTTCAAGTTGTAGGAATATATTTTAAAGAAGTGTATGAGAACTCACAAGTAATCAAAGTTGCTTGAGTGACCCTCTAAGTTTCAGAAATGTAACCCTACATTAGATGTTCAAAAAGCAAAGAAATACCATAACAAATCACATTCTGATTACAAAATATGCATAGACCCAACTCATGCATTTCAGACATTTAGGTTTCCATTGACAATGATCTGATTCAATTCTCTTTTAGTAGAGAAACTGTAATCACTGGTATACAACCATTTGTTTTTAAATTACACATACCCTTGAGGATGATTTAGTATCTCATGATTTCTGAATACATCTATCCTTACGAAAATTTAACCATTACCATGTAAGTTTTCCTTACTCCACTACAGGGGATTCTCTAAAAGTTGAAGATGGATGTCAGGAATTCTATATCTGCATATGAAGGCCCATTATGCCTCAACGAACCATGTAAACACACCCGAGAGACCGTTAGCCTTATAACTACAAGACCAAAGCAATCTTCTCGGAAGGGAGCAGGGTATAAAAAAAGAAAAAGATAGATATTACCGAACTGTAAATGTTTAAGAAAGGAAAGAAGGCAAAAGAATGGTTGAAAAGAATGAAGGAAGGTAAGAAAAAAGATGAAAAGAAGGATGTAAAGAAAGAAGAAACGTTTCCCAAGGATAGAAGGAAAGAAGCAAGGGAGGATGGAAAGCAGATGTAGCCAACAAAATAAAACCTTGCATTAAAGTATGAATGGGGGAAAAGAACTCTGAAATAAGAGCAAGTAAAAAAGGTTATTGAAATAAGCAAATATGGAATTTACAATCTATGGTCAAAGCTGGAATGCCTTATATATTTGTAAAGTGATATCCTGGAGAGGTTACAAAATTGCTGAACTGATTTTCACATTTGCTATGAGAGATCTACCCTGATCTCATCAGCAAAAATGAGACATATTTGTATGTACATTCAAACACACCCACCCATTATCACAAAGTATATATATATATATATATATAGATATATATATATATATGCCAAGCTCTTCCAACATAGGAATAGAGCATACTAGTGGATGGGGAATATATGTGTAAATGAATATATCGCTCAAATTTAACCTCACTGACCATCCAGTTCCGTGGAGCAGGGGTAAGATACCAGCCTCTGCTCTGAAGCAAAGGTTTCATTCCTACCTTGTGGTACTGAATGGGATAATGAATAGTCTATAGCCACACTCAAAAGTTATAATGTAACAAAACAGCTGTCTGTGGATGACACAATAACTATATATATATAAATATATATATATATATAAATATATATATATATATATATATATATATATATATATATATATATATATATATATATATATATATATATACATATATATATATATATATGTATATATATATATATATATATGTATATATATATATATATATATATATATATTCAATGATAAAAATATTGATGATTCACTTTAATCTTTGCCAAGGAAAAGAAGACTAGAAAACGTGATTTTTCACTGCACCCTGAACTCAATTATAACAACATGGTCAGGTTTCTTATTCTCAAAACAGAGACTAAAAATGTGAATGATTTTGATTTAGATGAGATTTTATAATGAGAAAGAGTTGAAGAGAAGAAGATAAAATATCTTTCATTCTAAAAATGTATCTATTTTATCAAAACACTATACTCATACCATTTACGGAGGGCCACATCAAGTTTAATAGGACACTGAGGCACAAGTGGACTTGGGGCCTTCTATCCAACATAAATATTGCTGTCACTGGAGGTAATGTCATTTTTAATATTATCTAATACAGCCTATTTACTCAGTTAGAAGATCATAGCATCTTTCTGAATTTCCAGAAAATTAAGTTGTTTCATCTTTCCAATGAAATGGGTAATAACTTATAAATTCATTTTTAGAAATATGTTGAACAATTATTTCTGGATTTTCATAGAGACATACAAAGATAAAGAATAATGTTGATATATGTTGAGTGATTTTTCAAATGTTATCTCTTAAGCATGTTCAACATCTCTATTTGGGTATATATTTTGTTCTATTTTTATTTTTCATTAGAAGTATTGATAAACATTATTATTTCAGATGTTTCATTTCATTTCATCTTAATTTGTGATAAAAAGTAACAATTAAATTATTATGGAGATAAAAAGTATTAGGGGAGAAATAGGAGTCCAAGACATGATAGAAACCATAAAGAAACTCAAATGGTAATGGGCTGATTATGCGCAAGAATATCAGACAACTGATGGACATTACAACTCACAACATGGATCCCTAGAGATTAAAAGTGTAACTGAGACTAGCAGAATATGAGATGGTGAGACGAACTGGATGGGTTACAGTTTCAGAAAATATTGGCACCCAGAATAGAGAGGTATGGCAAATCCCGGGGAAGGTTCATGTCTAATGATGGTCAATAAAAGGATGATGATGATTCGGATTCCTGAAAATAAACTTAACTGCACCTTTCTCTCAGGAAACTTACAGGTTTTTCTTCATTTGTTGAACATATGCAGCTATTGTTCTCTTTTCTTAACATGCAAGGTCAATCCAAAAAGTATCCTGCCATTTTCAATGATTCAAGAAATGGTGGCATTACATTGACGTAATATAGCAACAAATCATGGGGACCTTAGTGCAACAGCATTGCATCCACAATGACTCGGCTTGCTCATTCTTCACATGTTATGCAGGGCTTATTGGCAAAGCGTTGCATTACACAGGTCTGTCAGCACCTCCCACCCCGACTTTAACAATTGAAAGGGAGATTACAGACCATGGGTAAAATTGAGAGGAAAGCGATATCAGCTGGCAATCCTGAAAGATTGTATACTGGGATCAGTGTGTAAGGTCCCAAGGGGAGTACTTTGAAAATGACTGAGAGACTAAGCTCCATTGCCCTAAATAAGCTATTTTTTCACTAATACTCAATAGCTGAATCCTTCCCAGACAGACCTTGTATTTATCTATATAACTATATTCAGTTGTCTGTCACCCAGGAGGAATAAAGCTTCAGTAAAACAATCAAGGAGACTCCTTTTTTTTTATCATATGAATATTCCGATTCTTGAAAGACTCTGACATTTGGGCATGTATGCAATAAAATAACTCCAAATGGGTATTTTTCATGGAAAACTGGCATTTTCCATACATTAATGTCCTCGTCAACCCCTCCTTGGCATAATGGAGGTGTCTCATCTATAAATACAGCCAAGTTTTCACCTCGTTCTATCAGTTCTATTTCTAGGGTGCAAATAGCTTTTAGCATTCCATTCTGATGTAATAAAATATTTTTTTCATTTCACTCTTATAACTTTTCATGATGTTTTATGTATATTGGTGTTCATTTTGTACTGTCAGTTGTGCCACATTGAATGTTAGGGTTGAATGCAACCAGTGCCCTGCTTATGTACAACCATCTAGAGAGTTGCATTTGTCCAGACATTTCAGTTATTAAAATAGCCACATGGTTGTTGTACTATGTTATTTAATTAAATCATCAATTTCATGCAGTTTCTTTCAGTATTTTCAGGAAAGTTTGGTTCTCCAGTGTTAATTCAATATTCACAGACAGTATTCAAGTTATATTTACTTTATCTTCAAAAAATTGCATATACATACATGTATATATATGACATAATGCACAAACAGATGAACCTTTCTCTCTCCATCTCTCTCTCTCTGTCTCTCTCTCTCTCTATCTATCAATATATATATGTTAGCAGTGGTATCTGGCATCATCCAGGGGAAAAAAGCTCCAAATCTATCAACACTGGTAAGCAAGTGATATTTATAGAGATTTCTTGAGAAGGCATGTGTACCCACTCCTAAAACCCCACAAATTAGTTTTTATCAAAATTGAAAATTCATGTACTTACTTTTGGCATTAGTAGTTCACATATCAAAATATTATAGATTTAAATTGTACCCATATTCAGAGTTGGGATTATGGTTAGAGGTAGGGTTAGGGTTTTTGTTCAAAGAAGAATACCTTATTGTCAAGTTAAGGCCATATTCCTTGAAAAATTCTGCCAAACTGGTACAAGCATTGAAAGAAAGACAAAAATCACATGATAGCTACATTACAAATGGAACTAAAATTCCAAGAACCCTTCCCATAAAAAAATTTATTTAACAACTGACAAATTTTCGGAAGATCCAAATTGAATTCTTAATAGATTGAAACTTAACAAAATTAAAAAAAACAGTTTTTAGTTTTCTCTGTTGGAGTTCAAAGTCAGTCTGCCTGTTTCATTTTCCTTGACTCTAACCACTGGATCATAATCGTTTCTAGTGATTTTTTTAATAGAAATAAATGTTTAAATAGAAACCTACAAATTCAGAAGATGAAAGTACTTTGACCCTAATTTGACTGATGGGAACACAGAGGTCAGTCCCACATATTCTATGTTAATCCTTGGGCCAGATTAGCCTTATATACATATCTGCAGCCCATAGAGGTCAGTGCTGCAAATCTTATGTTCATCCTGAGGTCATTCTTAAAAATAACCCAACATTTGTTTGTTCAAAGCAGTAATGTATTGAAAGTACTGCTCATAAGTATTTGAACAAAGACAAAATCTGTTTTTCATTATCCAAGATTGCAGGGGCCATTATCAATTTTGGAGAGGATCCAAATTAACTCACTGATCAAACAACTCTCCCATATAGTAATGTGAGATTACATTTTCAATCTTCTTGATCAATTCTGAACAAGATTTTAGAAGTATAGAAAATAAAAACTTGCTTTTCTTTCATTTAACAATTTAATTCTTTAAAAAAAAACTATTTCCAGAAATTAAGCATTCAGAACCAGTAATCATTCCTTGTTATGTTGATAGCAAAATATAAGGATCTTTTCACTACCTTAAAGGATGTGTCTCGCATCTTCAGACATTCAGTGCGTGTCAATTTTTCCAATTCATTCAGGGGTCTTGCTCAGGACCTTACGTCTCTTCCTTTAGCTATTTTTGACTGGCTTTACTAGGAAGAGTCCAGAATTACAATAGAGTGTGAATCATGTTAGTATCAAATGTTCCATCACATCAAGAATAGTAAGGAATTCTTTGAATTTTGACCTTTATCAGAATCTAACCAGAATAGGTCTCTGGCTTTTTTTCATACAAATATTTCCAGCTTTAAGATTCAAAGTTTCTTTTTGTAGTGTGTGATGCATTATTTTTTGCTACTTGGCATACTAAACAATAGGATAGGAGTCCTCATAAAGGTCCAGTGGAAGTTCCAGATCTTTTTGTGCGCTTTGGGACCTTTGACAGTGGGGTAACTTCTGATGTATCAATGAATTTTATGTACCGGACACTCTTTTGTAATCTGGCAAGATTTTCTATACAGTCCTCGTGTTGATGGAAAGGCAATCTTGCCAGATATTTCCAAAGCTTCTGCAGTTAAAGTGACCTCTATTCCTGATTTCCTTGTCATACCGGCGAACAATATGACCAAGCTGAATGCATGTATAACAGCATTTCATCACTGCATAATAGTAGCGCAATATGTGGCCAACCTTTCCCCACCTGTAGCAATGGACCTGTCCAGAGTAGCAATCACTGGCTGAATGGCCAGCATGATGGCCTTTATGACAATGACTTCAATGGTTTGCTTGCCTATTAATTTTTGGGGGTTCTAACCTCTCAATTTTTGTATTGGTGGATTATATGATCTAAATTGACATATTGATGGGAGTGATAATTAGGACCATCAGATCCTGCAGGTTTTGAAAATTACACCATGATACCTCTCCTGTGTTCCTGTTTATTTTCAGGCGGAAGCCTTTTTTTTTAAAGAAATTCTGACATTTTTCTCTGTTTTTCTGACAGCTTTGTTTCCAGACAAGCCTCTGAATTCTTGTTTTCATACTTGTACCTGTACCAGTTCCGCAGAATCATCTATTTTTATAATAATATCCCTGCTTTGGGTGGGTGTTTTGGTTTTTGAAGAATCATCTTGCGCATTGTCTGTATTGCTATCTCCAAAAACCTTTCCAGAAAGTTTTTTATTCATCATTATATTGCTCAATGAATTCTTCAATAATAACCATGTGAGATAAATATTCAGCACTGTCTCCTACTTTGCAAGAAAATTCGCCATCGTTACCCACACATTCAAAGAGTTTGTCTCCTGATGAAACTTTGATCATCCATTTAATGAATTTTTGAATACTTAATTTCAACTTTTTGTTCTGAAGAAAGATTCCTGAATATTTGTTTTTCTAATGTTTTATTTTGTGCATAAAATGCTCGATATTTCTCAGGTAATTATTTTGTCCAGTAACTTCATAAGTTTTCCTTCTATTTTAGTTTCTAAATCATTCTTCATATCATTTGTGACTTTTTGATATGGTCACATGATTTCTTTCTTTTTTTCATTTTTGACTTTGTTTTTAAATCCAAATAGTTTCAACTTTTTGTTCTGAAGTATCATTCATCAATGCTACTTTTTCATTACTTTTTCATTATTCTTGCTAGAATTTCCAACCAAATTTACACAAAATATTTTGTCCAGCTTTTTGTATGAGTTGGATAAGTCTTTTTCTGAACTTAATTCCGCTGGATTCAAACTGCTGGAACAGGAGCCTTTTAGATTTCTCTTTTTTTGATGCTGTTCAATATAGCCATTTCTTCATGCCACGTATGATAATTCTCTAGGGAAAAGGACAGTGATTCTATTTCTTTAAGTATGGGAATATAATTAGTGCTTGTCATTTTTGTTTCCTCTTCAATTACGGAAATATCAATGTTCATCTTACCCGGTTTTTTTTTTTCAGCAATGGTAAGAGTGGGTGTATCATATGTATGTCTGTCATATTGTTTTTTTCAAATACAGGTCTGCCACCAGCGTAAGTTTAAAAAATGACTGACTCAACAGAATTCAAAGCAACTGAAGATTACTTACAACTCGTTATTCTCTTATATACAATGGTAGGCACCTATGTGTTCATTCACCCAATTTAACAATATGGTGGCTTCTGTACTGGAAGTAAATAAAATGAATTCTGAGTAAAGGAGATAATTCGATACTAAAAATTGGAATGCATGCTTAACATTCATGAAACACAATCATTTCAATGATGAATGGAGAGAAAGTTTGTCTTCTCAAAATTGAAAATTGTTTTACAAGCTCTCTTTCTCACTCTCCCTCTGTCTCTTTTCACTATATTATTTCTTCTTTTTCCCTTCTTTCACTCACTTGTCTCTCTTTCTCTCTCTCTCTCTCTGTCATCCTCTCATCTATTTTCTTTCTCTTTCATTTTTACTATCCTTTCATTTCCACTCACTTTTTTTCACTCCTGTTCTCCACTGCCTTTCTATCTTCCTTTTCTTGTCTTCTCACACTTATCCATTTCTTTCTTACTCCCTCATTTTCAATGCCTCAATTCTCCTCACTTCTGCGCTTTCTTCATTCTCTCCCTTTGACCTTTCATTTTAACCCTTTTTCTTGCTTTATCCTCACCCCAACTCACCCCCTATTTCATTGCATTCCCATCTCAATGCTTTTTTTTTTTTAACTTCTTTTCTCTATCAATTTCTCAATCAATTATCAATTTCATCCAATTGCTTTTTCTCCTTTGTCTTTCCCTCTGACTGTTCTTGATTTCTCTTTCACTTTCTCATTTTTTACGTCCTTCTTTTTCTTTTTCTCTCTCATTCACTTCTCAGTTCTCACACTGTTTCTTTCTTTCCTACTTTCACTCATTCATCTATCAAGCAGAGTATAGAAAAAGAGATTATTGCCAAAAATAGACTTTATTCCTTGAATTATCAGTAAAGTGCTGCCAGTAACATCTGTCTCTTCAGTGGATAACCCACAGAATAATTTACATCCCCTTAAAAAGATACGACACTCATAAAGGCAGTAGAAATATTGATTTTAGAAAGAAGTAAGCTCTCTAGTTATCAATTCAGTGCTTGATGTCAGATGTGTTATTCTAGTAACTAAACTAAAATCTGTGATGTCGTTAACACTTCTTCTCAAAACTATGCAAGTGCTTGTGTAAGTGCATATTTTCATTTATCACAATTACGTGATCAATAATTCATGTCAAAAATTGTCGACACCTTGTTCAGTCAGATAGATGATGCTGTAAGTAGCTAATTCAGAGATCATAATCAGGGGTGTACCAAACGATTTTTATTTGGGGGGGATTCAAGCTTCTAATTTTCTGAAAAATTTGGTGTGCAGGCCTCTAATTCACTGACAACATGGACATGCAGGCTGAACAAGGTTAGTTTCTATCCTCCTCCTCTCTTTCCATATTTTTCTCATTTCATCTTCCTGTCTTCCTCTATTCGTGTTTTATCAAAATCCTACTCTGTATTTTTCTGTCTTTCTTTATCTACATCATTTCGATAGATTAACTATTCTGTGGAAGGATTAGTTATGGCTACTAATATATATATATATATATATATATATATATATATATAAAAAACTACAATTAACACGAATAAAAAGGAAGAAATCAGTGTTGCCAAGTATAGTCTGTTATTAATAGCTAAGACTGTGTTTTGAAATAGGTAAAATTGGCTTAATTTTAGCTATTTCAAGACACGGTGAATCTGTTTCAGTTGAAATGTCCATAGTTTCAAATGATGGGATGGGGGTATTCAATTATCAATAAAATCTTTACCTCTGAATGAAAGAGTCCAGTGTCACAGACAGAAAAACAAGTCACACTGCTCATGATTTAAGTATATCAGCAGCATGTGTTGGTATCAGACCATGAAAATCAAACTCACTAGCAATAGCCAGTAAGATTAGCTTGCTGATCATTGCTATGTAATGTGTCTAGACCCCTTTCTTTCATATTAATTATCCCCATAAAAATTTTCTATCAGACCATCAATAGTGGCAAATTCAATGAGAATCTAACCCACTAATAATTGCCAACAGGTTTAGCATCCAATTTGGAACATCCTTCCTGACCAGACAGACGCAGATGTAATGCCCTTGGCTCTGGGCCAGAAGGATCAGGGTTTGCCCAGTGATCAAGAAAATCTCTTGAAAGAGTTCCGGTCTCATACATTCACATGGGAGGTTCTCAATGTAAAACCAACCTTGTGTCACATCCTGTTCTCATAAGGGATTGGATAAATAGGTACTACCTGATCATAGCAATACAATGTTTATCTGGATCAATCTACTTGTTAATCCTTTTAGAAAAAAAAATGTGGATAGATTTGGATTGAGATGTTTTATCTTTTTTTTTTAAGGAAAAATCTGAATTTGTTTACCTGGAATAGTGCATAGTTTCAAACAGTGGATAGCAAGTATTTTCCCCAGCAACTTGTGCATTCTAGCTTTATCAAGAAAGCATAATGGAGATACATGAGATGGTATGTTTAAATAGGGTCCATGCGTAGGAGTAATAATTAATTGTGGATTCTGAGTGTTAAATAAATCAGAGGTAGGCCTGGTTGTGTGTGAGGTCATCAGAAGTATATCAGGTGGCACATATATATATATATATATATATATATATATATATATATATATATATATATATATATATTCATATACATATAAATAAATGGGTAGATGACCTTGACCAACTTCATTGTCTAGATCAAAAGCTTCAAAGCAAGGAAGAAAAATGAAAGAAGGGAAAAATGAATATGTTCTCAAACTGTGGACAGTCACAATAATTGTAAAAAGAATTGAATTTCACATATTGAATGCAGACTGCTTTTAGCTGTTTGCAAGAAACCAATAGTCACAGAATAAATCTAATGTAACTTATAATCTCGTATTATTATCATTATATATATTTGAGAGATGGACATATTTGGTCCGACAGAATAAATCGCACATTGCATTATATTACATAGAAACTTAATTGAAATGATCTCCTATTGTTACACAGTTGATATACTATTCAATTTAGGCAACGTAAATAGAATAAACAATTGAAGAATATATATATATATATATATATATATATACATATATACTTGTAAATATATATATAAATAGATACATATACATATATAGATACATGTGTGTATGTTAGTGAAATGACAATGAAGCTGAAAAAAATATAAGGGTAAAACAGGTATTACATCTTAAAAAGAATTCATGTGGGCATATTTTGCCGTATTTAGATGGTTGCCAGCCATTTTTTTCTGAAAAAACTTGCAGCGTTGCAGACAAAACTGTATGCTGTTTACATGTTTGAGATTGAGGGAAGAAATGGGGACATTTCTGTGTGAATGATTGTCAAGTAGGAGTTGGAGGGGATGTGCTTGTGCTTGTGTAGGTGAGAGTCAAGTTTGGTCAAAGGGTCTGTGAGAGGAGGGGCTTTTGAAGACAACAACAAATCCTCCCTATAAATATATATATAATGAATATAACTTATTCTTTCACTGAGTTGTTAATCTATTGAAATAATGTAGACAAAGAGAGGCAGAAAAATACAGGGTATGGATTTTAATACAACACAAATAGAGGAAGACAGGAAGATGAAATATATGAAAGAAATGTGGAAAGAAATGAGAAGGATGGATACCAACATCACAGATGCAGTTCAAGAGGGGAGGAAGAGAGAGAAAGAAAGAAAGGGAGAGAAAATGATGGAAAATTGAAGTTGAGTTATGCAGACATTATCACCTGTGTAAAAAAGAGAGAAATAAATAGATAAAGAAGTGAATGAAAATAGAAAAGAAGGGAGGAAGGAAGAAAGGGGCAGGGCTAAAGTGAAGATAGCAAGAGAAAAAAATGCATGCCTGACTGTTTTGATTTTTCTTTCATTATTTCATCATTCGTGCAGGAAAAAATTTAACACCCATCGTTTTATTTCCATAAAATTTGTAAAAATTCCATGAAATGTTTTCTAGATACATCTATTTATATATTGATTTGATTTTTTAAAAGTTTATTGGTAAATATAAGTTTGTGAATTCAAATTAAAATCAAACCAAAATTTTTTGTTGGGATTTATTTTCACAATTAAAAAATGAATTGAAAATTATACCCCTTTCATAAAAGAAAGTAAAGAAACTATTTCCCTTTAATTTGTTCAAATTTTGATTTTTCTCAGTTTGAAGAAAAAAGTAAAACATGATTATTACAATCCTGACATAGAAAAACATTTTTCATTTTCTCAAACTGATACTTGAAACTAAATCAATTCATCACTTTTTTTTGTAAGATGAATTTTTTTCAGAAATTAGAATTTTAATTTTCCAACTTTAGAGTAATTGAAAAATTCAAGTTGGTTTTCAGTTCATTTTGTTAATTTCCATGTTTAAAAATCCCCAAATCTTACCTGGTATCATGCATTCATTGTATATTTCACAGATCTTGGTAAGGTGATCTTCACTATGTCCTGATTCATATCAAATGATCTCCATCTTTCTTTAACTTTATTACATGTCCTTGGTGAATTAATTCATTATCCTCTTGTAGAGTCCGGCCCTCTACTCTTATGGTCTTTTTGGGGACTCAATCATTGAACATTATTTTTGTTTTGCTCTGTTTACCTTTAGGCTTACTTTTTTACTTTCCCTATTCAGATCACTCAATATGTTCAGCAATTTTTCTGATGCTTCTTATGCCATGAAAACATAATTGGCAAATTTCCAGTGGTTTCAATATTCTCCTTCTATGTTTATTCCTATTCATCCAGCAAGCATTTTTCTGAAAGATGCTTTCATCTTTCTTTGTAGATAAATTTATATATTCGTGAGTTTAATTCTCAACCAAAACTCATTCTTCATTCTGATCTATGCTGTTAATTTATTCACTTGGTGCCAAAAGAAAGCCAGCCTGAAATTAGTTGAGATAGAAAGCAACAAAAATTGGGACAAACAATTATTCAAAATTAATTGACAATACTTTATCTAATAAAATAAATAAATGGATAGGATTACTGATACTGAACAATCAGTTAAAAATGAAAATGGCGCAGAAGAGATCGGTATAGGGGACATTTTCAAGTGTTTGATTTGGATTCATGCTTGCCACTGGTTCATGTAGCTCAGTGGTAAAATCAGTTGGGTATTAAAGGAGCCAAAGTCTGGCATAGTGCGTGAGTTGGATTCTCACTCAGAAGTCATTCCTTATCCTAGCCGGAGGGAATTAGTCCCCTATCCCATCCAAAATTAGAATTGATAGATTGATATGGTCCAAGATTTGGTTCGTTTCTTCATATTCAAGATAAGAAAATTTGTAAAAAAATCTTTTTAGATTTTGTTTAGTAAAACAGTGAATGTTTTTTTAGGAAAATATATTACTTTTTTTAATATATATGTAGAATAAACAACAATATGACTTACCTTATTAGAATATGCATTTTTTTAATAAATTTGTGTTAGGTAGATTGATAAAAGGGTAGGAAGAGGGGAGAAAAGGGTAGGAAGAGGGGAGAAAAGGGTCTTAAGTAATTTACTAAAGGAGTAGGGAGAAAGGGGAGTCAAGCAGTTTAAAAGAGGGGGAAAAGACAGATAGATAGTTTATTGAAGGAATCAAAAGAGAAACGGTGGATAAGATTAATAAGAGGGAAGTTTTTAGAGTGGAGGAATAGAAAATAGGGTACCAAAAAAAGTCAAGTAGCTTAATAAGGGGGTGGGGAGTTCTGTTGCTATAAAAAGCAACAAAAATTGAGGTGAGAGTACATAGTTACAGAAATTCTTAATGATCAACAAATCTTCATCTAATAAGATGAATAAGTTGAATTACCAATACTAATCTACAAATTTCTAAGAAACATGAAACAAAAAAAAAATCAGAATAGAAGGTGAGTTTAAGTGTTTGATTTGCACTTGGTACTGATACCTGTAGCTCAGTGACAAGAGCAGTAGGTCATTTTCCAAGCCACCCTTTGATTTTGAGTCTCACTAGGAACTTATTATCTGATCTGTGTTATTAATCTATTCACTCACTGCTGAAGGGAAACCAGTCTAACAAGAAAATATAAATAATTACATATAATACTTCATCTAATAGAATAAATCAATGAATAAAAAATATGTATTTTAATCTATTTTTCCCGCAAGCTTAGTCTGATTAAGGACTTTGAGTAACTTGATTATTTTGGTACTGAAGCTACTTAATTTGGACCCTAAAACATACACATTCAGTCTTGAGCAGCAAAAGACATCTGGCAACCCTGGTTGTGGCTTTAATGTAAGGTCTCTACGAATGACAGTCTGATTTGAGAGTAACATCTTTCAACTCATCTTATCCTACCACTGACTCTAAACATAGGATCATGTTCAGAGAAGATGATCTTGAGATTGGGATCAGGGTTAAAAAGGTATAGACTATGTATGAGGTTTGATTTAGACCCCACCTCCCTCAGTATACCTGGAGTGGTTGAAATTAAGACCTTTAATATATGTATGATTTAGAATTGAGCTCTCTTTTCACAAAAAAATATGAGTGAGGATCAAATTAGAGTCGATAAATTGATATGGCTCAGGACTAAGTCCATTTCTTCATATCTGAAATTACAAATTTGTAAAAATTTGGGTAAAGATTCAACAGAAAAAAGAGTTGTGTAGTTTATTGAGCTGTATGAAAATCTTTGCATGTGATACTAATCCCTGTTTTTATAACATTTAGAAAAAATCATATACAGATGAAAATTGGAAGGGGGAAGTTAGAGAATGAGAAGATAATCCTAGTTGTCAACACCCATGGAATTTCTGCAGGTCCTGCTAGTATATATAGATATGTATTATTTAGCTAATTGATTAATCCATTACTGGGCTCAAAGCAAGGAAGAAATAAAGAAAGGACAAGCCTACTTTGCCTAATGGTTAATCCATCACTGGCCTCCAATGCAAGGAGGAAAGTGAGAAAATCCTTCTCAGCCTGATGGTAAATTAGTTAATGGCCTCCAGAGCAAGGAAGAAAAAAGAAAGAAAAGGCATACTCAGCCTAATTGTTGATCTGCTACTGACCTCCAAAGCAAAAAAAAACAAACAGAATTCATTTCTCCATACATTATTATTCCAAAGCTATGTGTCCCATTTCAACTCCTTTAGAAGTGGGAGTGAATTTATCAGGAGTTTTTGCATACATTACTATTATTTGTGCATGGTGCTACTGGTTTTTGGTGTGATCATTGTCATTGTCATCTGTGTGACATGCAAAAATAAAGTGAAAACTCAGTAGTACAAGTTTGACAATAAACTGCATTTCAGTGTATAAAAGATTTAAACATTTTGTTCTAGCAGAAGAAGACTAAAGAAGAAATGGTTCTGAAATGATCTAATCTTGAAAAGTTTGACAGCAGATCTGACCTAGGAAGCTGCACAGTTGGGGATACACAAACAGAAAAGCCCCAGGTGAAAATGGAATAATGACAGACCTTTTAAAAGATGCAGGAGAGGTTTTTCACAAAGGACAATACACATCTATACACACAATACTTGTAAGGAAGGAAAGTGCCCCCAAACTTCTATCTAAAAGTCGTGATCCTACTGCATAAGAAAAGAGGCAGTAAAAACCTCTGCAATTACCGCCCTATTATTTTCACTACCTAAAATTTACAAACTATTCTCAGAAATATTATAGAATAACAAACATCCTACATGAAATCCTGTCATGCTAACAGGCAGACTTCAAAAGTGACTATTCAACAATAGACCACTTACACACATTAAATCATCTTATCATAAAGAAATAATTTAACAAACCAGTTGGAAAAGATTAGACATAAGATAAAGATCAGAAAATGAGTAAGGCTAGAGAAAGACCACAAAAATGAAATAAAATGACACAATAATTGGTCCAAAAGAGACATACTGTGAAGAAAAACGCCAATATGTTTTAAGTGTAAAGAATACAATCAATGCATAATCATTGAATCACTATAGCAAGATCTGGACAAATCATATCACTGGTCACAATACTCACTCCTGAAATCTCATCCGGATAAATGTTCAGTAATCTAAATAGGATTAAATTGAGAGAAGCTAACTAATACATATCACAATGTGGAGGTAACAAGGTTAAAAATGGTCAAATGAGAGAAGGATTTAGGAATACTATTTTTTTTTTTTTTCATGAACACATCATCAGGATTGTGAAAAAGACAAAATTTGTGTTGGGTATAATCTGCAGAAATGTCATATACCTTGACATCAATATCTTCAGAAAGTTATTCATATCGATGGTAAGACTGCATTTAGAATATACAGTTTGGAACCTCTACAAAAAGAAACAAATGATAATTCTAGAAAAAGTACAGTGACAAGCATAAAAATGATCCTTGAATTAGCAAACTTGTCTTATCAGGAAAGGTTAGAGGTTTTGAGACTACCAACATAATGCTACTGTAGATACAGATATGATATGATCAAAATGTATAAATCATTGCATGGTTTTTATGATGAAGGTGTAATGCAAAACCCTCTTCATTTTCAATGTAGTCACTTCTGAGATCATAGATTTGGAGGTCACAAGTTCACTGTATACAAAGAGAGATTTAAAAAAAAATTCTCTTCTAAGTGTTGAGTCACTCATCAATGGAGCAATCTTCCCGAGGTAATAGTGGAAGCATGAAACCTGAATGTATCGAAAACTACCTGGACAGACTGTACAAGAGAAAAGCAATTATTTACAACCCTGACGTAAATCTCCAAGAAAAATCATCTGACTGCCAAAAAAGATACAAAGTGATCAACATATGTTAGAACCTGGTACAAGAGGCCATCACTAAGGCCATATCCCCGAATACTTCTACTTCTACTACTACTACTATTATTATTATTATTATGGAATCTCACACCAGTTGCCTGGTGGTAACCGCTGGAGTTTGAGTGACAGCAAGTCTCCTCAAGTCTCCAGCCCTCCTCTCCTAGTACTCATAGGTCGCAGTAATTCTGCGATTTACAGTTTCACACCGGTTGCCCAGTGGTTATCGCTGAAGGCTGAGTGACAATAAGTCTCCTCAGGTCTTCAGCTAACGTCTCCTCTCTCTTTTGCATATCATGACAGAGCTACGATTCGTTGCAGTACTTATATCTCTAGCACCTTCCTCAGTATCCGTGCAGTTCCCAGTAGTGCTGTGGTCTGTACGGTCTCTATCCTCCCCCTAATCCCGATCTCCTCCAGTCTCTCCCTCAGCGTTTTGGGGACAGTTCCTAGTGCTCCCACTATGACCGATACTACCCTGGTTTTCATGTTCCACATTTCCCTTTACTCCCTTGCTAGGTCCTGGTATTTTTCCCTTTTTTCACCCTCCTTCTTTTTTACTCTATGGTCTGCAGGCACAGCAACGTCTACTATTTGGCAGGCCTTCCTTTTTTGTTTACTATTACTAAGTCCGGCCTTCTTGCCTGGATGAGGTGGTCAGTTTGGATGTCAAAGTCCCACAGTAGTTTGTGGTTGTCATTCTCCAAGACTGCCTCTGGCTTGTGCTGATACCACTTTTCCCCATGGTTGAATCCCATTTGTTTACTTAGTTCCCAGTGTATCATCGTTGCTACTCTATCGTGTCTATGCTTATACTCCTTCTGGGCGAGTTGACTACATTCACTAGTTATGTGGTTTACTATCTCATCTCTTTCGCCGCACATGCGGCATTTGCTGTTTGTCTGTGTTCTGTCGATTTTTGCTTTTATGTAGTTTGTCCTTATGCTTTTGTTTTGGGCTGCCATGATGAGCGATTCTGTTTCTCTCTTAAGGTCTCCCTTTCGTAACCACGTCCATGATTTCTCGTCTGCTATATCTTTTATCTGTCTTTTAAACTCGCCGTACAATTTTTTCCCTTCCCACTTTTCTTTTCTAGTTTGCTGTACTGTTCCATTGTTTTCTACTTTATTGTTTGTTGCACTATCCCTCGCGCTCTTTATGATTTCTTCACTATTTGTTTGCACATATCTATCTAGGACTACTTTAGCTCTCTGGACACAATCTTCTATGCTGATGAGCCCCCTACCACCTTCTTTTCTCTTAACGTATAGTCTATCTGTATCATCCCTAGGATGTAATGCTTTATGCATTGTCATAAGTTTCCTTGTTCGCCTATCCATTGATTGGAGCTCTTCCTTTGTCCATCCTAGGAATGGTCCTGTATACCTAACTACTGACACAGCCCAGGTGTTCATTCCTTTTATTAGATTTCTGCTATTTAATTTGATTTCTAATATTTTCCTTATCCTTCTGAGGTATTCTCTCTTAATTTTCTCCTTCATCTCTTCCCGTTTTATCGTGTCACATTCAAGGACACCTAGGTACTTGTATCGGTCTTGTGCAGTCAATGCCCTAATCTTGTTGTTGTCCGGAATTTCAATTCCCTCAGTCATTGAAAGCCTTCCTTTATGCATCACCATGATTGCGCATTTTTCTATCCCAAACTCCATTCCTATGTCCTCACTATATTCCCTTACTTCGTTGAACAGAGTCTCAAGCTCTCCCCTGTTTTTTGCAAACAATTTAATATCGTCCATGTACATTAAGTGGTTGACCTTTCCTTTTGTTTTAGAGAAGTGGTATCCTTTGCTGTTTTTCAAGATTCTGTTAAGCGGTATCATTGTTAGAACAAATAATAGTGGGGATAACGAGTCTCCTTGGAAGATTCCCCTTTTTATCCCTACCTCGGCTAGTTTGTCCCCTGCGGCTGTCAAATTATTATTATTATTATTATTATTATTATTATTATCATTATTCTTTTTTTTATACCTGCTATGACGTATGGATGTGAAGCTTGGAAACTTGAAAAAACATTTGCAAACCAACTCAGAATGGCATAGAGGGCAATGGAAAGAGTAAGGATAGGAATAACAGCAATAAGAAAAGATCGACAGAGATATGAAAGGACCAGAGTGGAGGATATGATACAAGTGTGACAAAAGTAGAGATAGACTGGAACTTAGCAAAAATGAAAGACAAATGATGAAGAAGGAAGCTACCAAACAAAATAGTGGGATGAGATGAAAAAGTTTGTGAGTTCACAGTCACCATAATAGGAAATGGAAAAGCCTTTGTCCATCAGTGGATACATAACAATGATGATATATATATATATATATATATATATATATATATATATATATGGATATGAGAAAATGATTATGTATGCATACAAAAATCATGAATTTGACAAATTATAGTGGTCTAAACACCAAAGACCAAGATGGGAAATAAATAACATCATAGTTTTTCATGATTTTCAAGCTTATAACATCTTCATTACATGTTCTTGGGAATGGCTGAAAGTATCAGAAGTCAGACTCAGAGACATTCCTGGAAAATTGATAAACAAATCTGTCTATCATCTTCATTAAAAGCTGCTTAAATGAAAAATTGCTGCTAAGATGTACATAATATAAATATACTAGACTGGCTTATTTATGTATAGATTGGCACTAAGGAGCACAAAGCAATTTTATTAGTAATTTATTCTTAATAATTCAAATATTCTAATTCAAAGTTTTTTATAAGTCTCCACTCAACATTTAACATTACTTCTATTCACTGTTTTTTCTTTTATTTTAGTTTCAAACATGCAGAAATTCTATGATAGTGAATAGTCCACTTTTTCCTATATTCCATATTATCTCTTAGACATGAATGCATCAGATAATGACAAGTCCATGGACTTTAGGTTATATCAGGAATGTAAGCAGATGAACAAACAATTATGCATATATATCTACTACATGTTTTTATAAATATATATATATACACACATATATATATATATATATTCATATATATATACTTTCACACACACCAGTTCTCACATATACATATATGTAGTTAAATCAATAAGTCCTTAACCCAATGAAGAAAAAAACATTTAATGGACACAAGTATCTTATTTTTCAATTGTCAATGCACTTAACCCAATGTTTCTCCGTAGGTCAAATATAATGCTGTTAAATTCTCAGCTAATAACTGTGTCAGATTGACAACTAACTTTTTGATTCACCCTCTAAGATACTTTAAATGCAGACAACCACCATGCACGTTTATAAATATATTCATCTATCTTTCTATCTTGATAATACTATGAGCCATTTGAAGCTGGGTAATGTTAATTTACCTTGCTTTTTATTGCAGTGACTACCAATCAGACTGTGCCAAAAAGACTTTGTTATTTCCCATCAAATATTTCTGTGCTCAGCTTTGTATTAAACAGTACAATAACAGCGAGGGTGACCCGACAATCTTGACCAATATCTATAATACCAATGAGACTTTTACATATTTCTTTTGAAGAGAGAGAAGATGGGGAGTGAAGAAAACAGATAAAGGTTTAGGGTGTGTTTGGAATAATGATGGTATAGACTTTTTCCGAATCTTGTGTGTGTGTGTGCTTTGGCATGTGTAAAATAACTCTGGCTCATTTTAATGACAGAGTGCTTACTGAGGGAAATGATTGTGGTGTGTAAAAGGGGCTTCAATCTCACATCTTACAGAACCTCCCCCCAACCCCTCCCACCATTCTGACAATCACACCCCATATCCTCATGGCTGCCGATTGCAGATGCTTATTTAACAAAGATAATTGCTTATGTCATGCCAGCAAGAACGTTGTCTTTTTCTTTTCTCTTTCTGTTGCCGGCATCCTATAACTCCTCTAAAGACTTATTAGAATACACATACGCACACACACACACACATATATATATATACATATATATATATATATTCATATATATATATATATATATATATATATATGCACAAATACACTCACAAAATGATGGTTATTGATTTGTATATCAATATGTCTGAATGTTTATGAATGTAGATGTTAATGTAGAATATGTATATCAATATGTATGTGTATAGATAAATAAGTTTGTTACCTCACCGAGTCAAAAAAATATATACATCTATCAAAATGTTAATATAATGAATATGCATACATACATGCACACACACACACATATATATATAGGTATATATATATATATACATATATATTTATATATATACATATTATATGCAATAATTTTGAAACTTGTTGGATGTGTATGTAGGTGTATGTATGATTATATATACATGTATAAGCCTTTGGCAAACTATACAAGTTTGTTGGGGTTAGGAATAACCTGGAGAAAAGATATGAAAATGTGAGTCTACAAAGCCATAGTCTCACCGCTCCTATTCAAGAATCTTGGGTCATATACCAGCTACAAATGCCTTCTTG
>OY735209.1:45152146-45154646 GCA_963457665.1 Thysanoteuthis rhombus
TGCAGACCACAGAGTGAACACGAATGAGAGAGAAAAACTGGAAAAGTACCAGAACTTTGCGGGAGTTGAGAAAGGGGTGGAACACACATGAAGGTCAGGGTAGTGCCAATATCAGTAGGTGCATTTGGAACAGTTCCAGAGACATTGAAGTCAAGCTTGGAGATAAGGGGAAGGATTGAAACAATGCAAACCACAGCACTACTAAAATCTGCAAGAATACTAAGGAGGGTACTAGAAATAAGAGACTAATGACCTCCAGTCAGAAATGGCCAGACTTTAAAAAGAACATGGTATATCTTAGAAAAGCTGGGGAAGGTTGAGGTAGCACAAACCACAGCATTGCTGTAATAAGTGGGGATGTTGAGAGGAGCGTGGAAGGCCTGACTCGGAAGGGAATGAATACTACTAAACATCAAAAGGAGGAGGAAGAAGAAGAATGACCAACACTTTTGGCTGTATGATGTGTTGGGAGTGATCAATTAGAAAATTGGAAATGGAAGGATCAATAAATGAATTACTTCTCTCGCATTTTGTTGGGCAGTGATCTCTAAAAGGCGTGAATTTTCAAAAATAAGTGGATACTGATAAGCATTAACTAGAGTTCAATTTAGTATAAACTTACATTGAAAATTGAATCCTACTCCAAAAAACTATTCAGGGGGAGAAATTTCAGAAAGTAAAAAACTTTTCTTCTTGACGTAATAAGGAGTAAGTCTTGAAATTTTCAGCCCTCTAGCTCCATTGATGTGGCCTGTACAATCATACATACATTATACATACATTGCCAGCCAGCTAGACCCATATTGACAGTTTTAGTATTAGTTTTGTTTGATTGTTTCAAATAATGTTAATACATTTAATTACAAGCATCAGATATATTGGTGTTCTCATGTATAATGTAGATTTTTATTTTTCATCTAACATGACTATGAAAAGATGATATCAATATCAGAATGATGGAATGAAGATTTTATTGTCTTAAACATTGTTAATTTTTTTTTATAGACCTGTTAATTTGATAGAGAAATACAAACAGGCTTATCAGCAGTATGAATAATATTAAATCTAAGCCTGCGTGAATGTGAGTATAATACAAGCAAAATTGTGGTAAAATACATTTTCTGCAATAAAACATTATAAAAAAATAGCCAAATGAGTGCTTGCAGATCTGGTTTTGAAACGTCTCGAAAGAAAATCAACAGAAACAAATTGTTTTCTATTTTGTAGTATGAGTTTAATAGGAAACTCATGTATGCATGCGTGTCTATACACATATTGAATTTTCTTTCTTTTTAGCACAAAAATATATTTGATAAAATAAATGAAAATGGCAATGGCCGCTGTCATGACTGACAGTTGTCATGGCAGGCATTTTACTGACATGGCTTGGACAGGCAATTAGTTGAAAAATTTGTTATTAATAATATTCTCACTTTTCAATCCATTTTCCCTACAATATGCAAAAAAAAAAAAATCATGTAAATTGAAAATATGTGGAAATTTATGAATATAATCATATGGGATAATTGTTATATCTAAGTTTGTCTTCTGTAAGTCTGTCCCAACCATTCAACACCTGTTTACATGGAATAGAATGGAAGGAGAATCACAGGAAAAAGGTAGTTCAATGATTGTTATTAGGTAAAGCTTTCATCGGGTCATAAATTTACTCCAACATCTTGTACCATAAGGATCATAGAAACTTCTTTCTCCAACTGGGCCAAGGCAGGGGATTTCTCTTCAGTTCTAAGCTTCTACCATGCCATGATTATAATGCTCAAAAAGTAGCAAAAATGGCTAAAAAAAACTCCCTGATTGAGTGGTCAACAGTATGTCTTCTCAGCTGGACAGTTCTTGATGTACTGATTATCAAACTTTGCCTCTAGGGGTGTGGCTGTCTTCCAGAAGTACAATGACTGTCTCCTACCTAGTAGGTGATAGGAAATCTAGTCCAACCCAAACACATTTTTGCTTATTTAGTTTTGTTCTACATTTTTGATGTATAGATTTTTTTTGCAGCCACTATAATACTCAATTCAACTTCAGTTTGAAAATCTTTACTTCTTACCTAAAAATTTACTTGACACTTGAGATATGCCCTTACGAGCACACTGAATTGGAGAAAAAAAGCTACATATCTATATTCACAAGAATATCTGTAAGAATGAAAAAGCAATGATGTTGAGATGCAACAAACTCATGCATTAGAGAGAAAGGAGTGAATAGTAAATACAATGATGATGGTGATGTTCATTTCAGCCATTACATTCTCCAGCCATTTGGCTTTCACCATTATCATCATTTCTGTAAGAATTAATGCAATTGATTATCAAATTCTGCAATGAATAGTTATGTTGTAATTATAAATATAAAATGAAAAAACAATGACAAAGAAAAAAATCTGTTCTTGTTATCCTGCCCAAAAGGATTTTATGAACAAACAACTTAATTACCTTGAATTTTATCTTCTTGTGTTCCCAGAAAACCTGTTATTAAAGGT
>OY735209.1:45159646-45297146 GCA_963457665.1 Thysanoteuthis rhombus
AGACTTCAATCCATCTGTGGTATGGCTTCAAGATTGCTGTACATCAGCAGAACCAATCAAACTTGAAGGAGCTGGAGCAGTTTTGCCTTGAAGAATAGGCAAATAATCTCAGTGGCTAGATGTGCCAAGGTTATAGGACATACCTCAAGAGACTTGAAGCTTAAATTGCCGCAAAAGATGAGTCTACAAAGTATTTGTGGGAATGAATAGTCACGTATACTGAAATACTTCAAACAACAATACTCTGAATGAGAGCAAAAAGAAAGATTTCTATTTATGATATAACTCCTTTTACTTCAATGCTGAATTATTTTTCCAAAAAACAAAATTTGGGCGATCGGAGATTGTGTAGATTATATCAAGGGAATTTCCCAATTTTAGACATCAAAATCAAGGAGATATTTTTTTCAATTTTCAGGTTCAAAATATAAGGGGAAAATTGTTTTTTCCACTTTTATAAGTCAAAATCATGGGAAAATTTTTCTCCAATTTTAGGCATCAAAATCAGAGAGAGGTTTTTGGTTTGTTTTTTTTTTAGAGGCGAACGAATTTCTCCACTTTTAGGTACTAAAATCTAAGGAGAATTTGTTTTTCATTTCCTAGGTTAAAAATTAAAAAGAATCATGGAGGAACTTCTTTGCAAAGTAAGTATTCTCAACTTTCAGTCTTAGTATTTATTGGTTATGAACTTCCTGTAAGGCAGCCTTTGTTTATGTTTGGAGTGAACAACATCATATTGTTTCATGGGGGAAAGAATGCACACATGCTGGCTGATGTAATGAGAAGAATAAAGAGTTGAAAGTATTCTTCTGTTTTTTTAAATTCTGTTGTCTGCCATCTTTTATCTCACACTTGTAGCAAAAAAAACCCTGTATGACAGACATATTTGATGATGTATCAACATTTCCCTGGAGAATCAGTGTTAGTTCTGTGAAGAAATGGCTATATATTTGATAGCATCAAAAATAAAAATAAAACTAAAATGACAGTATTTTTCAGCTTGATGCTTAAAGTCAAAGGGGAAGTTTCAAAGGTCAAAATTAAGGGAGAGATATTTTTTTTCAATTTTAGAAGTTGAAAGCCTAGGGGAACTTTTTTTCATTTTTCAGGTTGAAAATTGCAGGGGTACATTTTTTTTCACTTTCAGGCTTCAGAACCAAGGGGGGACTTTCAGGGGAGAAAATTCAAACAGGAACATTATTTCACTTCTAGGTGTCAAAAGCAAGTTGTAAAAATAGGAACTCTTTCTCCTTTTTAGTGAGTTAATCATTCTTCCAGCGCATAAATTTCAGAAGTTAGGGTAGGGGGATTTCTATTTATGATCAAATTTTACTCCTGAATTCTTTTCTTCATTGATGAATCAGTTTTCAAAAACATGAAATTTTGGTATCGGAGGTCATGTAGATTATATGGAGAGAACCTCTATGTTCCACTTTTAGGGATTAAAATCAAGGACCTTTTTTTCATTTTCAGCATACAAAATCTAGGGATATTCTTCTTTAATTTTAGTGGTCAAAATTGAGGGGAGACTTTTTTTACTTTCTGAGCTTAAAGAAATTTTTTGGAATCTTAAGGGTCAAAGAGGGAAGATTTTTTTTTCATGTTTAGGGGTGAAAATCAAGGAGAAAAAGGTATTTCCACTTTGAGTGGTTGAAATCATATGGGATTTTTTTTTCATTTTCTAGATAAAAAATTGAGGGAACTTATTGCTTCACCTTTAGGATCAAAATAGAGCAGGAAGATTTTTTCCCCACTTTTAGAGATTGAAAAATTTTTTTTTTATTTCAGGGTTTAAAATGTACAAGGAATTTCTCCCTTTCAGGGGTTAAACTCACGAGGTAATCTCTTCTCCATTTCCGGGGGAAAATCGCAGCAGAACTTTTCCTCCCTTTTCCAAGAGGAAACTTTTCCTCCCCTTTCAGAGGTAAAATTGAAGAAGAACCTTTTTTCACTCTTAGTGATCTGAATTGGAGTGGGGAACTGATTTTTCTCTCTCAGGAGTCAAAATTGAGAAGAATTTTTATTAGTTTTAGTGAAGAGGAACTTTTTTACCTTTTTTTTTTTTTTTTTAAAAAGGTCTAAAGCAAAGGAGAACAACATTGTTATATTTGCAGTTATTTTTTCCCCAGACAATGCTGGTTATTATTGCTAGTAAACTATATATATAAAGTTGTTATATGTATGGGTACATTTGTACTCCTATAACTCAAAAACTACACTTTATAGATAAAAAATGAAACCATAATCGAATTCAGCATGTCTAAATCATTTTTAAGTCAATTCTAGTGGAAAGTTTTTCTAGATTTTTTTCAGGATTTTTTTTTGTTTTTACAACTCTGAAATTTATTTAACCAACAGCCAATAAGCAGCAATTGTCAGTTTTTTAGAATTATCTATATTTTCAATGTGGGTTGGAGAGGAGGCCATGTACAAATGGTATCCACCCAACAGCTGTAGCATTTTCAACTAGTATCTAATAATAATCAGAGGAAAGAATAGAGAAGATGATGATAAATATTCAATGTAAAGTTATCCAAACCATTCATTGCGCTGAGTGGAAATATAATACAAACTGCATTTGAATGTGAAAATTCTGCTCTTCATTATTGAAATTTAATAAAAGGCCATTGACTGGTGAGTTTCTAGCCAGCACCATGGGAGATGCATTTAACGTATGAAGGAACAGACAAACAAACAAAATAAACTGAGTTCTTACTGAAATCTTTTTTTCTCTTGTTCAATTTGCTTTGTCAATAGCATGCAAAGTATTGCCTGAGGTTTCATCTCCATGGAAATGCATGAAATGTATATCAGTAATCATACTAATACTCTGTTTCCTACAGCCAATGCATTGACAACCTCAAGTAATGGAAAAAGATTTCATAGCATTCAATCAGATTTCCCACTATTGTCACCATTATTGTCATTACAACGATTGCTATTATCACAATATTGATATATCATATTTATTTTCAGCAAGTGACCCAGTGATGAAGAGCTCTCTCCAGATTTGCTAGGTTGAGAATTCAATCGATATGTGAGTCATACCAGCAACATTAAAAATGGTACTCAATGCCTTTCTGCAAGGCGCTTAGTATAAAGAGTAGGATTAGGAAAATCTTATGAGAGATTGGCTCCATTGAGCTATCTTGCCCAAGATACACCCATGAGGATACCCGAACAATGTGGTAGAAAGGATCGAAAACCCTGTACTGAGTTAAGGGACCAAAAACCAAGGATATCTATTTTTATCATTAATATTCTGTCAATTGTTTTCATTTATTCAAATATGATTAACTACAATCAGGAAGATTATTTTTTGACTCAATTTTCAAATGGCTCTTCTTTAAGGGTAATTGATGAAAAATTTGCTGTTCACATTTGTTCTTTCAAGAAAGAGAATTCTTATGATCTAAGCAATGCAAGATCTATTCTTACACAATTATCTTGATTTAATAGATAAATCAACTTGGTGTGGGAATGAATTGTCAAAAAGAAGAAGTGATACAAACTTTAACTGTATAAGTGACTACTGTTCAAATGACTTGAAATCAGACATATATATATATATATATATATATATATATAGTATAAAAAGCTTTACAACTTTAAACACTAAAGATTAAAAAACTTTTGCAATAGATTTATTTATCTCACTTCAGTCACCCATTTCCCAATATCTGACAATTAATGGACAGCACAGTATATCAGAGAAAAGACAGGAGTCCATGAAATCATTCAAAATGTTAGAAAACTCAAATGGCTATGGGCTGGACTTGTTGCAAGAATGTCATACAACCACTGGACATAACAACTAATAACAACATGGATCCCCAGAGATCATATGAGAAATCGTGGCCAACAGAAAGTAAGATGGACAAACTAGATAAATTCAGAAAGTACTGGTCCTGCAATACCCATAATAGAGAGGTCTGGCGAATTTCAGGAAAGGTCTATGTCCAATGACGAACACTGACAGGCTGCTGCTGCTGCCATTTGTTTATAAAAAGGTTTATGGTACAAGATTTATGGGCTCAGGGGACCAAACGGGTTTGAAGGATTTATGGACTTCAGAGATTGAATGGGTGGAAGGGATTTAGTGTAATTGCAGTCTCTTGGTGACTTGAATCCTGTGAATACATTTCATCATGTATGGAGGATTAATAATTAAATTAACTGATTTTCTTCAAATTAAATTTCTATGAAGTCAATTCTATTTTTGGAAGAATTCTAAAACTCGACTTAACTTCTGGGACTGGAGTGTCAATATGGTTGAATTTAAGTGATATATTTATTTAGCTTATATTCCCCATCCACCAAACTGCTCTATTCCTATGGAAGAGCATTGCATTTTATATGTATATATAAATGTATAAGATGTATGTACATATATGTGTGTGTGAGAGAGAGAGAAACAGTGATCAAAGTGTTCATAATGCTCAGATTGTAATTTTTATAAATTCATGTACATTTATGTAATTGTGAATGCTGTAATAGTCACATAGTATTAAACAAAGATCATAGATTTGGATAGAAACCAAATTTGTGCTTGAAATTCCACTGCCTGTGTTTGTAAGCCCAAGTAATAATTAGAAATAACTGAAATATCACCTACGTCCATACAAGGAGGAATTGCCCCATGAGAAATTTTGTACATTTTGTAGAGCAAAAATATCAAAAAATGTTGAGAAATAGTTGGAATATCTAAAGGCAATATATGTCTGCTTGACACTGTGGTGAAACCAAACTTAAGTGGTTGTTGCTTTCTCACGTGCCAATTTATAGCTATCCAGGAACGCATAAGCTTTTAGAACCAGGGGCAGCAAAGGGCCACTCAAAACTCTTCCAAATAGAAGTGGTTGAAAATATTTTGGCAGCTTTGCATTCCTAGCTAACTAGTTTCTGATTTTTTAAAAACCTCTTTCCAAGCACTTGCTGATAGAATTTCAGTGTAGTTTAGTCTGATTTGGTTGTATAACATGAAATGATTGGTGAATATGAAGTGTGATTCAAGGAAGATGAACAATTTCTTGAATTATTTTTTTTAATTTACCAATGCAGATTATTTTTTATTTGGTCACTGGTATATAATAGACTTGCTGCTCCCTGATATTATCATCAAAACGGAAAATTATTTTTTTTCTTTGCATGTTATTTGATAAACAATAACCATCGAAATTCAAGGCTGATCAAAATTCCGTGATCTACCACCAATTTTTTTTATTGAGTTGTTGCTTTCATTACTGCTTGAATGTAATCATCTCTGAAGATATCAATAATAAATTTTCATGATTTTTGATGATCTAATATTTGCTTTATCATTCTATGGCTGCTTTTATCATTTAGATAATTAATATCAAATATTGTAATTATTACTTTTATATTTCTATGTCTGTTTACTTATTATTATCAACATTAATATTATTATTCATTAAAATAAAGGCTGCATTGAGTGCATTTGGAGGTTTTCTCAAGCAAAAATAAAATTTCGCTTTTATAAATTTGCTTTACATCTGCAACATTTGGCTCTAGTGATCATCTCTGCATTTTAGTGCTAGATAAATTTTAACGCCTATCATTAAAGAAAAACTGCTGCTGCTGACTTTGGAACAGTCACAACAGGTTTTGAAAAGCTGTAAGCTCCTCACTAGCATCTAACAGCACCGCCATACTATCTTGTTCCTTCTAACTAGTATCTGGTATTGATTTTCCTTGTCTACCCACCATGGTTTACCTACAGACTTACGGATGTCTTACAGCAGAGCAAGACAGAGAAGGAAGCAAAAAGATAGTATCAAAGACAAAGTCAGAATTAAGAGGAGAGGAGAGGAAGAAAGAGATGATGCATAAGCAGAGAGATAAATTAATTTTGGGAAAGCACTTCCAAGAATTGTTCTTTACCATTTCTCATATTGATGTTTGTCATTTTCTTGAACCTACTATCCATATTTTCAGCTTAGTGCTTTCTTTCCAACAATATTTACCCACTCTCACCTCTTCTCAACATTGTGTTTTTAACCTTCTGTGCCAAAGTAATTATCAAAATCTTCATATATTCTGCACATTATCTATCTCTAGTTATTAATATATTTATGGAACTTACACAGATTAGACATGTATTTTATTAATATTTCCCTGTTCCATTTCAATTTACTCTTATTTTCAGTATCCAATATTCAATTTGTGGGTGACTATTATTATTGATATATTTTTATAAACATCCCTCTTGTATGTACTGCATCTTTAATTTGATAATAGCAATGAATATATTGGAACTATATAGGCACAGAAAAAAAGAATAAAGTTGCTTATTTGTCTTGACATACTTTTTCTATGTAATATTGAAAGTTAAAGATATGTTGGTTTAATATAAGAACAGTGCATTATATCACCTTTTTGGTTCTTTTATCCTTTGTTTTATGCAGAAAGACAATTGCAAAATTTCTGCATTTATTCTGAAATATGCAAGTCAAAATACAAGTTTGAATATCCTTAACACAATAACAAAAATTGGCAAGTTTATACCAGAATCAGTTGTTCAAATTGAAGGTTTACATAATCTCTAGCTGCTGGGGTCATAAAAGCTTCTTAAGCTGAGTCAATAGTTCCCAAATTCCAACATAAAGGGAAATAGCAAAAGAAGGAATGGAAGAATAATTTTACAATGTTGATGAAAACTAAAAATCCATTATAGTAACCAGGGTTCCTGGTACTGCAGGTTAGCTGAACTTCGACACCCTTTAAAGTTAAGTATTACCTTGTATTCCTGAAAAATATGATTCTGCATCAGAGAATATGATTGTTTTTATTCAGTTTGATTCATTTATCTTTCTATTTTTCTATTTATATTTGGAAAGTTCCACTCTCTCAGACATAAGACAGGTGCCCTTCTAGCACTTGGTGCCCTGGCCGATTGCCTGTGTTACTGGTACCTTATGCTGGAAGAATTAATATAAGAAAAACAGTTTTGAAACAAACAATTGAGAGGCAAATAAAGACACTGACTCTTGTACCTTAATATATGTTTCTAAATAAAAGACTCCAAAAACAAGAAAAACCCATTAGTTTAAAGAACAAAAAAATCCCATTAGTCTGTAGAAAAAACAGTACACAACCAATGCGTCCTTCCAATAGTCACCTATGGAGCTGGAATAAGGAACCTAACCAAGAGACTGACCTGCAAACCATGAACCATGCAACATACACATGAGTCTATCATGCATAACATCACATGGAGAGATGACAAGACGGCCACAGTATATCAAGAGAAAAACAGAAGTCTGAGTCATCATAGAAACCATTAAAAAACTCAAATGGCAATGGGCTGGTCAGCTTGCAAGAATGACGTACAACCATTGGACATAACGACTCACATCATGCATTCCCAGAGATCAAATGTGGAACCAAGGCCGGCAGAATATGACATGGTGAGATGAACCAGACAGGTTCAGAAAATATGATGCCCACGATAGAGAAATGTGGTGAATCCTTGGGAATAACCATGTCCAACAACAGATGATAAAAGACTAATAATGATGATGATGAATTATGAGACATTTCACAAAAAAAAATGTTATGTGAGAAGGTTAGAAGATCAAGTGTATAATAAGATTCAAATTCTTGCAGGTATCTTGTCCATACTAATCTAAGATTCAAGTCCCTGAGATTCCCCAAACTTCAATGCAAACTGGTAACATTTCGGGCATTTTTCTGCTCAAATACAAATACTTGAATCTAACATGATTATTCTTATACTAATATTTGCTGTCTCTCTCTTTCTTCATTATGAGAATAACTGTTCAGAATTTTACAAAATGGAGAAATTCTCAGAAATTAAAAAAGAAAATGACTACCTGAAGTTCTCTCTCTTTCCTTAATGAAAAGAAATCACAGACGAATCCATTGAAAAATAACCAAGCTAACTAAATTGCCCAATAAACTGACTTGATAACTTCTTTGAATACCTGCAGAGATGAACTTAGATTTTCTGGTTTCCAAGAGGAATGCTCTTATCTCAGTAGGGATGCCCAATAAATGTTTTGTAAAGAGCAGCAATTAAAAAAATATTGCATATTTGTAAATACTTGTTGAAGAGAGAGGAAGAATAATTCATTCCAGTGAGTATCACTTCATGAGTGAATGTTTGTAACACGTGATTAAGTTCAATATTACATATTTGATTCCTGGAGCAAAACTAGTACTGTAGATGATAATGATGATGATAGACGAGGTGAGGGGTGAAAAAGGATCGATTCCGGAAGAGAAGCTTGGAAGGGAAGGAGGAAGAAAGAAGAAAAAGAAAGAAGGAGAAAATGAAGACAGACAGGGAGAAAAAAGGGTGAAGGAATGGAGTAAATATCGACAAAAAGGCGGTTGTAAGAAAAGCAGGTCGAAGAAATTAGCAGATAAAAAAGCGGAGAAAAAAGAGAAAGAAAATTTTAAAAAAGAGGTGGGGAAAGATGAGAAAGAAAAATAATAAAAGAGAAAAGAAGGAAGTGTAAAAATAAAGGAAGTAAAGCAATAAGGAAAGAGAAAATAGAAAAAGTGTCGGAAATGAAGATGCAACAATGAAAAGAAATAAGAATTAATGACAATGAGAATTTGTAGTCATCATCATCGTCGTCTTCTTCTTCTTCTTCTTCTTCTTCTTCTTCTTCTTCATCATCATCATCATCATCATCATCATCATCATCATCATCATCATCATCATCATCATCATCATCATCATCATCATCAGTAGTCTTTTATTGTCCATCGTTGGACATAGGCCTTCCCCAGGATTCACCAGACCTCTCTATACTTTCTGAATTTGTCTTGTTCATCACTCCATCTTGTATTCTGCCGGCTTCGGTTCCATATTTGATCTCAGGGGATCCATGTTATGAATCGTGATGTCCATCATTTGTCATTCGTGCAGCCTGACCAGCCCATTGCCATTGGAATTTTCAGATGGATTCTATGATGGCTCAGACTACTGTCTTTTCCCTGATACATAGTGCTGTCTTGTGATCTCTCCTTTAGTAAGAAGACAAAGAAAATTGTTACAACTATGTCTCTGACAACAACAACAACAACTACAGCAATTCAAGAGAGGAAAATTTGCAAAAGTATTAAAGAAAAGCAGTAAACAGGATGGTTGCTTCAAAAATTTAAATAAAACCAAAATGCTGAGCAATTATTTCTGTCTTCTTTCGATTATAATTCCGAGTTCTTGCTCAATTTGCATGTCCATGTCTAAACACATCTAAACAAAACAGTTCAATTGAAAAAAGGAAAGAAAAGAAGCTAATTTCAACTGCAAACCTATGAATTAGTTAAAACTAAAAAATCAATTACCAGACTAAAAGAGAAACAAAATGAGGAGGAGGAAGAGGAAGAAAAGGGGGTAGGAGGAGAATGAGAAAAAAAAAAATTTTCAACCATGCCTAATATTGCAAAATATACGTCTATTTAAAATTTTGAATAATATTTTCCCAAAAAGACAAAAATGAAAAGAAACATTTCATTTAAGAGCAGGAAATGATTGATTGTATTTTTTTTTGTATCAGAATTTTCCCTCTGGTTACCAAATGATCCAACATGCTTCCAGCTCTATCAGCAGGGCCTTTACATCACACCAGGGTCCAAAGGGACTTAGCAAGAGCTGTGTATCTTGAGTAAACATCCATTAATAAAGTAGGTCATCTGTAGTCTCCCAACAAGTAAGGCATGCTAAAAGGGTCATGCCAGATGAAAACATGATGACCAAAAGACCAGGAGGTTTGCATAGGGTGGGTGTGGCATGGTGGTGGTGGGGGGGACCTTATAGAATACCATGAGTATAGAAGTTTTGTACCAAATGATACAGATATAACCCGATATAATGCAGTTCCTAATATAAAACAGGTGATTAGTGGACAGCAATATTTTCTCCTATATCTTTGAATACTCACAAAGAAAACAATGAATGAAACAGAATTTCACTTTCGAACCCATAAGCCTATTTCAGGCTGACTATTAGTCTATTTGATGACAGAGGTGACACAACTCCCATCCTAACCCCATTGAGAAATACATTCTACACACACCAGCGAATAAACTGTAAAAATGAAATGAATTAGACAAAAACATTTGAATAGTCAATAAACAAAACTTTCTCTATTGATTTGAAATTTTCCCTGCAGGAGCTCAGAAACAGGGTTGAAAGAGTTGATGCAAATACACATATATTTTTTTTTTGATACTGGAATCGAGCATATTTTGCCATATATTGATTATAGTTATTTTGGTGGTATTATTTAATCTTATTTAATAAAAACAAACTTTGAAGAATGCCATTGTTTATATGTTCAGATCTCATTTGGTTTTTATACAATAGGTAATGTTTGCTATCTTTTGTCCATAATCAACTCTGCAGTTATGGTGGCTCAGTTATAATGTGGTTGGCTTTCTTGGACCCCACACCTCATGTTATGATGGGAGATGCCTGCATAGGTATATGGGAACTCTTTCTCTAGGGGGAGGGGGCAGGGGGATTTATTTGCCTCAAACTTATACAATTTTACTTGAATTACACTGATTTGTCCTAAGTTTTACACTGATTTACCTGAATTAGGGAGGGAAGCTGCATTACTCCCTGGCTCATATACCTTTGGATACCTGTATGATGGTGATAACTAATTTCAAGACATATTTCTGTTCTTAATAAACTTTGTTAACCTTGATTTTTAAAATATATGGTTTCTGAACCGAGAAAAACTGTTTGCCTCAGTATTCGTCATATTTTCAGGAATTTTTTCTGTATTTAAAATTCTGGGAAATAATTTGGTGAAAGAAATAATATAGCATATTTCAAAGCTGAATGACTTTTAAAATATGCACTTTCCTCAAAAAAACGTTTGTTCAACTAAACATTTTAAAACTGAGCATCACTTGCCAGAAAAACGAAAGAAAAAAAAGACTAGTACTCCTGAAGGCTTACAATATGAGGTTTAGTTAAAATGTAGATGTAAATGCTTGAAAGAAAGCAAAAGAAAAAATACAATCTTATTTTATTGGATTCTTATTTGTTTCATCTATTATTTTTCTAAAAATGATAAATAAATTAAAATAGTTGTTAACAGGGTCTTTGAAAGGGGGTGTGCAGTTAGTGCATTAAGGGGCCAAGAAAGGAACTGTGTATTGTACGTTGGTCTGAAAGGGTTATAGCAGATGAAAATAGCTAAAAGATGACGTTGTTTGTGCGGTGTACATTCGGGAGAGGGGGAGAAAACAGCTTTGTACTGCCTTATGTAAAAAATTTTTCTCATGGCTTCATTTGCAATGATCTGTAAATCTCTTGAACATTTTTTTCTACTTGAAAAAAATGGCTAATTTTCAATATGAGGCCAGGTTAAAAATATCATAAAAATTGTTACTGCTTGGGAGGAAAAAATGTGAAAGAAAAAAAAATGTCCGCACTTATCATCATCTCATTTATCGAGACCACCATCAATTTCAGAAAGTGCAATCTGGTTAAAGGCAGCTGTGAATGTCGACAGTCTGAATTATCTTACACAACACATGTTCACTATAGTTACCAAAAGTAAAATGTGGTTCACACTTGGCAATTCTTGCATTCTCTAAACTTCCTGTAGTTCACTTTCTGTAAATGATACCAGTCACCATATTTCATTCCGGAACAGGGAAATGAGGATGTTGGTTGGGGGCAGGATTGAATATCTGTCGTACTTTTCATGACAAACTGGAAAACTTTTATTATTTTGTTTCTCTCCTTCTATAGTAAAAGCTACAAAACAGAGGGTGGCAATTATTATTGCTCAATTTTCTTTGGAAACATTTCCTGTTTTTTTTGGCACTATATTTACCATAATTTTTGGTTTTGTTTTCACTGAATTAAAAATAAGCGATACTAAGTACAATTTTTAAAATTTAAGAAAACTCTGCATAAGAAAATTGGATGTGCAGCTTTTCCCCATAAACTTGGGAGTATGAACAAGTGATAATTAAAGAAAAAATGCATATACCTGGGTGTATGCCATAGAGCGATTGTTAGTGTGCAAGTCTGAGCACAACAAGTGTAGTGGGTTCAATCCTTATTCAAAGCCCAATTATTGTGGCCCTGTGCCTGATTAAGATAATAGCAATAAGATGAAGAAAAAATTGTAGTAAGAAATATACCACCAGGAACATAAAATATTGAACAACCATAGCCACAAAGATAGAGAAAGATTTTATCCTTTTTTTTTTTTTTTTTTTTTTACATGTGCTAGTGTGTTTATTTGTTACTTTGTTGGTCTGTAGAAAAAAACTTTTTGGACCTTTTTTCTTGTTTGATTGTTTGTTTTTTTCTTCTAGCACTCCTGACCATACCGTTTTGTCTACAGCCTCGAAAATTGGCATCAGAACTCAATTAGACCCCTCCTTTAAATTGTTTTTTTTAAATCTTTGTAAAAAAAGCTTTTTTGACCTTTTTTGAGCCATATTTTGTTTGTTCATTCTATATGAAAATCAATTTCTGTACCTAAGCACGTTTTTCTTTTCTGAATTCTTAATCATTCATACACACACACACACACACACACACACACACACACACACACACACACACACGCACATATATAGAGAGATAAAAACTTTATCCTATTAATTACCCAAATGTTATGTAAAGATCAATTCAAAATGTTTTGTGAAGATCAATTTAAAATGAATGAAGAAAAACTGTTCACCAATCATGAATTATCAAAAACACATAAAAGCAAAATACATCAAAACATGATATTAAAACATATTACTGGTGAGTTTTTCATTTCTTGTTAATAGTCAACATAAAATTGTTTCCATTCTTATAAAAATATAGAATGATTTGATTTGTTAAGTTCCCAAGGTGGTATACGGCTTATCTTTGAGTTGAAAACTGCAATTTAATGACTTTATTTATGTCCATTCACCATTGCAATTCATGTGCAAATACAAACAATAAAATTCTTCAGTCAGGGCTGCATTGCACTGGGGCTTAAGAGCCGAGTGGGACCCAACAGCTACCGTAGCAGATGAAGATAGGATGGCTAAATGATAAGGATATTTCAACTGTGTGAGTGTGTGTGTGAGTGTGTGTGTGAGTGTGTGTGGATGGGACCCTGTAACAGCTTTGCACCATATAAAATTTATCTTGAACAGCCTGATTCTTTTCCAAGAAAATTTCTGTGGGAAGATTCAAACTTTCTCTTAATAATTGATTGGTGTTATTTATTAGGAAAAACAATTGTTAATGTCCCCCTCACAATGAAAAATAAATAACGCAGGTTTGTCTAGACACATCTCAAGTTTACAACAGTTGTAAAATGAAAGGTCAGTCACTCGTGAATAAGTTTGACTTTTTTCCAGAGAGATATTATCAAACATTTATATTATACATATTTACCAAATTTGTTGTTTCTTTATTCATTTCCAAAATATTTCCTTTCAAAATTAGTGTCTGTCATATGTGTAGGTTCTATATCATAGAAATTTTGAAAACAGGCCGTTTCAGGTCGTCTTTCAATCTTGAGAACAAATATAAATCATGTGGTTACTCTTGAACATTATCATGCAAGTTTGGATGGAGGCCATAGAAGAGAGAATTAGGAAGAAAGAAAGAAAATATACCAAAAGTGGTGCAAAAAATTCTCTGACTCTGACATGAAATAAAGAGCTCAGTTGAAGACACAGACTGATGCCATGAGTGAGAAAAATGAGGAGAGAAATCAGGTTTTTATCAATTTTTCTCTACAGTATACAGGCACTCCCTGATTAACATTGTAGTTAGGTTCCTGAAAACAAAGACTTTATCTGAAACAATGTTAAGTGAAATAGATTTTACCATAGAAACAGTTATACAAATAGAGGTTATGTTCCTTTGGATATGTAGAAAAAAAATAACCAAAAGACGTTAAGAATGGCCAAAGCATACCAAAAAGAAAACAATACTAAAAAGTGGTCAAAATGTTTAAGCAAGCTTATTTAGTGTTCTTTTGCACTGTCAAAATAAGGAAGATGCTGAATTTAGTGTGAAAAGTGCTAAATTGGCAACACTGTTGGTACATTACTGACAAAAATATCTACGCACAATTACTGAATAAAGTTCAAAAACAATACTTCTATATTGTGAACAAAAGTGTTTCAAAAAGTTTTTTATTGGGCAGGGATGCAGACCTCTGTATGCCCTCCTCTCAAATCTCTTTCACCTTTTGTTTTTGTTTTTTTGTTTAGCTTCTCCTCTTTTCTCTGTTAGACCATTGTTAACAGCTTGGGGCATAGATCTCATATTCCCAGCACTCTCCTCAGTATTCACACATTCCCCAGCAGTGCTGTGGTCTGTGTAGTCTTGATCCTTCCTTTTCTCCCTAGTTCTTCCATTTTCAGTGTTTTTGGTAAGGTCCTGAGTGCACTTACTATTATTGGTACTACCCTGACTTTCATGTTCAACAACCTCTTCAGTTCTCTTGCCAGATCCTGGTATTTTCCCAGTTTTTCACTCTCTTCCCTATTTACTCCTTGGTCTGAGACCACGGCCGCGTCTATCATTTGGCAAGCACTCCTCTTCTTGTCCATGATTACCAGGTCAGGTCTTCTTGCTTGGATTGGATGGTCAGTTTGGATGTCAAAGTCCCAGAGTAATTTGTGACTTCCATTCTCCATAGGCTGTCTCCAGTTTGTACCAGTGCCACTTTTTGTTTATTTTTTCAAAATAAATATTGAAAAGTTACACACCAGCCAGATGATAACAGATGAATTTGTTGGAAGAAAAGTGAAAAATAGAAATTTCTCATCTCATGATTTATGAAATTTGAATGAGTCGTTAGGTGTGTACAATTCCACCAGTGACAGATTAACCATCAGGTTGAGTAGGCTTAAGCTTAAGGTAAAAAAAAATGGTTTGAGTGTATAAAAGGGTATGTTTTTTTTCATCTGTGAAATAGATATACAGGACATTTTACATATGGTTTTTTATTTCAGCTTTTTAGATTACTCCAAAATTTAATTATTTCAAAAATCAAAGATTTCCCTAAACATAAGGGAAGTAAGTTGTGAATGTATGAGAGATTTCTAAAACAGCGTCATAATGAAACAACATCAAATGAAACAATGTTAATTGAGGAGTACCTGTACTTTGAAGTTTAAATTGCTCTGTTTATACTAAACACTTAATCTTTTAATTTTCATGGTAAAGTGTGTTTATAAGAGAAAAAGCAATGTCATCGTAAAAGTAGAAAAAAAAACTGTGTCTTACCAGCAAGATCCCTCTGAAAAACATTATCTTATCATTTGACCAATTGGATTTGGTTGAAATTGCCAGCCCTAAGATGGACAGAAATGTACAAGCACTTAAGGAAGCATAGAATTGAATGGTATATTCAAATTAAAACTGTGTACATTGATATTTGTCCCGGTCCACGACTAAATATCGCAAATAGAAACTAGAGTGTCCACAAATGCAGTAAACACCATAGACAACGTTGCTTTGGAAAGATGCCAGCCATAGCCACACCAGTCAGGGAAATACAAATGATATTCACCCAAATATTGTGTCAGTTGCAGGCTGTGTGAGTTCCTATCTGAATGATGTATGCCCTGAACTCGGTTTGCAAATAGGTTGAGAGGAAGAAAGTTAGTTAAATCTTTATATAGAGACTTGTACACTGCGATAGAGAATGAAAGCAAACAGGCAAAACTCACATCATTCATACTCAGTTAACTTAAAGTGAATTCTCTTTGTGCTGTTTCCATTACTGAACCTTAAACTAGGATCAAAATGTCTGCTAAAAGTTGACTCAAATTTAAATCTTGGCATGCAGTGACTGATTATCTACCACCCGAGCACCTAGGTCAAGCTTTGATAAGGCTTGGCCTGACCTAGCTCCCTGCCCACCCTAGGTTGAACAGAAAGTGATATTGTCACATCAAATAACTTATATCATTGTAGTATGTATAATGTAACAATTAATAATATCATGATGTTATATGAATCAATTACAGCCCTTTTATTCATTTATTTTCTCATTTTCTTTATATTTGTATTTTCCTTCCCTGTTTTTTGCATTATATTATAAAACATAATATTTGTAACATTCCACAGATGAAAAAAACATACCCTTTTATACACTCAAACCATTTTTTTTACCCGAAGCTTAAGCCTACTCAACCTGATGGTTAATCTGTCACTGGTGGAATTGTACACACCTAACGACTCATTCAAATTTCATAAATCATGAGATGAGAAATTTCTGTTTTTCACTTTTCTTCCTACAAATTCAGGTCTATCCATGTTTAAATGAAATTTATGGGGAAAATAGAAGGAAAGAAAAGTGTTGAAAGAAAAGCTATGAAAATCCATCAAAAACAAATAAAGATGGAGACAGCAGCTTGAATAAACTTGTAAATATTCACAGCGCATCATCATGCCAGGATTAAACTATACTAATTTTGTTTTGCAAAATCTTTTCTTCAACTGGTTTTTATAAAGCTGATATTATTTTTATTTTTAAAGGGATCAGCATCTTCTGTCAGTAGAGCTGAGAGTCTTGTCATAATTCTAAACATTTTACACCTCCGCAGTTTTTCAAGAAACTACTGTTTTTGTAAAATATTTTAGGTTTGATCAATCAAGGGAGGTAATTGGGTAATTCAAAAATGGAAATTTTTATCTAGCTTCATATTGTGAATAAGATTATTAGGAAAAATTTGAAAATATTTTTTGAGTTTCTTCAATGATAAATCCTCAAAGTTTGTAATGAAAGCTAAAGATTTGAATTTCAATACGTACAATTTTAACACAGATTATTTATATCTTACAATCTAGTTTATTTATAGAGAAAAAATGTATTTCTTCGAATACTGAAAATAAATAAAATAACTTCCTTCAAGTCATTTTTGTGGTTCTTGTTCAGTGTTAATTTTTTTTCTCCATTAGTTGAAACATGAAAGGAGAAAGAAAACTTGAAATATGAGGTTGGGTGAAAAATTGTAAAATAAAAATTCTCAAAAGAATTTGGGATTCAATTTTCAGAAGACTTGCACTGAATAATTCAATCATTATTTATTCTGGCCTGTTACATTCATCTTTGGCATTTTGAACAGGCAACTGCTCAATCAATACTTTCACCCATGGAACTGTTTAATAGCTCAGTGGCAAGATCATTGAACTGGAGTCTGAGAGGCTTATAATTTATCACTTAATATTGGTCCTTCGTAACCACCTCTATCCAAATGATTGTTAGTATCTGAGCCAAATGGAAATAGTCATTTCAAGTTGCTGGATTGGTGAAGTCAGTGACTGATTATGTAAACCCTGGTCCCTTGTCTGAACTTTAGTGAGGCACCCTCTGACCTTTTTATGTTTGAAGCCCAATTTAGAAAATAAAATAGTATTTGCCATATTCTAGATATGAAAAAAATATTTACAAAAGTAATGGGATATCATCCTAGATATACATAAATACATGCAAACCATATTTTGTACACTCACTTAAAACGTTGTTTTTGCACTCAAGGCTTCTAGGCATAAGCCTAATGATTAATCTGCCCCTGGACAGGGTCCATCCCAACAAAAAATCTAAGACTTGAAGTATGGCACAAGGTTTTTTCTCATTGGATGGTCGATATTTATTCATCTTTAGATAGTACTAATTCTTCAATCACTCAAAGACACTGAAATCCTTATTAAAATCCAGTTGAACAATGGACAATACTGATGGAATAGAATATATCGGTTCTTCCAGTTATGATGCAATATTATTTAGAAGTAAACAATTCAAAATTATGTTTCACATAAGACTTTTCAAATAAAACGTACATGCAAAGATATTCTTTTGTTGTTTTTATGAAAAGTTAAAAAATTCCCATCAATAGAAGCTATGACAATACACAACGCAAAATTATTCAATACATGTAATATCCATACCTTTTTGACATTTTTTTTGCCTGAAGAACACTTTAAAAAAGTATAAAAGAGATGTTTTACTACAGTTCAGTTGTATATTTATAAAATCAATGATGATCGGGTATTAGTTCAATCTTTAATGAAGAAATGAGACGAGATATTGGGAACTGTTACTCAGAGTCATGAGTACTGGTGAATTCAGCAAACTTGTGCAGCTGTACTCAAATGGCAGTATGATGCCAAGATATATTTATTGCAATCTCGCCAATTCAAAGATATCTTAAAGTCATATGCACATAAAGAAGAGAAAGCTATTGATACAGACAGTCAGAAAATGTCCTTTCTCCAAACCAATAGATAATACATAAGAAAATGTCATCTTTCTATTATTATTTACCTAAGGTCCATTCATCTGTCTGTATATCACAACCTACAGCAAAAAATACTCAACATGAACCGATGAAATTATCTGTGGTTACTACTGGGAGCCCCAGGCAGGTTTTTTGCAAATTGATATAGTTCTTGGGATTCACCCCAGAATATGTTTTTTTTTTTTTGAGGGGGGTTGATTTCCAATCCTAAAATGATCTCATTTTTCGTAGCTGCTCCAATGTCTGTCACTGATAATTGTAATTTAGTGTCACACTTAGCAAGTAGGTTGTGTTTAATCTCTCTCTCTCTCTCTCTCTTTCTCTCATCCTTTGTAATATTGTCGGCTCTTACTCCCCGCTTCTGCATCAAAGATACAAATACGTAAACGGTATTCGTATTTTCAAAAAACAGAGTTGTTTATTCCAAATATTGTTAATGAAACTCAATTTTTGAAAAAAACTTAAGTTAATATCTGATTACTGAACTATTTTGTTTTTGCTGTAAAAAAAATTAACAGTGTGTCACCAAGTATGAAAAACTATTTGAACATCACAATTCAAATAATACACATCATGTTTTCGTGCTTTGGAAGTTTACGATAGAAATGCGTGCCAAATCATTATGCAAATATATTTTCTCCTTAATCCTGCTACCATAGAAGAAATTAAATTATTTTTGACACAAATATTCATACATCATTATCATGCAATGCCAGAAAATGTTGAACTTACATGTACAGTTGATCAAGGATACAAGATATTTTTTGAATTCCTCAATTTTTATCATACCAAATTATCAAGCAATGATAGATACTAATTATTTATTGATTAAATAATTAAATGGCATACAGTTAGGACGGAGGAAGTTTAACCTAGCTATAAAAACATGAAATTAACAGCATACAATTTTGAAAACGTAAACTCTGATACAAAGCATTTACTTTGAAATGTAAGATCCTTACCCACCAATCAGAGATTTTAGTTGAACATTTATTAAAAACTATTTGGGGAAGTTGTTTTTTCACCTGGCCTCATTTTCTGATTAAATTTTGAATTTCTCCACCAGTAATAGCTTCCACATTTGTCATAATAGCTTGCCAGGAGTCATTTTTGGTTGCAAACTGATGCCCATCTTCTTACACCCTCCTCTTGGAAGTGCTCCAGAGATTTTCAATTGGATTGAGAACCAGAGAAAATGGTGGCCATTCCATTAATTTTAGTCAGTTAGCTGACTGTTGAAACCAATTTTAATCAGTTGACTGTTGCATGCACACAGTGCAAAGGGGTATAGTTTTGAGTGAAGATAAATTTTGTACGTAGGCTGAGAGATTGGTTCATAAACTAAGGCTGAAAATTGACCTTCAAACTTGTACAAGATATCATTTTTTCTGCATCTGTTGCACAGAATGTTGCGCTTCCTTAGCAAACCAACCTGCAATCAACCTCTACAAATATAGTTTTGCAGCTCATGACCTTTGAGACACATCCTCCACTGTAATTGCACTGTACTTGCCCTTAACTGATCTTCTACATGATGAACAGGGTCTTTAATAAATTGCTTCTTTGTTTGAGGATCCCTGTAAAAAATTTAGGCTATTTCGAAAGTTGTACTGCTTTCTCCCAGCTGTGAGGTGACAGAATTTTCTCATCATCCTCATCAGTTTTTCATCATCCATCATTGAACATAGACATTCCCCGAGATTTACTACACCTCTCTATCATGAGTGTCGCGGAGCTTATACTTTCTGAACTTGTCTAGTTCATCCTTCCATCTTGTATTCTGTCAGCCTTGTCTACATATGTGGTCTCTGGGGATCCATGTTGTAAGTCGTGATTTCCACTGGTTGTCTGCCATTCTTGCAACATGACCAGCCCATTGCCATTTGAATTTTCTTATGGTTACTAAGTCTCGGACTCTTTTTTTTTTTCCTGATATAGTGTACCGTCTTATTATCTCTCCATAGTAAGCATGATTCTCTCATATGCATGTTGCAAGCTTCTCAGTTTGTGTGTCTGTCTCTTGGTTAGGTTCCATGTTTCAGCTCCATAAGTGACTATTGGGATGATGCATTGGTTGTATACTCTTCTTTTTAGGACTGATGGAATTTTCTTGTTCAGCTTTCTCTATCAAAGGCTTGCCATCCTTGAGTTATTCCTCATTTAATTTCTTCTTCTTTTGAGAATTTTATGGAGATTTGTTGTCCTGGGTAGATGTAGTGGTCTACTTTGTCCAGTTCTACCTCTTTGATTTCGATCATCATGGGTTTATTTTCAACATGATTGTTGCACATGACCTTTGCTTTGCTGAAGTTCATGTGAAGGTTGACTTCCATGCTTTCTTCATTCAGTTCATCAAATATTAGTTGGAGGTCGCGTATGTTCTTTGCAAAAAGGATGATTTTATCTTCAAATCTAAAGTTGCTTAGATATTTGCTGTTCATTCTGATTTCTTTATTTTCCTAGTCTAATTCCTTTATTTTCCCAGTCTACGTTTTGGAAGATCTCAAGGCTTTCTCGATCTGTGATAAATCACTTTTATTGCCCCATGATTTAATAATTTTACAGTTCTCACCTAATAATTTGGCACTCTAAAAGTACATGGCTATAACAAAGATGGTAACCGTTTGTTTACTACTGTACAGAATGTCTTCATTTTTGATACAGTGGCACAGATCAGTGTTGCCAGTATTTGCGTTAAAACATTTTTATCTCTCTCTTTCATGGAACCAAATTTATGGGAATATAATGCTTTTGCATAATAATTTGGCATGCACTGTAAACATTACATCAAGTCTATTAATTTCAAAGTAAAAGAACAACACAAAAAAGAAATGAATAAATTTGTATCATAATTAGATATATCAAAAATAATTTATGCCGTTCAAAGAAAAATTGTGATTTTACAAAGCTTTTAGCCCAAAATTTACAGAACTTGAGGAGGAGTCTGAAAAACTAGATGATAAATGAGATGAATCCTGGGAAATGTGTTCTTTGCTTAATATGATCATCCCTCGATATAATATGATTCATTATGGCATGGTTTTGCAATATAAGGCAAATGGTTGGTAGAACTCAACTCTATATTATTGCACACTTGTCCAGGAATGGCAAATAGAATAGAAAAACCTTTTGACCCCGTGAACCTGATATTTTAAGGTGAGCATTTTTTTTACTATGCTGTAAGCCCATTTGATGACCAAGGAGACACAATACCCATCCCATCACCACTTTTTACACTTGCTTGCAAATCAACAGTAAAAATGAAATGAATTAGACAAAACCATTTTAGTAATCAATGAACAGAAGTTTTTTTTTTAATTATTTGAGTTTCCCCTTCTCCTTTGTTTATTTGATCAAATCTTAGATTTTATACAATAGAAAATGTTTTGCCATCTTTCATCTATAGCCCATCCTTAAATATTACCTTTATGCACCCTGCAATTATTATGGCTTGGTTATAAGACGGTCATTTTTTTCTTGGGAACCCCAAACCTGCATCATAATGGGAGACATCAGTATTCCTTGCTAAAATGAGGATGGTTCTTGAATACTATCAAATCCTAATAAATATATTTATCAATACAGTTCTCATAAATGTATCATATTGTTGAATTAAATTGAAAAGATTCATTTTTATATTTGCAAATATTTTTTTACAATATAATTTGTATGTTTCTTTAGAAATCATGCTGAGATATTTTAGTACAGATTTGAATTGTCCCATTTGAAATTTCTTGTTTATTACTTGTCTCCTGGGGCACTTGTTATTGTGCAGTGGTTAATGAGTTGATTGTGAGTTCATTCTTTATTTACTGCTCTATGAATGTGATTTTTATCAAAGCAGGATTCATCTAACAAATGTATGCTTTGTGCTTCAAGCTGTCTCATAAATCTTTCCAACTTCTGATTGTGAAGATATTTCTTTAGTTTCCTCTTGATTGCCAATAATAGTATATCTGAAAAATACTGATTGGCTATTAACAGTCTTTGTTGAATTAAGACAACTTGGGTACAAGGTTGCATTTTGCAATCACTCAGTGAAGATTAAGTGCACTTACAATAGCTTCTGAGACAAACATATTACTCACAAAATTATTGCATGCATTTCTTCTGGTAACTAATAGTTTGAGCAATATAGGTGGGGACATAGCTGAATAAGGGTGTGGGATGGGGGCGGCAATTGAGAGGGCCCCCCCCCCCAAAAGCATTATGAATAGTAGTTCACCAACAGCATTTCTATAATTATACAATATCAAATCTCACTAAATGTTGGAGTGCACTTCCCAAGGAGCCAAGTCCACCACCTGGACCCTCAAATCTTCAGCTACATTACTGCTTTTAAAAAGACTGCTCTGTTAATAAGCTCATGGACCCCAAGCTTTTGAAAGGTGTGCCTATGGACTACAGTAATACCTTTGTGGATCCCCAGGGATATGCAACCTCCATGTAATGAACCACGGTACTAAATGTTGGCGGGAGAGGCCCCTCAAGGAGCCAAACCCAAGACTCAAAATCATCCATCTACACCCCTGAATATGGGACATTATTTGGTTTAAACTTTATAAAATGATAAACACCTCACAAAAATTTGGATATTGATCAGTTTTTCTAATTACCAAGAGAATTCATAAAACAGTTTTGACAAACACGATCAAATATCTTTAGATTTTAGCAAATATGAACCTGGGAAAACATTTACATACATAAATCTCTTAGATTCTTGTTTAATCAGAAAAAATAATTCCATTTTGAAATACTTATATGAGCCAAGCAGAAGTTTTTAAGTGCATATTAAGCTTTTTGAACAGACATATTTATAACAAGTCTGGCAACTGCAGGGGTAAAATGCATTCTTACCTCTATTCTGACTGGGGATGATCACCGCAACTTTTGTATTGTATATATAATTTTAAAAAATCATCAAGACATGCTTTTTTCACAATGAAATAAGTCCTTGTGTATCTGAGAGATAAATTTTGTAGATATGTAAGACTTGCCAGGTAAAACCCTGACCTACAAATCAGTTTGTCATGATTTCAAATCATGGAAGGGAAATATCAATTTTATAAATGTATTTATTTGAATAAAATAAACCCTTTAATATTTATAATATAAATTTGGTTGGTGTGTAAGACTTGTAAATTTAGTTCAGTTGGTAAGAGATATGGCTGTAAACCAGTTGGTTATGATTTTGAATCATGGTAGGAGAATTTTGAATCCCCAAATTTGGTGAGGATTGTTCTTGTCATTCCTGTTACAGTAGAAAAACTAAGTTAACTATAGGTTTTAACTGGAATTTGACAATACTCTTTCCAAAGTGGATAATATCTATTCCTCCTCTTAGGCAAGAGCATCTGACAATTTTTGATGCACATAAATAAGCCAATTGGAAAATTCCTATCTTTAGAACAAAAGGATAGAAGCAAGTTATTTTGTTTTGTCTTCACAGTGCAATGCATTCTAGAACAAAAATAATGCAGGGATTGATATAAAAGAATACTTTGTTGAGAATTTACCAGCTGTGTTCATAAAATATGATTTCAGCAGTACCACAGTATTAAATGTACTGTTAGGATGTATACAGAACAGCATCCATATTTATCCTATATATTATATCATCATCTTCATCAGCCATTATAAGTCCACTCTTGAACAAAAGTCTTTCACATCTCCTTCCATGATGAGCATGTTAGTGCTAACCTCTGCCATGTCTTACTGGCAAATTTCTCTCTCTCATTTCTCCATTTTGCATCTGGCCTTTTCCTACTGCATTTACTATCTTAGGGGCACCAACCAGTTGGTTTTTTGATCCATCAGTTGTCCATCTTTCTCACTATGTGCCCTGCCCATTTCCATCTTTGTTGCTTGATTACTTAACTTGCTTTATTTACTTTTCAAGTGGTTTTGTAAGTTTTTAGGTTTTACATCCATACATCATGGCCAGTATTTTGCATTGATTGTATACTTTGTATTTAAGTATATTGGCAATTTTCTTTTCAGTATGTCGCTATTTATACCAAATGCTTCCCAACCAATTGTTATGCACTGTCTTTAATTTCTGTGTCTTTCTTGTCTTCTGCTATCATCATCAACTGACCTTATCAAATGTATTCTTTAATTTCTTTTAAGGCTTCACTTTCTATTCTCATGATCTCCTTCAGATTTTGTAGTTTCTAATATTATTGCATCATCATCACAGCACCTATATTTGTTCAAATATTTTCTGGCTATGTTCACTCCCATATTTTCCCAGTTTGTATTCTGAAAGGTGCACCCAAGCCTTGCTGCAAAGAGTTTGGGAGATATTATATCCGCTTGTCTTACTTTCTTTCCGATCTTCATTTTGTTAGTATCTTTAAGAAGACTGATTGAGAGGCTTCATATGACAAGTGCCCAATGTATTATTTTTTCAAGATTTGGTATAATTGTAATTTTCTGAGTGACAATGCTCAGTTTCTATTTTATTTTGAAACATAAACACTCTATGAATCCAGATCCAGAGTGTTCAAGTTTCAAAATGAGGAAAAAATAAGCATTAGAAATCTATAAATGATGAAAATATCAACTTTAAAAAAATTGTATGTTGGGCACTTGAGTGCACCCACTGGATTATTGCAGTGCCATTTTCTTGTATAATCTTGATTACTTATATATAATCCTCATTTATGCCTTATTCTCGCATTGAGTTAAAGACTGCTGTGTGTTCTATTGGAGGCATCTTCATAGTTTACATAAGACAAACAAAGTGATTAGTTGCCTTCTGATGTCTTTCCCATTGACTGGTTTATTCAGTGTAAGTATTTTCAAGAATAACTTGTAAATCTAGGGTAGTAAAGTGACAAAGTGTTCTTGGCTGAGGTCTTCATTATCTCTTTTCTTGCATCGTAAGATCACTATTCCCAGACAGAAGTTTTGGGACCCATACAGAAGCATTGTATGAATAGTTGTGCTTGCCCTTTGTGATAGACCTCTCCCAAATCTTCTAAAAGATCTATTATTATGCTATCTTTGCCTGGGGGCATTTCTACTTTTCATATTTCATAGCACAAAAACTACTCCATCCATTGTTATGCATGGTACATAACTGTTTTCTATCAAAGTGTTGGTTGGTCGTACTTTTATTTTCAAGGTTACTGTAATATTCTTCAGTTATTCTTAATATCTTGTCCCTACTTTAAGTGATTTTTCCATTTCTGTCTTTTAATGCAAATATCTGTTACATGCCGTTGTGGTCTGCATATCAAGGTCTTCCAAATCCGTTAGCTGTTTCTATCCTCTACATACTTTTCTTCTTTTTCTCATCTCATTTTTTTTATTCATTTGTCAAATTCTGCTCTTTTGGTTTTGTTTTCCATAGTCTTTATCACTACGTTTCACACATTTTTAATTAGTTCTGAAGATGTCTGTGAGTATCTCACCATGTTATTGTCTTCATTTATTTCCCCAAAGATTTCTGCTGATTCTTTGATTATCTTTACCAGATTTTTACTCTTCTCCTCAATGCTACTTTCATTATTCCACAAGGCCTCCAATCTGTTCTCTATCTCTGTCTGGAAATTGGTAATTCTCTCTCTTTTTTACAAGGACATGTTTTCTACTTGAGGATCATTTTATTCCTTTCCATTTTAAAGTCAAATTTAATCCGACTCGCTACCATTCTATGGTCACTTCCTACATTTACTATATTGATAATGATAATGAAGTTTTGGATTTTATCAGATATTATGAAATCACTTTCATTTTTTGTAATTCTGTTTGAGCTTTTCCAAGTCTATCTGCAACCTGCAGCTAGTTCTGCCTTTTTGCTGCAGATATATTTTTAATCATTTTTATTTCTAATGAGGGCATCATAGTCAAAATAAAAAAAATGGATCAATGAATAAACAAATATAAAGCCCAAAACTTTTCATTTCAAAGGCATGCCATGTTTTCATGGTATTAGTAAATTGGTATTTACTGATTCAGGGTGTAAAGAATACTGAGAATAGAACAAATCTAGCAGGATACTAAAAAATATTGTGCCATAAACAGAGAATACCCTATATTTCTAAACTCAAAGGGGTTAGTGTAGATTTTCAGTCCCAGGATGCCATTATTATTCCTTCTTGCACGAGCCTTTATTTGAGGTTAAATGCCAAAAAACATCAAATGTAGAATTAATAGTAAAAATGTATTATATTATTTAGCATTTGAAATGAGGCAAGTTTCAAAGCACATATCCAAATGTGTATCCGTTAAGCTAAAAAGAACAAATGAATTTAAGCTGAAACTTGCAAGGCAATTGTCTTAATGAAAACATTGTTTGCTGCTTAATTACTTAATAGTCATTGTATTTTGAGGAACAGTCAAAGATAGTTTACTTGAGGCCAGGTTGTTCAAGGCTACTTTTATGATTAAGGAATTAGGAATTATTAAGGAATAAAGCACAGTATGATATTGGCATACATCACAGTTCCATCACTCATTTTCCCTATTTTATTTCTCTTTTTTTGAAAGAAAAGAATTTACCAACAGTAAATGGATATAGTACTTGACTGATCTCTCATCATATATGTTTGTAAAAATATTTCTTTCTCCAATCTATCTCCATGATATATATTTCCTTTTATGAAATGATAATAAATGTTATTTTCTAAAGAAGATAAAACAATCGTAAAGCGATCTTATAATATGTTTATGAGGACAAAAATTTTAAATGGCTCCAATTAAAATTTTATGCCTGCTTTATAATCATTCAAAGGTGACTGCTTTGCATTGTCAGTATGAGATTTAAGATGTTTTATAGGCCACTGATTGAGACAGTTTATTAGAATCCATTAAATCTTGTCTGGAATGTGACCTGAAGAAGGAGGTAATTTTCCAAAAGCATATATATTGTTATTATAATTGTTCTACAGCAAATAGCTATTTCATATAGAAGAACATTTTGTAATTATGTAGCATTAGGAAAAAAGATACCCTACCCAATTTCAAATAAAAAAGTGTGTACATGTAGGTGAGGACAAAAATTGTACAGTTTTCTTGGCCCTTGCCTTTTGGCATACCTCAGGCATTTGGGATTGATCCTGACCCTACCCCTCTTAGTGCAATAGGGTGGTGCAGCCCTGAAGTAGACGAGCTTTGTGCTGTTTTGGCCACAAATGATGGGGGTGAAGGATAACAAGGATTATCTTAACTCTTAGTTTCCAGAATTGCACAATACTTAACCCAGAAGATTTATTATGTTAAAAAACCAAAGAACTGAGAATATTCCTAGTTATATCATTTTCTGTAAATATAGATAAATAAACACTCAGTTTTATACAGACAATTGTTGTCTTTCAAAAGTCATTTCATAGGCTAGGGCAACAGTATTAGGAATTCCTTCTTGAAAGTTAAGATTTAATTGTTAAGCTTTTCATGGTGAACAATCATCCTTGACAAGGAAAAATTACTATTCTTGACAATTCATTGGAATTATCTGGAAAAAAATGTTGATCCATTTTGTATAAACTGAGGATGAACAGGTCAGGTAAGTTTTCTCGAAAGAACCATCACACGATCAACATCTTTTAGCAATATGACATGTTGGAGATGATCAAATTAAAAATTGGAAAAACGGGTGATCAACTAATAAGCTACTTCTCCAGCCTTCTACTGGGCAGTGATCACTAAAAAATTCAAATTTGGATAAAACAAGAAGGAACAATGCTGGACACAATTTAGGTAATACTTCGTAAATTGAGCCCCCAATAAAAACTTATTTGGGTGTGAATTTAGAAAAAAGGAAGTTTTCCTAAACATACTGTGGACTAAATTTGGAAAATTACAGCCCTCTAGCCTGTGACATGTATATTAATAGCTACAAAGCTAGACAAAACTACTTAAATACTGAAGAAACCTATATTGATGGTTTTGGTAGAGGGTTTCTAATTCAAAGATTTGAGATTGATGGAATATTGAAAGAACTCAGATGATCAATAAAGGTTTGAAGTACAATCTTTTCTTAGATTGAACATATTCTAAAATTTTTCATTGGCTATCGATAATTCTTTTAAAGTGATGTTGAATGTTCCATATTGACAGTTAGTAATCGATAAATATTTCCTTTTTTTTCTTTATATTCTGATATAGACAAATGGATATCTCTGACTTTTATTCTACTACTATCATTATCATTATTTTTGGTGCAACTTTTTGACCATGCAATAAGTCATGACTATGCATTGTTTTTCTAGCTTGTGCTTTTAGATACAACCATTTGGGACTGACTCTGACCCTACCCATCTTAGTGCAATGGTGAGGTGCAGCCTAGAAATTGGCAAGTTTCATGCCACCGTGACCACAAATGACGAAGGTAAGGGAACAGAACTGGAAATCCTTCTCAGAAGGAACCGATCCTCAAAGTATGATCTGGATAACTAAGATCATTTCAAGTGTTAGCATCCAGAATTGCACAAAACTTATCTCAGATGATTTATTATGTGAATGAACCAAAGAAGAGGGAATATCCTAAGTGACCTGTTCTAAATATATATATATGTACTTTGGTGGTACCCTTACCCTCAAAATGTTTTCCTAAAAATCCAAACAAAGTCAACCACATGAGGTTATAAACCATTTATTAGCATTCATTTTTCTGCATATACAGCCTACATGTAAACTTCACTCCCTGCCCTCATCTAAATATTGTGCCAATATATTTGTGCACACACCTTCACCAGAGGGCAATCAAGTCAATGACAACAGCATTTGCAGTGTATAATGCTGTAACTTGACTTACAATTGCAGTGCATAAGCTCCAACAAGGATTGAGGAGCAGGTTCCTAGTCAGATTGGATGGGAATGAGGCAAAAGTCTTGGTTCTATTTGATTCCTCTGGTGGTAGCAAGATTCCCATCCATTCCCAAACTTGATGGTACCCTCTGAAGCTGTGAAGAATGGCAGAGAAAGATATCGGTGGCACGATGTAAGGATAGATTGCTGTTTTGCTGTCAGTCAACTTAACGTAAAAACGTTTCAGCCTAAGGTCAATTGGAACTAGTCATCCAGTTCTGAAGTTGTTGTTGCAAGACTTGCATTGGCAGCATCTATATCAGATCAATGGCCTGAACACTTAGAGCAACATTCAAGTACTTTGTCTGGAAATCTTGACAGGTATGAGTTGGAACTTTTTTCTCTTGTTTGCATACTGCTATGCTCCCTACAAAACAAGTGGTGATCTTTGTATGAAAATGAGGGGTCAGCTGATCTCCACTCACAATCTACTACCACTGCTTTGATACATAACTTCTGTTGCTAAAATTGTTTTTATTTCCAGTGGGTTTGTGAATTCCCTACAGCATTCTACATGAACCACTTGGCCAGGGACAATAGATATGCCTGTCTTGCATTGTTTGTTGGCTCTGAGAATACTATCTCATCCTTTCTGGGTTAACTTTACAGGCAGTAGTTTGTCAGATGTTTGGATCATACGAAATACACACAGCCATCTCCATCTAGAACAAAGGTATCAAACAAGGTAATTCTTTTATACTTTTGATACATTTTGCATGTCGTAATATCTGTGAATATATTGCTTAAAGTGAATGAACACAAGATAATGATAATAAGAATAAAGATGCTGATAGTTGAATCAGTCAGACTACACACACATCCTGTATCTCAATGTCATAGTGTATTATTGATATTATTGAAATTACATAGTTGTGCTTACAGTTATCATACTTATCTATTTCAATTTATATCCTGTTGAGATGCGGGTACACCCATAGGAGCAGAGTGACACAAACTGCAAATGGACAGTGGCACCCCTATTACAAGTATCAGACATTAGGATATCCTCTGAAAAAGTGTTTTATAGTAGAGATTGATCCTGAAAACATGGGAAAAGACACTAAATATGTTGGATTGGTGTACATAGACCTTTTGATATTATTTAACACTATTACCCTGATCACATCACTCTAAAACATTGAAACTTTAGACTTTTGACCTTGAAAAAAAGTATGTTTTACTAAGTCCATGGAGTACAACTTTTAATACATGATGCAGAAAAATATCGGGACCAATAAAAACTATGAGACATTACTATTGCAATTTCTAGTGGGTTAGGCCTTTTTTTGTTAAATTAACTGGACTAAGAGAATCATCTGATTTTGAATGATATGTGGATCTAATTTCTACATACTCTGGCATCTTCTGGGTCATCTAGACCCAGAACTCATTTCAAGGATGAGAATAATATACATACATGAATGGTTCCTACTTGGGTACCACATGTTTTTAAAAGAAGTCACAAAAAAAATGACATTGTTTCACATTCTAGAGAGGTTATATACACTGATGGAGTGCTGTGGGAATGGCATTCTCTTACATTTTTAGGGGGGGGGTAGTGTTCCCTCACCATTGATATGCTACTAAAATCCGCTCTATGAACAATTCACTGATCAGAAGAATTGGCTAATATATGACCAAATACTCATTCTCTATGGCCTGAAAATATTTCTAAAGCTGATGAAATCTTAGAAGTTTTTTGGTTGGTTGGCTTTCAGCCACTTACCCCTACCCCTGATCTTGAGAGTACATGGCCCTACATTCCCTCATCTCTTCTTTTGACCCTATATCACTGGTTATATACAGTACTTATGAGTATTTGATCAGCCATTTTGCTTCTAAACGCTTGGTTTTTAGAGTTAAAAACAGGGAAATTATGCAAGAACAAAATATTTTGCAATCAACATAACAAAGGATACTTTTAGTCCTGTTTTGTGGTTCTGAACGCTAAATTCCTTGAAAATATTTTTTCATAGAATCAAATTGTTAAATGAAAGAAAAATTGTTTCTCCCTATCCTTCTAAAATCATGTTCAGAATTGATCAAGGAGATTTGAAAACTGGACTCACTTTGCCATATCAAAAGTCTCAATGCTACTAAGATAATGTAGATCCACAGTAATGACCTCTGCAATCTTAAAATAAAGTTTGTTTCTTCAAATACTCAAGAGTATTACTTCCTATAGAGTACTGCTCATAAGTATTTGAATAATCACAAAATTAGTTTTTCATTGCCCAATGTTACAGAGGCCATTATGGATTTTGAGCAGGGGAATCCAAATTAACTGACTAGTTTTGTATCCCTTCCAGAGAGCAAAGTGAGTTTGTTCTTTCAATCTCAATTCTGGACAAGGATAAGAAAAAACTTGCTCCATTTTCATTTAACAATATAATCTTATTCAGATAAAAAAACTAACAAATCATGACTACATTCATGCCTTGTTATATTGAATGTAAAAAATTTGTCCTTCATGCGTGATGTTCCTGTTCCTTACTCTCAAAACCAAGTGATAAGAAGCAAAATGTCTGTTCAAATACTTATGAAAAGTACTGTATGATAAAAAGAAAAAAGTAGTGAATTTATTGCAAAGCAACCATTCCTCCACATCCTTATAAGATTTTAAGTGATGGGAAGACTCTTCTTTTCAATAATGTCCAGTGAAGCGTTTGTGAGAGAGAAGAAAAATGAGTCAAGATGTTTACAATATGTATAACCTATCTCATAAGTTAATTGTAAAATATACATATATGTCTATGCTTATAAATTTCAGCATAGATCTCAAGTAAATTGGGTGTGGGATCTCTGCAACTAGAACATTTTAGATAAAAAAAATTTGAGGATTTTTTCTACAAAGGAGAAGAAATCTGGAATTAGTCAACTGTATGCACACACACAAACATATACACACACGCATTATATGCAGACACATATATGAAGTAATAACCATACTTTGATTTTCTACAGGTTAATGGGTATTTAAGTAAACTTCCCAGTGAATTAGATAAAAACTGGATTAGAAAGAGATGGAGAATAATCATAAGAGCACGAGAGGAATACCTGCTAAAATAATTATCTCAAAAGCAGTTGATAGTGATTTTGAATTGAACTGTGTTCCATCAAACTTTCTTTGTAGTAAAATTGCCCCGTCCCAATAAAAAGTCAAAAAAAGAAGAGATATAGAAATCACAGAACTATTGTATGTTTTAACCCCTTCAACCTATAAAAACTCATTCATAGAGTAAATGAGGCAAAGGGTAAAGTGATAAGCTGATAAACCTGTAAATAAGTGAAGGCATTTGTCAAGTATTGGTGGTTAGTAAGTCTTCCAGATGATTTACTGTGTTTGATTCTTACTGACTGCCCTAGTATTATGGATCTGCACAAGTCCAAATAAATACTTATTAATAAATACAGACACAATCAACTTAAAGCAAGAAAACTGTTGAAAGAATATAGATCAGAAAATCCTTTAAGATTTTGTTTCTGCAACTTCATAGAGTTCATTTGCGTTTGTAGACTGAATAACATGTTTTCCCTACAGGCCTCCTTGAATGAAGTAAATCATTACCATGTTCTGAAGGAATAATTCAAGAAATATCGAAACCAAAAGAATAATCTCACTAAATATATACATTAATCAATAAGAACACAAGAATTATTAAATAACCAATTCAAAAATAAAAGTCACTTTTGTTAGTTTAAAAGAAGAGCTATAAGTCACCCCAGATTGATGTACTGCCTTGAAATTTTTGCTTAAAGAGTAAAAATCATATGGTACTTTCCCACTTTGTTGCATCTGATATCAATAGAACCAAAATCTTTATGGCATTTAAAATATTATGAACAAAAAGCAAATCAAAAATTTCTTAAAGTATTTAAAGAAGGTTGAATAACTGCACATATTTTTAGTATAAAATATATTTTTTCTTCTGCCAACATTGTAAACAGTAAAACTGATTTATGTTATTCAGCTCACACAAATCCTGGAAGGTTTAGGGTTAAGCTAACATTGGATGAAAGGTTTAGTCTCCATTTTCTATCTCTATTGATTAAGGCCACAACTAGTGACATCACAGAATAAAGTGTTAGGAAAACGTCCAAGTCTCTAGAGGCTACTCCCCAGTTCTCTGATCACATGACCCCTGCCTAACTTTAATGGCTGAACCAGTAGCCATTCCTGTTATGAACATGTTTATTTTGAATTAAGCCATCTAAATGTTTGATTGTAATAGTGAAATGGGTTGATGAAGGCTCTGTCTTGTTGATGTAGAACGTGCAGCAGGCACTCTGAACCTTTGTCCTACTCCCAGAATACAGGAAATGAACACCACATAGAAAACCTACCCAGAGTCACATTCTGTTTGCTTTGTGTCTTGCCTCTTAGCAAACAGAAGCTCCAAAGTTTGTCTGCAAGACAAGATTATCCCATGACAACGGCCTGCACAGAGATGGAGAGAAGAAAGAGAATTCTCACAGAAGCTGCCACTTTGATATTTGTCAGTGCTAAACAAGGCTAAAACTTTTTGCATTTACAGCACGTAAAATGAATGATCTTACAACATGATCTTAAGGAAAATATATTATCTTTTTCTGTTTATTTATGTGTCTTGTTAGGACAGACACCTCTAGACTGAACAAACTGGTTTATAAACATTGTTTAAAACTTTCTTGACAAAACTATATAGAATATTAAAAAGAACAAAGAAATTGACCAACTTTTCAGGAATGTCATTGTCATCTCTATGTAAAATTAAAAATGTTAAAAGGATTTTTTCAACTTTTAATATGGCAGACATAAGCAGAGAATGTTATGTATTAAATAATTCATCCACATAGACATGTATAAGTACTTCACAAGAAAAGTTCATTGTGTAAATTGCAAACCATAGACAAATCAGAGTTTCTGAAAATGTGCATCTTTAAAATGCTGAAGGCAAATCACGTAAATTTATGTCAAACAGTGTATCTAGGTGTTTGATGGGTGCTGAATCAAAATTGCTGTCAGCTCATGTAAAAAATGGTTGACCATGCTTGAAAATTGAGAAATCTAAGATGGCCACCACTATGGAGATGAAAGCATTCATGTTCATATTCTTTTTTGATCAAAGAAATTAGAAACTGAAATGAAGGTTTTTTTGTAGATTTTCATATACAGGGATCCATTGTCATAATATGTTTCTAGATTCATTGTAAAGAAACTGTCAGAATGTTATATACATAGCAAAAATTGATGTCTTTAGTGACAAACAATTTGTCAACTAGTAAATTGTATATATTATTAAACCAAAGATTGTGAATAGACTTCCAATCACATCAAAAACTGACACGAATTGAACAAAAAATTACGAATGAAAAATCATTTTGTATTTTTTTCGAGGCGGATCCATTTACTCAAAAAATGCCAAATATGTAACTAACTAGCTTAGTACCTGTCAAATATGACAAGATCATTTACTCATGAATCGCCACTTTTGCCTGGGATCAGTGTATGTGTGAGCTCTGTCAAGGATTAAAGTGTTGCTCTCAAGCACTTCTCTCTAAAATTAGAATAAAGCATCATATTGAAAAGCATCACACACTTTTTTTTTGTTGAGAAAATAAAAACACCGGTCCGGTTGGTTACACAATAGAACCCGTCAAGGGACCAATGTCTTTCAGCAGCATGCTGTGTAGGGGCTGATCAATGAAATAAATCCATAAATTGGAAAGAGGGGTAATCAATGAGTGTTACATCCTTCTGATGGATGAGTGTTGCCTTTTGATGGATGTCCAAGAAGAATTTTCAAAAAACAAGAATGAATGTTGCCAGACACGAACTAAGCGACCAATTCAGTATAAACATACATTGTAAGTTGAATCCTACTGAAAAAACTTTTTTTTCTCAAGATAATGAGTGTATGTTTTATTTCTTAGCCCTCTACCTTCATTATTGTGACCTGTACACATGACATATGTAACCAGCCAGCCAGCTAGAATCACTTAAAAACTGAAGAAACCTATGTTGACAGTTTTGGTTGACAGTTTCAAATAAAAACCCTTATACACGCACACATGCGTGCAAGCTCCCGCACTTCCTTCCTCGTCTCTTTTACTCTCTCTTTTTCATGTTTTAATCGATGCCGCAACAAACTAGGTGCTGGTTTGGGGTTATTCATGTTTTCTGTAGTCTGGACAGGACATTGTAGAAACTTGGAATATTGCATACACACACTCTCCTCAGGGAGTAAGGAAAATGTTTTTTCTTTTGTTTTTTGAGACTATCCCCTAAAAAATAGGTTTCTATTGGGGACTTCAATTCACAGTGGAAGTTAATGCCAAATTGGTCCCTTAGTTTGTGTCCAGCTGCATTCACGCTTGTTCTTGAAAATTTGTATACAGCATAAAAAAGAAAAGTAACATTCACTGATCACCCCTTTTCCAATTTTTAATTAATTACCCTCTCAAGTGATTAACTGGACCTGCGATTTTGAAAAAAATCATGAATTTAAGATACAAGCCGTATTTTAAGTATTTTCATTAAGGTAACTTAATTTTACAACTACCAGTGCTTGATTTACAAGGTAAAAAGCAATATGTATTGATGGCGGAGGTTTATGATTTTCCCTGGAATGCTAGTTAATAACCACTTTCCACAAAAGATCAATATAATCACTGCTGTTAGATTTCGGTTATCCATGCGTTCTGACATTTATATGTATTTATGGATTTCTCAGGACTTTGCCTAGCATTTATAGTTCAAAAATTGAAATTTTCATTTTTATTGATCACCCCTTTTTCTAAATTTTTGATTGATCACCCCTAACATAGCACATATGGTTGGTGGTCACTTACAATTTCCCTTGGAATGCTAGTTTCACTTTTTACATTCTCTCTTCTCTGTCTTTTTCATTCTCTTTATGTATTTAGTAGAACAAAGAAGTATATTGACCTGCATGGTATACCGTCTATAAAAAATAAACATTTCAGTTGACAATGAACAAATCTTATACCAGCATACTACTGATATATGTACTCATCATCCATTTTCCTTTCATCGCACGTTCAAACTGCCTAGAGGCGTAACAAAATGTCGATTTCATTCGAGCCATTATTTTTCACAGCAGGGGTTGAAAAGATTGTCGTATTATGGAAATCAAAAAATAGAAAAATGGGATAGATTTAAAATATGCAATATTATTTAGTTTTCTTTGTCTTAAAAGGATTCAACGAACTTGAAAAAATGTCTTTTTTAAAAACCTCACTGGTGTTGGAATTCTAGCAGGTAATGAAAACAGAATAGTAATTCACACTTGCTTATATTTCAACAGATTTTCAGTAAGTATAGTAATGCTAACATGTGAATAGACAAAGGAATTGAGGAACTGGTTTTGTGAACTTCTGTAATTTTATCAACCAGTTCACACAAACCTGTGCAAACCCCTTGAATTCCATCACTGAATAAATCCACTCATATCATTTTATTCAATTCAAAATTCAGGGATAACGTGATGAAAAAATAGAAAAAAATCATTTGAATAATTACCATTCATGTAGATTATGCAGTACAAGAACCAAATATTTATTACTTTCTCTCATTTCTTGATTTTCAGGAAGTGGATTAAACTCATTTTCTAAATATGAATTGTTAATGACAAAGTCAGTTTTGTTTACAAGTATAATCTTAAAATTCCCTCCTAGCTTTCATCTCCATCAAAATATTCTCTTTATTTTCATTTTAACTCTTTTTAACAGTTTTTTTCCCAGTGATTCTATTCATATCTTTCCCTTTTTATAAGTTTTGAATATGGTTCATGTTTTTTCTTGGGGCATTCTTCTTATAAACATAACTTACAGTTATTTATTGTGTACATTATTTTATAAGATTTCTCTTTGGGATTTTTTTTAACTAACCTCACATTCTGACCTGACTTTGGAGAATACTTTAAAAAAATACCAAGTGAATAAAGTATCTGTGAGTGCATGCCCATTGAAAAGTGTCACACAGACACACATATATATATCAGTACAGTAGAAAAATATATGACCTTTGTTACAATATTATTGTTTTTAATTAGTTTGTTAATTTTCAAGTATGCAAAATATTAGATCACTATTTCAAATAAATGACCTACGCATCATTAAATGACTAAAAATGGTTTTGTTGTTCTTTACACTCCCAAGAAGTTTTCTAGATATTACATTGCATTAGATTTCCACCCCTGAGTATATTATCAACACAGGTATATAACTAAATAAAACATATTTATTCAACTGGGATAGAACATAACTTTGGGTATACTGCTAGCAAAGCAGTGAGTATTTACAAGTATGATTAAAATAATGAATTTTTCCAATCTGAGATCAATTAACATATTTACATAGGATTTTACACATAATTTCTTTGGGAAAAAATAACACCTTTGTTCATTGATAAACTTGTTTTTGCACCCATAACTGACTTGCAAATACCTGTGGTTCAGTTATAAGACTGTTGTGTTCTTTAGACCCTAACACCCACATTATAAAAATGGACTTCCATGTATTCCCATGTGTTTTGATAGGGAATAAATATCAGGATTAATGCAGGCATCTCTTTTGATGAGCATCATCTCTCTTCTGCAGCCATCTCCCTTTATCAATTTGAAGTAAGCTTTCTCTCAAAGCAGACAGTTTCTGGTCTTTATTAAACATATGCCTGTTTGTTTACAATGGATGAACTCATGAGAAACAACAAATTTTGTGAGCAGAGAGATAACTAATATGATCTGGCTGTTGTTGTGATCAAATCAGTTTTAACATGATACAGGTTTTCCCCATTATAATGCAGATCGTCATAGCAGGGTTTGCATTATATTACGGATGGATGATGGACCCCAGAATATTAATCTAGCTCCAAAATAGCTAGATCTAGCTCTAAGCAAGCTAAATTGACAACCGTGGTTATCATGTTTCAGTTGGCTTTCTTGGACCCCAACATCAGCATTATAATGATGGATGCCTGTAATATTGATGATGATGAGAATAACAATAATCTAACTGCAATTGAAGAAATCTCTGTTCTGTGTGAGTATGTTCTGTGATTATTCAATGACAGACAATTGTATAGAGTTGACGTATAAAAGGTAGTGCAGTGTCAAGTTTGAAGTTTTTTTTGGATAAGCAGTTCTCAAGAAAATCTACCAAAATTCTAAAAAATCAAAGATTATTGATCTTTCATCATAGTTTCTATAAGTTATCTCCCTTGACTCCTACTCTTTAGAATTATACAAATTTAGATATAAAATATCTTAATTGGTACCACAGAACAGACGTTACTGAAAAACTTTCAAGCTGTAGTTTTGTTCGATAGATGTGAAATTATTTTACAATTATTGTAGGTTCCTCTACACACCATAAAGTCACATAAACATGTATCTTTGGAATGGCTACTGCCCTAGTAATGATAAATAACAAAATAAGTAGTTATTTTTATATCAACCAGCAAGATAATCTTTAGAACAATTTTTTGATATTCTATGGTAGACTTATCCTTTTTATCAAAAATCAATATATACTCCATTACATTTTGGTCTCAAACAGAGTTGGATAATTCATTTAAAAAAAGAATAATTTTGTTGCTGGGAAATAATTTATTGTTTATTCTGTTCTAGCATTCTTTCAAAATTTTTGTAAAACAAAAGAGAAACCAAAAAAGACAAGTCATTCAATATTTTACCTGTAAAATGTTATATCTATGAAGGTAATTTGACAGTTACATATTATAAAAATAATGTCTTGCATACAGTAGGGAAGATAGGAAAAGAAATAAGCAAAGTATCTGCTCTTTACATTTTTGTATATTTGAAAAATTGATTCAGAAAACTTGAATGAAAAATGGATGAAAATGACATTGAATCATAAATTTAAAAAAAATTACATTTACTTATTTAAAACTCTATTTATTCATAATCTATAATATTATTCTGCTTTTTACTGAGAGAGGAGAGAAAAGAAAGTTCAATGAGATAAAAGAGAGAGGGTAGAAATAAGATGGTTTAATAAGATGGTAGGAAGGGAGATGAAGGAGAAGAAAAGTAGTTTATATTAGATTTGTTAGTGTAAAAATGACAGCTTCAACAGAAATAAAAGCGATGGAAGATTATTTTACTTATAACTCTTCATCATCGTCTGGAACATGCGTGAGGTTGTTCACCCCGTTTAAAAATATGCTGGCACCCTTACTGGAAATAAATAAAAGAAACTTTCCCGTGTAAGGGATACAACTTGATATTGACTGGAATACTTGACAGTTCTTCACCTTTTCTTATCCTTTTTTTTCAGAGATAGGCATATTCTTTATGATGATAAAACAAAATCATTTTTTTTACAGATTTCGTCATTCAACAACATGATGCCCCCAACTTTCAGGTGAGCATAATCAAAATCTTGGGTTAAATTAGCAATTCAAGTAAAAGTCAAACTTTTATGAACGTGCATGCTTTCTTTTTAGCATCAGGAATTTCCACTGTGTGATAAATAACTTATCTCGATAATTATCTCGACCATGTAGTCCAACAGCGATTCTGGTTAGCTTTGTTCTCCATATATCAGTTCAGTTTTGGTCAGCCTGTGAACATTCAACTTCACTTTATGCTGGTACTTTCTGTATAGATCCGCATTCTCTTATCTGGCTCCTTCAGACCAATCGGTAATACTGTTCAGGCTGTTTTTGGCATCCTCAGCCAGTCACTGCTTATCCATTTTTCTGATTCATTTTGTATCCTTCTCAGGACCTTGTATCTCTTCCTTTTGCTAATTTTGGCTTTCTTTATTTTGAAGAGCCTAGAAGTAGAATGGAATGTGAATCTTCTTTGTATCAATTCATATCCTATTTTTAAGGATCCTCTTTCAATTGCCTTTTCCAACATATTATATAGAATTACAAAGACTGTGGCCTTAGTCCCTAAGTTGTTTCCTAGTCGATCAACAGGATTCTGTAATCTGGCTACCTCAGATCCAAAATCTGGCATCTTCAGAGTGCCGTCTAGCTACTTTAACATTATTTACCTACATGGTCATCATGGGGTAAGAGATCCTACAGGAAATAAGCATTCAATTCCTAATAATTGAGGTTTTCCACTGCAACTGCATATTTGAATTATTCTGGTCATGCCTGCTCTACCATGTAATACTGCTCTAATCTCCATTGTCTCTACAATAAAGGTTCTTTCATGACCCTTCTTCCTCTTGTATTCTGCATTTTATATTTGTAGTATGTATGATTCTTCATCTCTTGCCACTTGGCATATCAAATAAATAATAATAGGAGTCCTCATCAAAATCCAATGCAGGTTATGGATCTTTTTCAGCACTGTGTGGCCACTGATATAGGTATAACTCCCGGTGTATTGATGAACTTTCATGGTTCATGAAACCCTTTTGTAGTCTGGCTGGATTTCTCATACTAATAACCTAGTCCTGGTGTCCATGGTAAGGCAATCTCACCAGACATACCAAAAGCTTTCACAGTTAAAATAACTTCTATTCCTGATTTCTTTGTGTCATTGACCAAGCCAGCTGCAAGTACAGCAGCTTTTCATCACAGCATAACAGCAAGACACCATGTGCCCAACCTTCCCGCACCTGTAACTGTGGATCTGTCCAGAGTAGCAATCCCTCGCTAAATGGCTGACATGATGGCATTTGTGACAGCAACTTGAGTGTGTTGCTCATCTATAACTTGGTCATGGTTCTAACCTCCTGATTTTTGCACTCGTAGATCATATGATGTAAGTTAACATTTTGATGGCAGTGACATTTGGGATCATCAGATCTGGCACATCTTGGAAAATTCATCCTCCTGTTTCTTGCTTACTGTAAGGAGGACGTCTTTTTTTTAGGAAATTTTTACGTTTTTGTTTTTCAGTTTTATCTCCAATCAAACTACTAAATTCTTGTTATATTACTGGTACTTTATTGTTTTTGCTTTCAGTTTTATTTCCAGCCAAGATTGTTGTTTCAGAATTGGTACTTTAGCACTTCTGTTTTCTCAGTTTTGTTTTCAACGTAACTCCTGAATTCCTGTTTTCCAGAATCATTCACTTTTGCAATATCGTTACTATCTGGAGTGATGCCTATTGTCTGTTTTGTTATCTTCAATAACTTTTTCCTTCAACAGACATTCTGTGTCATTATATTCCTCACTGAATTCTCCAATAATAACCTTATGAGACAAATTCTCAGCAGTGTCTCTTACTGCATGAGGAAATTCCTCATTGTTAACCACACATTCAAAGAGTTTATCTCCTGTTGCAAGTATGTTACTTAACTTACAACTTTTTATTATCAGCTGGGAAATATGTGAGTTTGTTCACCCCATTTAACAACATGCCAGCTCTCTTATCGGATGTAAATGAAACAAACTCTCCTCTTCGATATCAAGTTAAACATTTAACAAAATTAATCCATGTTTCTATAAAATCTAGCTGGGCAATGAAAATTGACAGGGAAGAAGAGGCGTGAGATAATGGATGATCTTGGGAAATCTGGACATTTTGTTCCCAATTTTCACCATTTCCAAGCATCTCAAGGACATATAAACATGGAAATATGATTCCTTTGTGATCATTTGGCTGCTTTTGTGCATGCATGTTTGTCTAAATGAGCGATTCAAAAACAACTAGCTGAGATTCCCAACATTACCCGGGGATAAATAAATTCTCACACACACCGGGCTCGCCCTTGCACATCCTCACATACAATTGAACATCATTTCATCATTGATGTTGTCAAATTTGAGTTTTGTTTTTCTTGTCAATGTAAGGAACCGCTAGTACTTTTATATTAATCTTATATCAATCTATTGGTATGCACCAGTGAGTGTGTGAAAAATCCACAGTTTAAAAACAATTAAACTGAGAAAAAAAATTATTTAACTAATACTTAACTAAGAAATTGAAACAGAATAAGAAAATTTCCCTCCAATCCTACCCAGTTTAGCCAAGTCTGCCAGACTGCCTGTCAGGCATAAAATTTCTTCTTGCCAACTTCATCATTAAAGTACTGACCCCAAAATTAATCATATAGTCCTCAAAAGTTCACACAGAATATGATAATTTTCTTCCAATCCCAACCATTGCAGCCAAGTATTGTTTTTTTTCTTTTTCTTACAGCTGTCTTTAAAAATGGCTAAAATCAGCTTTATTTTTCTATTTCCAACTCATCAAAGAAAATAACTATATACTGTGAATCCAGAACTGATTACTTTTATAAGCTTTCATATCATCAGATATAATTGGTTATCGTCGGTTTTATTGTCTAAATTAGAAGGAAATTGGTTGGATCCAGCCAAAAAATGGCTAATCCAGCTGGTCTGCTTTTTATCCATTCCCTCATCAACATTTCTACCAAAGTTTACATTGTGCTAAAATGCTGAAACTGAATATCGAAATTTTCTTCCTATCCCACCCAATGTAGTCTAGTATAGTTTATTATTGATGGCCGTAACTGTCTCTAAAAATGGCTGAAATCAGTTATATTGTTCCATCCAACTCATCAAAGAAAATAAATAGTGCTAAGAATCCATACCAAGTACAAAGATAAAAGTTTAAATGTCAAAAGTATAACTTAATTTCATATGATAAAAAAGTTTGATAATAGTTAATATTGAAAAATTGTCAATTAGATTTTTCAGTAATTCTTTGGAATAGGTTCATGAAAAATTTATGTAGATATTTTGCAAGGGAGGTAACTTTTCATTGGACACAAATAACGGCTGCTGCTACTTGACTATTGCATAAAAAATGGAAGAAAACTAAACATTTGAAACTGTATTTAACACCAAAAGATATTATTAAGGCTTACTATTTAGGGTTGAGGTTTGGATTGCAATTAACTACAGAAAAAAATAGATAATTTGTGATACCCTTGCATTGGCCATTCTTAAATGGCTAAAGATGGCTAGATATTTCTAGGTAGATTTAATTTCTCAGTAATGAAACAGATGAATATTTGAGAAATTAGAAGCATTAACCCAAAACCAACCCATCAAACTTAACTTCAGACCTACTTGCTAATTCTAACCCTAGACCTAACAACCAACTAAACTGATCACCAAACCTACCTACTAATCATACCTACTAACTCTGACCTATCGACTAACCCTAACTCTAAACTGATCAACTGACCCTAACAATGACCCTACATACTGAGCCGGGTATCTTTGCAAAAATACATCATGTAACCATTTTGATATAGGTCATCTCTGCATTGGCAATTCTAATTGGCTAAAAAAGGTTAGACTTTTATCATTGTTTAAATCAAAGAAGCCAATAAATATACACATGCATATTATAAGTGTGGCCCTTAGATAATTTCATTGGTCACCTTTAAAAATCAAATTTAACAATAATGTGGAGGAAATGGAAACCAGATAGTTACCAGGAAATTAATCTACCTAATAGTCATTTAAAGAAAAAAATCTTGCCACTTTTTGCCATACAAATGGCCACAAGATGCATCTTTGCAAAGATAGCCTCCTGAGCCTAACCCTAACTACATACCATGTTGACTCTAGGTAAATGGTTCTTTAGAATAAGAATAACGTTATCTAATCAATAGTAAAAATCTAGCCAATTTCAGCCATTCAAATTGGCAAAACAGCAGCAGCAGATCGTGTATAGCGTATATCTGGGTTATCTCCCTTGCAAAATATCTGAATTATTTTTCAATTAACTTGTTCCAAAGAATTACCCATATTTCTACTCCAGAAAATATGTATATGAATTTTTGTATCACGTATCAGTAGAGATTTGTATTATTAAACTTTTTCTAATAATGATCGCTGCTGTAAAGTCAAATTTTGTCAAGAATTAAATTAGGGAAAATAAGATAGTGAGTCACATTTTAGAAAAAACTAAATTAAGTATATTTGTTAAGTCATTTTTTGCCAAAACAATACACAGGGTTTAAAGGGTAATGGCTCTAAAAAATTTCATACATTGACTTAACATTTTATTATTTCTTTTCTCATCTGAGAACTGTTTATCTAAAATTAAAAACAAATACAATCTTTAAAATATCAAAAATACAACATTTTTCCCATTTTTTGTTACAGTTCATCATTTAAAAATTTGAAACATTGAGATAGGATTTTATTTGTATTTGTTGGATATTTACAGTTGGAAGCATACTATAGAATATGTAAAATACATTTTCTCATTTTTATACTATTTTTTTCTCATATAAAAACACTAATATTAGATTCTAAGGTATTCCAAACAGCATTTTCATAATATCATCTTACTGTATATTTTATTTTTAATTCAAGCAAAATTTAGTAATATTTGAAATACAACTATCTTCCATTGTTAGAACTACAACACTTTCCCACTCCATTATGTTTCTTTTAACGTAAGTATTTGTGCATTTTGTCTCCTTTCTTTTTTATTAAACAACAGAATCACAGATTTTATTTATTTTTTGAGTCATATTTTGTCAGCAGCAAATTTATTTTGGTATAGTTTTTGATTACTGTTTAAATTCTTATCAAAATTACTATATGTGAATTTTACATTCACTAACACCGTTTAAAACAGTTTCATTTAAGTTGGGACTTTAAATATATAGATATAAAAATACCCGTCTGTACATTATTTATCCCATTTTTTATGGGTATATACTAGTATAAATCATGAAACTGCAAACCTCAGCCATAAGTACACATCTTTTAAATAAATCAACAAAGTGATATTTTTGATAAAATAGGTTTCTACCAAACAGTTTGATTTGAATGAAGAATTAAAATTTGAAAAAATAGAATACATTCTTGATTTATTCAAAATGAAATACTTCGTTAACTAGCTAATTAAATTGCTGGGGTTGCAGTTGACAACAAAAGGTTTTTTATATACAGAAATATTTGAAAAAAAAACTAATTAAAGAAGCATTATTATGGTCAGAATTACTCGAAAAGTTCAGTTCATTCTTTAAAATAATTAAACAGTTCACATATGTGAAAGGTAATCATAAAATCCGGCCTCAAAGTTAATTTTTCCTTATAGACTTTGGTGAATTTTTAAAGTTTTTCAGTATTATTTCTTTTCAAAACTGATTCTTTTTTCATGTTTGTAATTTGACTCAGTTAAAAAACAGAAACAGTCAGGAAAATTAAACAATCAGGGTATCTCATTTGAGCTCTGACAGACGAACAGACAATAAATTTGCATACATCTGTCTTGAATGATGAGGTTTATTATGTACGGATCAGCAGTGAGGAGCCTAAGGCTATTTTATTTGGCAATTTATTTTTTAATAATGCAAATATCCTAATCCAACTCGAGCTGTTTTAATGAGTGATTAGACAAAGTCCTAATATTTTTTATGACATAATTGTCATTTCATAATAGGTAGGTAAATTAACCAATGAGATTTGTCAGTGACAAACAAACAGAAAAACTTTTGTACATGCCAGTTGATCAGCAAACAAACAGAAAAATGTGAGTGTAAGCTTATTCTATGGTCAGATCATTGAAGTTGGGAAAATTTCTTTAGCCACCAACCTAAAGGTGAGCCTTACTGAGATGGAACTTTTCCTCAAAAAATTGGTTACCATGAGACAAATCAATTTGTCATTTAGAGCTTCTTTTATATTGTTGTATCATCATCCTTTGAAGGTAGAGTTTCTCATTACTGCTGCACAGCAGGAATTTTACAACTAATCTTGATTATATGAGAATTGTAAAAATATACCATGCATTAATAATTAATTATTGACAAATATATGAATAATAAATAGAAAGTTTAAAGAAATAAGTAATTAATGATTTAGAATATTGCATGACCTAATGTGATTATTATGTTTATAATGATAAATCTTTGATCAGACAGAGTTTCAATATGACCTCACACACACACACACACACACACACACACACACACACACACACACACACACACACACACACACTATATATATATATATATATATATATATGTATATATATATATATGTATATATATATATATGTATATATATATATATGTATATATATATATATATATATATACACACACTCATATATATATATATATATATATATGTGTGTGTGTGTGTGTGTATACATATAGTTATATATATATAGTAATATATATATATATATATATATATATATATATATATATATATGTATATAGCAATAATATCTAGAAATATGTATATATAAGTATATGTATATATATATATATATATATATATATATATATAGTAATAATATCTAGTAATAAACATTTACACATAAATGTTTATGCATCTATTTATAACCATGTTCAATTGGCAATTTTAAAATATAAAAGATGAAAGTAATTTCCCTGAACATGTTTCTAGGTAATTAATATTTGACTACCAAACCAGAAGTGTGTTTGATGTTTTTAATATTTTGATATTTGTTCCTCTCATCTCAAAACACCCAAAACCATATTTCTTGTTTGGTAGTCAAATGTTTTGAAGATAATGAGAATAAACATTCAAATACTTGGAAACAATGCAACATTTCTGGTCATCAAATATTTATTTCTAACAAATATGTTTTTTTTACACTATTTTACATTAATATCAATATCACTCTTTCTCCACAGACACCCACACACACGCAAACAAACATGGACATCTGCAAGGGAGTGCAAGAGCCGCCCCACCGGTAAAGCACTACGACTCATTTACTCAACTTGTTTACAATATTAAACAGATATAAGCAATCTACTCAAAAAGGAGAGTAAAAGTTTCAGAATTTGTAAATTTATTTATTTTTACCATAAACAAACATGGGCATCCACTGGGGGTGCAAATAGGGCCTTGGCAATTCTGGATCAGGCCTTCTCACATAAGGTGGTGGGGATGAAAGTTGAAACCTTGTGGTCAATGAAGGATAATGTTGCTGTAAAATTGTTTTATATTACCACAACCTAATGTATCCATATAGAGAGATAGAATTATTCTCCACTGATGGCGGAGTGCTGCTAAAATATATTAAAAAAAAATCCTTTTGCCTCTCCAACTGAAAATAATATCCTTCGGCAGCCCTCTGGAAAACTGGCAGCAGATGTGCCCCCCTCCCCGCACAGATATACAGTTAGATACATAAGTTCCAATAGTAGTAAGTTGTTATTAGCTGTTCTTATTTATACAGTGCATGTTTGTCACAGATTCTTTCAACTATTCAGTTATTAGAGAAAAAATTGTTTAAAATAAGTACAAACCGATTCCCATGATAGGTAGCATTTAATAAATAAAACATGTCAAAACTTTCATTCATTCCAGTGATTATATAGAGAGTGACACAACAAATACTGGCAGTGTTGGAAAATATGAGACAATGATTTCAGTTGTATTTCAGCCTTGACTGGATTTGAACCATGCATCTGTATGCAAAGTGTCAGCTTTTCTTATTGCTGTCCAGTGACTTCAGTGTAACTTCTCCAATTAACTTGGATCATTTTATGCACTGACAAATTAAATATTTCAAAGTAAGAAAAAATGAACTTAAGGATTGGATACTAAATTTTGCAATTTTGACCAAAAAATTGTTTGAGCTAATTTCAGCTCTCGTTTGATATGTTGTGCATTGCATATGTGGGGAAAGGGATTATTAGTAGTCAGACATTATAGAACGGATTACAGATAGAATAGGTCTCTTGTACCCATCTTATGAATATATTATTGCAAGGATACTCAAGATAGCCAGCATACTCAAAATATTCATATCAAGCATGGCAAATCATTTGCACCTGCTTAATTATATTAGTCACTTTGAGGTGTGACTTCCACATTAGTTAAGCAAAAAAAAAATATTGGACCATGCATCCATGTGCAATTTATTAAACAAATTGAGATGCATGATGAAAAGTGGATACTTTACAACATGGAATGCAAGTTATTACAGATGAAGTGAAATGAACCCAAGCTTACTTTTTACTGGTCTTCATCCAAACAAGGTGATGCTGTGTATACGATGGTATTGGATTGGATTCCTCTACTATGAACTCTTTTTGGAGAAACAAACGATTGATTTTAAAATTTAGACCAAATTAGACCAATTGAAGGCAGCTATTGACAAGAGGGTCCACCCAGAATTTGTTAACAGAAAGGGTATAATATTCCATTGGGAAAATACTAATGATTGAACACAAAAAAATTGATACAGATTGGCTTGGAAGTTTTCACTCATCACCCTATTCATCAAGTACTGTACCTTTGGATTACCATTTATTCTGGTCTCTACAGGATTTTATTGAAAATATTTCAGTTCCCAAGAACAGTTCTTTACCAAGAAAGATAAAACGTTTTAGAAGAATGGAATTATCAGAGTCTAAAAAAAGACAGATGATAATGGAACAGAGTGGTTGATATAGTTTTCAATAAGGTTGGTGTTGACAATGAAAATTGTCATCCATTTTTACTGGATAAACCAAATGTGCATAGTTATTGATTTGAGCATTATTAAATGTAGTATTTGTGATTATCTGTGAAAGGAGGAAAGCCTCAAAATATTGAAGCACTGCAGTTGAGAAGTCATGCTTGGTAAAATTATGATGGAAATTACCTCCCTGCACAAGCATAACTGGCTTTTAATCGTAGCCCATATTTCAAATGATACATCTGGGGACATCCAAGAGAGATAAATGAAACAGTGTCAATGGACAATTAACAATTTACAATGCTGACTTTTATGATGAAATGCTGTCCAGCTTAATTTGCATCATAAAACCTTCTTTGAAACAACACAGTAAGACTAAGGCTGATCTGAGGAGCAAGGATGTTTAAGACTAAGTTTGCAATACATACCACCACAAATTTATAACCACGGCAAAGGGTAAATCTGTTGTAAAGCCTATAATAACCATTCAAGTAATAAAAGTAAATAGAATTTCTTCCATAAACTCCTTGTCTCTTGCGCCATAGGAAACAAATGTGGATACATGGGCCTGAATATTATCCAGCAGAGTAGTTAATGAACAAAATGGAACTTAGAATACTATAAGTACTGATTTTATAATCTTTTGATCCCTTGGAATCAGTTTACCTTTTCATCTTAGCTGTAAAGATTCTGTAATCAAATCAGATGTCTTCCATCTAAAAGCACAGCTTCCCTCTCACCATGCCTAAAATATAATCAACTGCACAAAATATAATCAGCTGCACAAAATATTATATAAACCTATTGGTAAGAATGATAACAGGTAAAAATTTCAAGATGGAACATAGATCTGAAATGGTTCAAATTAAATCTTCTCCAACAAGTTACTTCACCTCCCCTATTATAACAATGATAAGCATAAATACTTTACTATGGCCTAGATCAGTTGCTCTCAAACTTTATTGTACAACAACACACTAAGAATTGTACGTGACTTACACAGCAAACCAACTGTAAGAATGAAATGAATCAGGCAAAAATATTTCAGTAGTCAATGAAAGAAACTTTTACATCAACATAATGATATAAGGACTTATTATCTCTTTTATGAAACCATCAACCAAAACTGTCATAATAGGTTTCTTCAGTTTTCAAGTTTGGTGTGCTAGCTGACTATGTATCATGCACACAGGCCGCATAGCTAGAGGGTTAAAAATTCAGACATTTACTCCTTATATAAACAAAAAAAAATTTTTTGTTTTTTGAAAAATCTCCTTACATAGGTTTTTAGTGGAGGGTTTGATTTGCAATCCAAGTTCCTGCTAAATAGATTTTTTCAGTTTGAGTCCAGCAGCATTCGTGTTTGCTTTTTGAAAATTCAGACTTTTTCAGTGATCAGTATCCATCAAAAGCCAAGAGAAGTAACTTATTCATTGATCATCCTTTTTCCATTATTTTAATTGATCATCCCCAACACTGCATGCTACCGAAAGATGTTTTCAATTGAGCATTAAACCAGATCCATTTCTTTTATCTGTTGCTGAAAATATTGAGATCTCACAAAATCTAGGGGTAAAATCACTAGTTTGGCAACACTATGGCAGAGGCAGGACAGACATAATACCCATACTAGAGGCGTTAAAGTTTTTAAATACATATTTGCATTTTTGGAAAAATTTACACAGTATAATTGCAAGATACTTGCAGCTAACTGTTGTGCTATGGCACATAGTTTGAGAACCACTGACCCAGATGAATAAGAGCAGACTTTCAGGAGAAATATTTCTTGATTTGTAGCTAGTTTAGCTAATGAGCTTAAGGGGGGATTTTTAATTAGTTCTGAATGTTCACCGGAATATAACAAAGCAAAAATTGCTGGCCAGGTTTGGTCTGCAGGCAATAAAATTGTTGAACTAATGTTCTGTTTAAGAAATCAGGAAAAAAAGAAATTTCATCCCACTGGCTACCATCTTCCCTGCATTTTGTTCCAGCAACTACAAAAAGATCTTGAAGAGAAAGCAGCTTTTGCCCCAAAAAGACAATGTTCAATTTGATTTTTTTATTCTTATTGCTGCTTGTGCAAAAGTGAATTTTATTTCTTGATATTTAGCATTAAAATAACAGGAGCTAATCGGCACAAACCACACAGAAGTTGCAAAGGGTTTGTGCAGCATTTAGTGATTGGGGTAGGAGTTCAACAATTGATTTTTTTGTCTCTTCATGTAGAGTTTTATTTTTGGCCTGCTCTTTCTATTCTTCAAGTCAATCCACTCCCCATTGACCGATCAGAGGAAAAAGATTTGTTGCTGCTAACAGAAGACAGCGAAAAGTTTTTTAGGCAATTTTTTATAACAAGCAGCCATCTTAGAGGTGTACTCACATTTTGAGAGAACGCATAAAGTGCATTTAGATGTTTTTTTTAAGAGTAGCTTTTTTTTTTATCAAGATAAAGTGTTGCATCTCTTCTTATTATAGTCAAAGGAATAAAGCCTCTAGGCTTTGTGAAAATACTTATAAGAAAACCTGACAATTAGACTAATAGAAAAAGCTTGAACTTGGATTTTTCAAGATATCATAATGTTAAATTGATGAAAAAAACAGCCTATGTATCATGAAATGCCTCAAAAAATCCCAAAACATCTTTTTTAAAATTAAATTATGATAGATAATATCTGAACTTTCAGTGTAACAAAAAGTATACTGAATGGTTTGAAAGCATTTAACAAGCATAAAGATGTATTGAAAAAATGTTAAATATGTATTGTGTACAATGAATGTATAATACAAGTTATGATGAGTGTGAAATACTGAAACCAACAAAATCTCTTGGAAAAAAAAACCTCAGTCACACAAAGATCAATGGGAAGAGCAATGTTAGGAATAACCTTAACAGCATGGATTTGAGAGTAGACGAAGATGAAAAATTTCATTGGAGGATTAGGCAACAAAACTACAGATGGACTGGACATGTAGCAAGAAAGGATAATAGATAGTGCAAAAGGTTAGTAAGAAGAGATGAGACATAAGAGGAGAGATGAGATTGAAAGGTCTGCCGATAAGACATACCATGAATTAGCACAGTCACGGTCGGCATGGAAAGGACTGGGAAAAGCCTTTGTCTAGCAGTAGACCTATAATGCTGTGGCTGTTGATGATGTATATAAATGTGATGATATATGCATTATATATAATAGGTTACTCTAGAAGAAGATATATAAGTTTTTTTCTATCATATCATCCAGTTTTCCTGTGTTCTGTTCCATCGCCAGATATCTCAGCAAGGGTTTCGTCCCTTCATGGTTATGTCATAAGGGTTGGTGGAAGAAAGAATGTGTATGAGCATTCTAGAAGACCACTCTCCCATAACTGTCTAACATAGCAAGGTAGTTGCAGCAAAAGCTGTTACCCCTATAGACAACATTAACTTGACCCAATCATGTAATTCTGTGACATCAAAAGTTGTATATCTTTATGAATTGGGCAGGTAAAACTATTATGTTTTTGTTATTGGATTGCATTAGGGTTGCATTTTGACACCTACCGTGTCAGTATGCACTTAGAAAAGTTTGTCAAAATTGAAATGTTTTTGTTCATTGATTCTAACATCAAAGATTGATAAGAATGTTAAATGCAGAAAAGACTTATGCAGTTTGTAGCAAAGCATTGGGTATTTCCCCCACACTCTCAGTTTGGATCAGCTCAAGAAGTCACAGGCTATGAATCACCTGCCTAAAACAGAGATGGGATGACTTATTCCAATTCCTAGTGAAGCTAGTGTCAACAAGAGAAAAATAATTTTGTATATGTATGATGTGTCAAAGGACTTTGTCTCAGCCTTGTGAATGTAACACTCAACTGACATTAAATCCAGTATACTGCAACAGTATTTTAGATGAAATACAACAATAAACAATTGAATGCATTGAAATTGCAAAGTTTTGTGCTGGAGATTTCTTGCCAAACAATGATCCACGGTCGAGTAGACCATTTGACATTGATGAAGCGATCAAATGGAGACATTACTTGAGATTAATCAACACCATATGATGTGGGGAAATAGCCAACATATTCTAAAAATCCAAATTAAGTGTTGAAAATCATTTACAACCAACTACCACCCATACTGAAGGCCAGTCTTCATCTTAAGATGACGATGATGAGCTATGAGATAGGAAGAGAGTATTCTATTAAAAGTTCCTTTTGGAGAAGCAAATGATTGATTTGAACAAATATTACCAATTATACCAACTGAAGGCAGCAACTGATGAAAAGTATCTGGATTTAGTTAGCAGAAAAAGGCATGATACTCCATCAGGATAACACCAGAGAGCATGTTTCATTGATAATGATAATTGACTACAAAAGGCACCTAGTGCAGTTTTTTACTGAGAAAGATATGAAATTGCCACAAAGATGGGGGAGGGGGGAAATATCGGAACAAAACAGTAAATATTTTGTTTAAAAAAAGTTAATGTCAAGAATAATTTACTTTTAATTTTTTCTTGATGAAATTAATGAACTTTCTGACCAATGCAATATATATATGTAAATATTTATCTTTTCATATGACTATTTATCCTAACTTCCTTTCAGAAACCAACAAAACATTTCTGAATGCCATAACAGAGAAATTAAGAAGGTTGATGAACGGAAATTGAGAATGTTATAAAGTGGAAGTATACCAGCCAACAAAATATTATGAATGTCATTGAAAAAAATGTTGAAAACCAACAAAACTAATGATGAAAAAATGAAGGAAGAAATGGTGATGTTCTGAAGGAAGTTAAGATTTTTTTTCTTTTCTATTTTAGCTTTGTTTTTTCTTTCATAGAAAAGAGATAGGGAAAGATCAAAAAAAAAAACCAAAACAATTTATTTTCCAGATGCAGTTCCATTAATAAATATTAAGGATAGATAATCTCTTTATTAATGCCTTCTAAGCACTTATCTTGCTGTTATCGGTGCAATTATAGCTGTTGTTGTAACTGTTGGTTTATGGAAAGGGCGGTCCTTTTCTGCTGAATGAATGAACTAATCAGAATTGAGACACCATAAAGCTTTTATCGACCGTGTTATTCATTCATTTTGAAGAATTTTTTTCTTGAAAATGAACGCTTATGACAATAATGATTTGGATTGATGAGTCTGCTTTTCTGAACCCCATGATATATAGTGGGCAATTGTTCTTTCAACTTTGGGCATATTTTTGCAAAGTTCTCCCAATCTCTTCAATTGATGGAATAATTTGTTAAATCTCCCTATCTAATATGATAAGGATCTTTTGATAATGATATTAAAATTTTATCAATTATGGTCATTTTGAGGGAATGAATATGAGACATGATCACTTTTGTTTACAATTTTCTTATAAAGGTTATTGTAGTTTTTGTTTGGCAATCTTCTGTCATGCCACACACATTTAGATAGTAACCAATACAAAAACATAATTCCCAAAATGTGGGGGAAAAGATATACTTAGTAAATGGTCTTTTTGAATATTGTGGAGTTTAAAGAGTAAACAAAGTAATTTGAAAGTATTATATAGCAAAAAGAAGATTGAGCAAGCTGAACTTTAATACCCTTTATAGTGTAGTATTACTATTTCTTTGACTGGAAATAAAATTGTTTTATTGTTATACTATGATTACTTGTTTGATTGTTTCACCTCACTTCTTATAATATTCCATGGGCTAGAGGTGTAGGGTAGATAATTGTGCGTGGATTCACTCCGAAATTCAATCGGTTCTCACGCAGCCAATCATCCACCCCACACCGAACTCCATAGAAATTCATAGAGAATTTTTTGAGGAATCCTTTGAACAGTCATGAGCATTTACACAAATGTAATTGACAAAAAAATGAAAAAAATATCTTTTATTCAGAAAAGATTCCTGGATCCGTTCCCAAATTTAACCAACTCGCCCCATTGCCCACCCTTACACAAAATCTAATTGGAATTCATTCAGTACTTCTGACAATATCATGTGGTAAGTTAAACCAAAGGATGAACAGATGTGACCAAAAACTTATACCTCTTTTCAACTTCTTTGACAGAGGTAAATCAAGCAGAGGATATAATGCAACCAAGAAAAATAATTGTTTTACAAAAAGCTTATTATTTCAAAATCCATTCACTCGAGCAGCAAGAATATCAAGAAACTTTATGAAATGATTAAGACAGTTCAGTCCCAAAGTTACCCTGGAACCATGAACTAAAGAAACAAGAAATCGAGAGCAAGCTAGCTGTTTCTTGGAATCTACCCCTGGAAATATACACCTCGAATCATATTGTTTTCAATATACTTGGATAAGAGTGTTATAAGATTATTCTGAGATTTTTATATTCCTTCTGATGATAGACTGCAGCATTATAAACAATCTTTTGAAGCAAAGTTAAGCCATTTTTATCATCAACAAATTGAGATAGTATATTTTGGAGTCAAAACCCTTGGAAAAAAATATTCATATTTGGTGTATACATTTATATATATATAAATATTTCCTCAATTAAAAGTGGCCAATGAAATATTGTATAAGATTTGCAGCAGACTGAGTAATCAACCCCAAGAGATACATACTTTACTTATAATGCCTGGATTCTGTAGTGATAATCCTATGTTGATCAACTGACAAGTAACTACTAAATTTTTTTTGTATTAGAGTTAAAAAACAAAGAAAGAGAGCAAATAGAAGAAAGATATCAAGGTCAGGACTAGCCCTAAGGTTCCTTGTGCCCAGGGCAAGCAGCACTCTTTAAAGTAGCTAACCCCACCAAAAGCTTGCCAACCCAGAGTGATTCTTCACTTGATTTCTTCTTCTTTTGAGGATTTCATGAAGATTCGTTGTCCTAGGTAGATGTAATGGTCTACTGTTTTCAGCCCTGCGTGTTGAATTGTGATCATCTTTGTCCTCAACATGTTTGTTTTACTGAAGTTCATGTTGAGACCAACTTTCTTGCTTTCTACATTTAGTTCGTCTAGCATGTTTTGGAGATTCTCAGCCAAAAAGGACAATGTTATAAGTAAATCTGAGGTTTCTTAGGTAGTCACTAAATATTTTGATTCTTTCACTTTCCCAGAGGATCATCTTGTTGTATGTTGTGAAGAGTTTGGGTGAGCTAGTACACTTGGTATAGGGCATTGGTAGAGGTATACACTTTCTGAGTAGTTTCAAGTTCAACTCTGTTACCTAAAAGTAACTACATTTAAAATTTGGTCTGACATGAAAAAAATAAAACTGAATAGTAGATTCTAGTGATGTATTCTCATAGTCTGAGAGAGGAAATGCCCACTAAAAGTAACAAATTACAAAATGGTCAATATACATCTTATTCTAAGATCATTTACTACTACTATCAAACAAATATTTTTTTGCGAATTATGCTTCAACAAAATAGTTAAATGAAAAGTTACATAAGCTGATTAATATAAAGAGAAACTGTATTATTTAAACTGTGAAATAAGTCAAAAACCTTGATGATAGGTGAAACGTATTGTCTTATTAGGGGTTATCAAGACAGGAATTGGAAATGCTCTATCAAGAATATCACTGGAGAGAAAAAAAAAAGCATTACTACTTTTGATATTCACTCCTTCTCTTCAATACTTGGAAAGAAAAAATGAAATGTACTGATACAAGTTATCTCCCTTGGAAGTCATTAAAAAACCATATCAAGTAGGGTACTGTATATCCTTTTGTCATTTTCCTTTTATAAACTCAGGACATGTCATCCATTGTTTCTAAACAGTTTTATGGATTATTAACTTTTTTCTGTTTACTGGGAACAAATTCATCAAGAAGTAGAAAACTGATGAAAATAAGGAAAATATTAGACCACGCCATTATACTTCAATTTATGAATATTAAACACTGTGCATTATTCCTGGTTCTAATCTGTTTTGGCAAAGCTGGCTTTTTAGGTGGAAAATGATTCCCCAGGGTTTCCCTTAATACTGTGTCGTTTATCTACATAGATACTATCATAAGGAAATTGTTGGCACCAAAAATATTTCCGAGCATGGAAAATTACATATTTAGCCTGAGGATCTCAGAGTTAATTCTACTTATCTGTATTGAAAAGAAGGGTTGATATAAATAATAAAATTAGCCCTTTGATTGAAAAGTATGAGAAATGCAATATGTAATTGTGTGGATGTACAATGTATTTATATCTGTAAAAAAGAAGTACAATGTGTATCTATATCCATCAATCTGAATACGTATGCATCCTTATTTGAGGGTATGCGTATGAATCTGTTTGTATATATATATATATATATATATATATATACATATATATATATATATATATATATATATATATATATATATACATATATATATATATATATATATATATATATATATATATATATATATATATACACACACATACAAACAGAGTCACATATATGATTTGTGTATGTATATATATATACATATGTTGTATTTATGTATTTCTATGTACAAATACCCAGAGAAAATAATACTACACAAGAACGAAGAATAAGTAAAAAAAAAAAGACTGCATAATGTTAAAAGATTTTGAATTATACAGGTGGGGCACTCTTTGTGCAGTCATTTTATGCTTGTAAAATCCATGATGCTAATATGATACCAACATTGATAGGATGGATTTAATATCTGAAATTCTCAAATGTACCATACTCAAATATTGGTTTACTGTGTATTTCAGCACATCAGATGACATTTGAAATATCCCAAAAACACCTCATCAATTGTTGGTTGTCCTACAGGCCAGATACAAAAACAGTCACTATATAATACCATAAATATTCAGACAGAAATTGTGAAGGTGACTTTATATGCTGAAATATATGGTAATTTTAAAATGGTTAAAGCATTCCACCTGAAAACACTTTAAAATCCAAATTATCAGTAATTTTTTTTATAGTAATTGTTGAAACGTTTATAGTTTAAATTGAATGAATTGATTTTTCCCCTTGGATCTCACTTGATAAACTATTAGAGAAGTAGATCAAACATTCATTTTATTTTTCAAAATTGTTACTTCTTGGATCAACTTTGGTGATCCAAGGAGAAAAGAATAAGATAAAGTGGAAGGGGTATCTCAATGATCTATGACTCTAAAGAACTGGCAACATTACTTAGAATTTATAAATTGTCATTCTTCTGAATACCTCCAAAGCTTTAATGTAAGTGAATTATTTCTCTAGAAATTTTCCTTGCAGAATATGTTAGATAGCTCTACAAGGCTTAAGTCAAACATTTCTGCAAGAAGAGCTGTTTCTACTATACGTATAAATGAAGGCTAGTATTGATATTTTGTTTGTCTGGAAGAAAAGCTTATTCGATGAATGAAAAAAATTTTTTTTTTGTTTGGGCTTGAATATTTTTGTAAGAGAATAGTAATATCAAAGGTATTTTGTAAAAAGTACCCATATGAGCAGTACTTCAAAAAATCCCCCTTCAGTCTTCCATGAAACCACTAATTTGTTGAAATGAGTTAATATGTTAGAAATCAAAAACTAATGGACATTAAAAATCTCATTTAAGAACAATTTAACCTCATCACTAAGGAAATGTCCCTCGGGGTGACTCTTTTAACATTTCAAGCCTCTACGAAGAGAGTAATTCAGAAATGTTTTTTTTCTTTCCTTTATTTCATTTTCTTATTTTTTACTATTGTAATGAAAGCCCATGAAGCAGAGATCAAATAAAAGTGACCCTCATCACTCTAATGAAAAAAGTACTATTTGAAATGAAAAAATACTATACAAAAATCAAGCCTTTTACCTCTTACCTCTTCATGAAATAAAAAAAAAATGTTGCTTTTTGGGAGTTCCTTCATTATGATATTAAAATGGTGATGTGAAATGGTTTTCACTCACTAAAATTCATCATCATCAGTCTTTCAATGCCTGTTGTTGGACATAGACTTTCCCCAGGATTCACCACACTTCTCTATCATGGGCGTCATGGAGACAGTACTTTTTGAATTTGTCTATCTCATCTCTCCATTTAATATTCTGCCAGCCACGGTTGCGCATGTGATCTCAGGGGATCCTTGTCATCAGTCGCGATGCCCATCGGTTGTCCACCATTCTTGCAACATGGCCAGCCCACTGCCATTTGAGATTTTTAATGGATTCTACGATGTCCCTGACTCTTGTCTTTTCCCGGATGTAGTGTGCTGTCTTGTGGTCTCTCCATGTGAGGCCTAGCATAATTCTTTCATGTGCATGTTGCATGGTGCTCAATTTGCAGATCTATCTCTTGGTTAGGTTCCATGTTTCAGTTCCATAAGTGACTATTGAGAGGACAATTGATCACACTGCATTGTAGGAAATAACTAGGGAGATTTGCCTGGTTCTTCAAAGAATGTTTAATAAAGTTTTTAAATAGTGAATATTCAAAAAAAATTAAAGCAAGATATTGTTCTGCTGTGAGTGTGATAGTAGTAAATAATAAAAACATAAGTGTATTCTCTCTTACATTAAAAAGTTCATCAATTTAAAATATGAATAAGAACTATGTTGACCTTCTGTCCCAATTTATATTCATTAATTTTTAGATAAAGGAAAGACGAGTGTAATAGTCTGCAAAGAATCTTCAAATATTAACAATACAAGAATCATAACTGCATAACTACAATATAAAGAGTAGTCACAGTGTTTTAATGGATATCATTTGCTTATTGGATGAAGATCCGAGAATGCTGATCAAATTATCATAAACATCTCTTTATTATGATAAGTATTCAGTTAGCAAAATGTCTAACTCATCCTTCTTCAATGAAAAAACACAATCTCATCATAAGAAATTTCATTTTGCATAAAGCAAGTGATTGGCTCATGAAAATGAAAAGCCAGGCAAGCTGAACTTCGGCACCATTTAAAGTAGTTTGAGACATTATAAAATCCAAAACTCAAATGGCAATGGGCAGGTCATGTTGCAAGAATGAAAGACAAGCGATGGACATAACGACTCACAACATGGATCCCTAGGGATCACATGTGCAACCGAGGCTGGTAGAATACTAGATGGGGAAATAAACTAGACAAATTCAGAAAGTATAGGCCCCGCAACGCCCACAATAGAGAAGTGTGGTGAATCCTGGGGAAGGTCTATGTCCAACAACAAAAGACTGATGATGATGATGATGATTATCTTATCTACTTATTTCTATTTTGCAGAGAGAAATATAAATACGCAGCAATATATATTGGTGCCATACTATTCTGATTCATATTAAATATCAATAATTTGAATTGCAATACATTAATTTAAAGAGCTTGTCACGAGTCATGAGAATTTCCTTTGCCAATAGTTGAAAACTGTCGAACAAAACAAAGTAAGTTTCTTCACTTTTCAAGTGATTCTGGCTGGCAAGATATCTATTTATTCAATTATGTATCACACAGGCTATACCAGTTGAGCTAGAGGGCAAAAATTCCAAACGTTTACTTCTTAGTATGTCTAAAAAACGTTTTTTGTCTTTTGAACCCTTCCCCAAATAAGTTTTTGAGAGGCTCAACTAGCAATGTGAGTTTGTTCTTAATTTGTCCCTCATTTTATGTCTGGCAGCATTCATGGGCGTTGTTTCGGAAATCCAAACTTTTTAGTGATCCAAGAAAAAGCGAGAGAAGGAACTTATTCATTGACCTCCCCTTTTTCCAATTTATCAATTGATCACCCCCAACACCGCAAGCTGCCAAAAGACGTTGATCATGTGACAGTTTCTTTTGAGTGACACACCAGATCTGCTTTTCTTGGATTCACCTCAACAGTATTCAACAGTCAGATATTCTTGAAAAATCTTACTTCACCTCAAGGAATTTTCTTATTTTGACTGCTCTTATTCTATTTAACTTATTCAGTTTCCCATTTTTTCATTAATATTTGGGGAATCTTACTATCTCAGACACATGACAGGCACCACGTAGTATTCAGGGCTCTGGGCAACTGCCAATGTACTCAAGGTAGCAGGCCAGATCAACCCCTAACAAAAGTACACCTGAGGTTGAATTGGGCTAGCCTCTTTTATACCCTGGGATATATTCTAGGCTAGTCCAGTTTATACTCTGGATATAAAACTGGCTAGTCTATTTCATACCCAGCTAGGCCAGATTATACCCTGGGGTATAAAGCAGACTAGTTGTATGAAGCCTGTGTATATGTTAGTGCTATATACATGTATGTGTGTGCATATATGACATATTTGAATGTGTATGTGTGTAAATGTGTATGTTGCATGTGTGTATTTAGTATGTATGTATAAGGGTACATATGCAGCATGTGTATATATGCACTTGTATTTGTCACATGCTTACATGCATGCATTTAATTATGTAGCATGTCTGTATGTAGTATATGTGTGTTTGTGGCTTGTATATGTATGAGTGTGTTTACATATGTAATATGTGGTATGCATGTGTGTATTGTGTGTATGTGGCAGTTATTGGGAAAAATTAAGAATTTACTGGAAAGAAAATATATCAAAAGATTCATATACACATAGTCAGATACAGTGACCACCAGTTTAATGGATCCTGATATAACGTTTTTCTGATTTAGCAGACACTTGATTGAGCTCATTATATCAAATTTTCAGATATTTTTTATCTCAAGAATATATCAGTGTACTTCAAAGTTGTAATCAGTGTTTGTTTGCTCATCATTCATTGTAGGTTCGCTATCTCATCCTGCTCTTCCATAGTAATCTCAAATAAAAACATTTTTGAAAAGTTTCCCTGTATTTTGTCCTGTTTTTTTACTTTTAAATGGTCAAAGGAATTTTCTTTCAAATTTTCATTTTCATTTTTGCTTTTTGAAAATGAAAAATAGATATTTTGAAACAACGACTATATAGATCCATATGCATAACACAAATTGAAAAATATCTTTTTGACAAAAAGGTTTTCGACGAAACGTTAGAACACAGTTTCATCCACCCTAAAAAATTTGGCAATGATTGTTATCATTCTCTTAAATTATTTCTTGAAGTCAGCAGAAAAATACAGATGCAGCATCCTGGTTGGCATTCACTACTTCTATTGTTTTAACATTTTTCATTCCAGCTCTAGTTTCAAATTTTTCAAATCACCCCTTTCTCAATATGAATTTCCGCTTTATATTTTGTTATCAGTGCACACAGATGGATCCAGAGTGAAAAATGATTTAGTTGATATTAAATAATGAAATGGAGAGATCAGTCTCTTCATTTTGAAACCGTGTTAATCTAATTTATGCTGCATATATAAAGAGATGATTATAATTGATTTAATCATGTTAATCAAAACTCGCAGTGAAAACAAAACCACTTTATTTAAGGGTTACCTGGTGTGTGAACTCAATTAGTTTGCACCAGTAATTAAGTAATTGAAATTGCACACACAGTTTATAAGATTGACTTCAGTGTAATCTGAGCAAGGGGGTGTATGAAATAGTCATAAACTTGACTAGCCCAGAATATAACCGGAGTATAAAACAGGGTAGCCCACATTGACCACCAGTAGCGTTTGGGCTGGGCATATTTTTTTTGGTTGTTACACCGGTACCCTGGACAGGCCCTGTATTTTTAGGAATCGTTGGAGAAAGGCTTCTACAGGAAAGCCTTATAGTAGATGAATGGTTCTAAAATAAGTTGATCTGTATGTACAAAGAACTCAACATAATTGTGAACTTTTGGACGCATTTTTGCTTTCTATAAAAAAAAAATATAAGAAAAGAAATGAATGCAATGACAAATAGATTGAGACATGACATAGCAGCCATTAAGTGAATCACCTTTGTATCTTCTGTAATGCTGACACGACTAAAACAACTGATTCTTTGTTGTTTGTTCGGATCAGTGATCATGGTTACAGTGATTCACTTCTTTATTTTTGTGACTTTATACTAGATTTTAAAAAAAGTTGTTTTTAATGCATACCTAAAGTCTCCTAATCTCAATGTTCTTCAATTATTGGACTCTAAAAATGACCCTAAAATAAAAATCTATGTATTGATACTGTATTATCAACCAAACTACATAAAGTGTATGTCATGGGGAAAGGGAATGTGACATTCAAAATTAAATTTCTGCACATTCTATTCTTCCTTCATCTTCTCTAGGCAGTCATTTGCCTCCTGCCTCCAGCCCCTCCAGTATGAAAACACCTAACCCACCCAATGTAAAAGGTGGAAAGAAGACAGGCAAGAGATCATTATGTTGAACGGTAAAACTATTTATGTTATCACTTAATTCATTTAAGAATCTAAATAAAAGGACAATCTTTTGTTTTGTCACCAGAAATCGTAGATTATTTTGAGTGGGTGAAACAAATTATGGACCAATTGAAAATATACAATTGGCGATAATTAGAAAATATTTTCTAATTCAATTTCATTAATTTGATATTCAATTTTAATAATTGATTTTTAATGACAGGACTTGTAATTTTTGGTCGGTTGTAAGCCAGTTTAGATTTAAAAAATTGAAGGTAGCCACAGTCATCATTTGTAGTTGTGGGTCATTCTATTGTAAGCAGTTGTCATGTTAGTTGCTGGAGTTGTGTAATTCACGATAAACACATAATGTGGCACTGGTATACTAAAAAAAATTGAAAAATTCACTGTTACCACAAGTCTCTTTGTTAGACACTGTACATTATGGCCAATGTGTTCTTCAACCTCTCTTGGGTGTGTCATTCATCTTATAGCTGGTTCTAAATGATGTTGATGTTGAATAAATATTAGTGTGACTGATCAAAGACTCCTGTAGACTTAAGTAATTCAGTTGTCAGTCTAAAAAGATCAGCTGCAGACACTGATAAACATTTATACTAAAACATGGTAATTTTCCCTAAATATGCACATAAAACTGATATTTCTATTTTTTAGCTTGGGGGGAAAACCTTGGCTGTTTTAATTTCAAAATACCTATGTATGTTAAAGACTAAAAAAGAAACAAAAAACGAAAAATCAATCATCAGGCCCATTGATAGGTGAAAAATAACATCATCAATGTTTTAGTTATGTAGGAGAAAAATTAGCAAATATGTTTACATACTCAGTACATTCAGCTGGATATTTTCAGAGTGATAACTAGATTGCCATTGTCTGCAGGAATCTTGGGCACTCAGGTCAATAACAATTTATAAGAGAGGAAAAAATCCAACTGGAATAACGATATCCTTAAGTAAAGCCACAGAAAGTATCAGCCAAAATAAGAAGACACTGATAACAGGAGCAAGGATGAAAATACTAGTCTGAATGATTTACGGAATTCATTTCTTGTATCATTTTGTGACGGAAAGGACATTATGATAAGTGCAGATGAGACAATTACAAATAGTGTACCCACAAAAAATTATCTTACTAAACCCTTCTACAGAATGCAAAAATATGAAGGAACACATTTATAGAAAAAAAATTCACGTGTACATGACTAAATATATACATGTAAGATAAAATGATTATAAACAGAGCTGTTAGCGAGAAACAATAATTTATCCTAGTCTGAAGTGGTTAGATTTGGCATTTTTGCCTCTCAAGGTGAGATTCTTTGGCATTGACATAATGGACAGACTTTCTGGTAGTATGAATAATGATAAGATATCTTCAAGACATGCCAGAGAAAATGCAATAAAGAGGTCAGTATTGACTATTGTGAAGGCTTTTATTAAACACTTAAAAGGGCCAAACTGGGATTATTGCCAAGGCTTTTTATTCACCAAAGAACAGGTTTATTTCCATGGAAGCTTTTTACATCATTCTGCGTTTTTTGACTGAATAAGATAAAGACTCGTTGCCCCCGATTAGGTACGATTTATCACTGCTGCTTCAGTATTGCCGATTAAGCGACACCATTTCAGCATAGTCCTTTTCAGCATTAGACCACTCAGACTTGAGACCTTCCAGTGCAAGTATATAGTTTCAAAAACCAGTATATTGTTTCAAGAGCAAGTTTGCGAAATTTACTCAGTCCACCATTGAACACTCTGTGAGTAATTTGTGCTAAAGTCCGTGATTTTTGCCATAGTTTTTTTTTTTAAAAACAGAATAGATAGAAAAATTCTTTTTAAATCAAAATATTGAAAAATTTATGAGAGGAAAATTTTTGAATATCAAAAACAATACTATATACTTGTCCTAACATTTAGCTATGACTAATTCTAATTTCTATAACATTATGCAGACAAATTTAAAAAATCTACAAGAAAAATCATTATAAGATTAAAAATCTTTATTGCAGAACAAAGTAAAAAAGCCAGATTAAAAAAGCAATGTAAAAAAGTAAAACAAGCCCAACATTACATTCATTGACAATTGTTTGGAAAAACATTTTTTTTTCTTTGCTTAATCAATTGATGTATTCAATTCATCATTTCCCAATCAATCTTAAAGCAGCATATCTCAGCTAAGAATAGAAGTTAATAACTGAAATAAGAACCTTCAGAATCTACACATTTTCACCAGCAAGAAACAGTACATTCATTTTGCAAGCAAAGATTTCCGGGGCCCTGGAACCAATGAATTATCCAAAGGCATTTTCAACTGATGCTTGGTTGTCGAATACCTTCCCTTGCAGGAATGCTTGAAAAAGTGCTAATCGATCAGGGAGAGGTTGGATGAGTAAGCAGGGTGAGTTAGAGTTCTGTATCTTAATTTGTTCAATTTCCCTAGGGTTATTTTTTTCTTCATTCAGGGTCATTTACATGGTATGTTAAGCTTTTTTGATTTTATAGTTTGGTAAAAATGTCAAACAATTGTTGAAAAGTAAATGTTTACTTCTTTTGCAACTTTTCAAGTTGTTTTGTGTGTCCCCACCTTAATAATGATCTTCAATTGGATGTTGTCAATCACAATCCATGTCTTCAAGGCTCTCTCATCTCTGTTTCAAAATTTTGGGATCCAATGTTCAGCTGTACTTTTGCTGATGGTTCGCTGGCCTAACACTTGGTTTTTATTGTGAGTAGTTTTCAATAGTTTATGGTCCCTTTTTGAACTCAAAAAAATTGTTGCTAGTTTTTCTATGAACTTGATAGGCAAAATGGATGACTTTGGATGTTAAGTGTACATTTCATCCAATTATGACCATAATCATATATATATATATATATATATATATATATATATATATATATATATATATATATATATATATATATACACATAAAAATCATTAAATCATTGTGGAAGGTTGGGCCACACTGCCAGGTAGAAGTGATTGAATTTTGGGGTGGATCCAAGAATTTCTTCTTGATTAAGAGGTATTCATGTATTTTTTTCGACAAAACTTTCTGTATTCATTTGTGTCTGTCAAAACAATATATCCAAAAGTCATCCTTGGATTTCAATGAAATTTTGTGGAAGTGTAAGGCATGAGGTAAAAAACAAGTAACTAAATTTGGGGGATCAAGAAATTTGTTTTCGATTGGAAGATATATTTTGTTTTTGTTTTCCTTACATTTCTTTATTCACTTCTGTCTGTCCACATGATATTTCCAAAAGCGCTCGATGCAATTCAATGAAATTATGCGGAAGAGTAAGGGCAGAACTGATCAAATTTTGGGGCAGATTCAAGGATTTGTTTTTGATCAATTGAAATTTTTTTTTGGTTTTTCATACATCTCTGTATTCACTCCTGTCTGTCCTCACAGTATCTCCAAAGGTTCTCCATGAATGTCAATGAAATTTTAGATATAATTTTATCAAAATCTGAAGAGTTTCATGATTCTTTAGTTTCTATATATATCATTGATTATCATCATTGGAAGATAAGTACATTGTACATCCCGAGTTGTCCATTTTAAATTTCAGAATGGCTGCCCTTAAAGTTCATTGAAAAACTGGCCACAGGTTTCTTTTAATTATGATGCGATCTAGTAGCCAAAGTTGTACACCCAAACAAACCCAAATTTCCACTTTCTGATGGACTATAACATGATTATTTTTTCAGTTTACATAGTTTCTGTGATGTTTTGACTTTCACTGAAGAAGATCAATCCAGTAAAGTTATAATGAGTAGGTGAATCAATTAGTCAAATTAATTAGCATAATTTGAGGTATTGTTCTAGAGTAAATATTAGGTTAAGATATTATTTCATATTTCTGCTACCCTACTATCCTGTTCATCTGATGTTTCGCATATTTATATAGGAAGTTGAAATCTTCACACAGAATGCACAGGCTGATAATTGTAAGACTTACATATCTGGATTTCTCCTACTGATATCTATCAGGCCACCTGTCAGATCTAGTTAACCCCAAAATATGAAGTGGTCCCAGTTCTTGGGCTACTAATACTGCTACTACAGATAGAAACCAAAATATGGCAAAAAAGAGATTAATTTATTTTTTTGCTGATAATTCAAAAAAAAGTTTTGTTTTGCTGATACTTTCAACAAAATGCTATCTTGTGGCACTTAAACAGCAGAGGTGAAGTGGTCATGCTAAACAGGGCATAGAACTTAAACACTGGACTGGCACTGACTAACTCAGCCTTCCCACACTCCCCCACCCCAACACACCATGTCCCTTTTCTTCTTTTAAAGTTCCTTGTTCTGGGAGTAATTTGCTTGGGGCTGTGGCTGACACCACCAACAAAGACGGCTGATCTCATTTGAGCAGAGGTTGAAGCTCAATCATTTTCAATAAGAATAAATAGTTCAACCGTAAAACTGAGATAGATAAAGAGCGAAAAGCAGAAAAAAAGAGTGAAAGAAAGGAAAACAGGGAGAAAAAGTGGCAGAAAGAAAGAAAGAAAGAAGAAAGAATGAACAATAACAAAATTTAGGGACAGTTGGAGCAAAAAGAAAGAAAAAAGACTAACAAGAAAGGAAAAGAGAAAGAGTAGAAGAGAAGAGAAGAAAGAGGAACAAAGGGAGAAAAAAAAGGAAACATTATTCAATGTGATCAAGACCCCCTCTATTTGATTCTTTAACAGACCACGTTGAACCATTGATTAATTCAGATGTAAGATGGAATCAATGTTTGCTGAACAGAGATCAGTAGAGATCAATGTCCAGTGGACCCAGATCAGAGAATACCAACCATTTGTAAGTTTTCACAATACACATATTGCTTTACTGACATTCACAGTCAAACACGAAAGATCAACTGCAGTCAAAACTTTTAAGTGAGTGTTTGTAGGTTAGAATCTTAGAAAATAAAAGAAGAAGTCATCTAGCCGTAACACTCATGTTAGACCCATGTGAATGGACATATGTACATGTGTGTATGCTTAGCGTATTAATCTGTTGCATCCAAGACATGATGGGAAAGACTCTTTATTGTTGAAAATACCTGCCTGCTTTAAAATAATGACATTTCTCTTAATAAACATTTTTAAATTTGAAAATAAAATATTTTCCAATATTTTTGAGCTCATCTAAAAAAATAGACATTCTAATTTGACAACATGCATGATTTCACAAGGCAAAAAGTGATACGTGCAAGAGGCAAATGATATTGATGAGACAGGAGATGAGAAAAATCTCTTCTCCTTTACTCAGGACAAATAACAAAAGTCACCAGAGATAATTTCTGGTCATTTCAAAAAAAATCTTTTAAGTTTTAGGCCACAATTTACTATGAAATTGAAATTAGGCAGAGAGGTAAATCTTTCTATAGCAAATGTCATATACAAAGGAGTTGACCTCTGAGGTCATTTGAGATCACCAGAGGTCACTTCTACTCATTTCTAGCTAATTTCCAGAAATTATATCAAAGGTAACAGGTTTAGCAAGGTTGACTTTTGAGGTCATTTAAGGTCACCAGAGGTCATATTTGGTTATTTCTTCTCATTTTCCAAATTTCACTTCTATGTAACTGGAGTTTGGCATGTGGAAAATCTTTTCTTGGCAAAGGTCATAGGCAAAGCAGTATTGATCTCAGAGATCATTTGAGGTTACCTTAGATCATTTTTTGTTATTTCTAGCCAATTTTCCCAGTTGTTAGCCACAATTTTTCACCTATAAATTGAAATTTGTCATAAAGGTAAATAAGTATTTTGAAATGTGATTTTGACACCAGTACATTAGAGGTCACCATACATCATTTCTGGTCGTTTCTAGTGGATTTTCTGAGGCCCCAATTTTGCGCTGAGGAAGCAGAAATTTTGCATATGGGTATATCTTCACATGGCAAAACTTATAGGCAATATAAAGTTGATGCTGGAAGTTACCTGAGGTCATTTCTATGAACGGTAACAAGGCACAAGGCGATTCTCTCAAGAACGTAGACTTTTACTTGAGTTCTCCATGCTTTTTCCATGGACAGCTCTATATTGGATTTTGGTGTTGGATGCCCAATCAACCTTTCCATTCTTCTTCATACTGTTACCCAATGGGAGAAACACTTATATTGTATATCCAGAAGCCCTGTCAAACTAAGCAATAATATCATTTGTTGCTTTTTGTGCACCAGGATATTTTCTCCCCCACAGCTATTTTTCCATGTATACATTGTGTAAAAATCGTTTTTTCATTTGCTGTGTTGTATAAGAAGAAGTATATCAAAGAATATAGTTTTCCTGCTGGGCTATATTGTAAGTTATTTTTCCCACAGGCAATGTCAGTTATCCCTGGTAGTAATCTAATAAATGTAAAATTGAGACAAAGCACCACTAATTTTGCAAACAAAGAGGATTATAGCCTAGAACCAGTTGGATCTGTTGATACTTTTTTAAAAGTTTTCAAATCATTGACTATTCTGTTTAATGAGGATTTGTATGAATCATTATCTAATCATACCAATCACTATTATAAGCCAGAAAACTGAGCAAATGTTATGCTATGTCCAATGAACTGGCATTATGAATAGGGGATTGTCTACTTAAGCTTGACATGGACGAGTTTCACTATAGTCCTCAAAATACCAGTGCAGACCTTTCATCTTATATCCAGCATATATGGTATGTTTCTAATTATGATTTCATAGGGATTTCCAGTTTTAGGAAACAATATCTTATATATTGATTGGGAACCAGGGATACAGTTGACTTTTTAAAGAAAGACTATTTTTATGGCCAAATGCTAAGTTTGAATTTGAAGAAAGTGTCGCTATTTCAAGTACTATTAACATCAATTATTTATTCTGCATACCATTGTCAGAAAGAATGGAATAAATCTGATTTAATGAATTTTTTTTTGATTTTGTGTAGAGAATGTTCTTATTCATTGTTTAAAACGTGACCTTCCGTTTATCATATGCAATAAAGTTAGAAATAGAAGTAAAGTTAAAGAAAGGAGAATTTACTTTATTTAGTTATTTAAAGTTTTAATTGTCAAACTCCAGTACAAAGTAAAAACAACAAGAACAACAAGAACATTCCACATCAATATCAGGGGTGTAAACTGATGCGTGAAACCCATATTAAAGTAATGCAATTTGAACTGGTGGTCAATTGATTGCCAGAAGGCTGTCTTGCTGATTGAGCTAAAATGACAAGTCTTCAATATTAACAAAAGCATGGGCTTATTTATTTCTAATAGATAGAAACATTTAAGAAAAAAAATATAGTTTTATGATATTCAATGTATTTTATATTCAATATAAAAGTTTCAATAATCATCTTGAGTCAGAATAGAAGTTGGAGTAGAGTTTGACCCTGCTGCAGCCAGGCCTGTTCTTGTGAAGTTTGAAGCTAAGATTTTCAAAATGTGCTGACATACGATTAACGTGGCTGATCTGTATTGATGCTTGTGCAAAAATCTCTTGCGATTTTCAGCAAACAAAAAAAATACCAACATCAAAATTAGAATAAGAGTTTATGGTAGTCAGAATAAACCAACTGCTGCTTATAAGCTGAAATCATTCAGTTAAGAGAGAATTAGGCTTAAGATTTAAAGGTCTTCAGTTCAATCCCTGGTTTTGGCATCAGTCAAGTCATATTTCATGTGAATGATTATCTGGTTGGTTGATCTGATATTTTTTCAATGGTTGTCTTTGTTTGAATATTCATAAACAGAAATGATAACCTAAAATAGACCAGTTAGGAGAGAGCTCGACTGAAGATCTGAAGGTCCCCGGTTCAATACCTAGTTTTACTGCCAACATCAAAGAGTATTTTATGCAAATGCTATTTTAGTTTAGTTTAAAACCACTTTTCTTGTTTGATGCTTATTGCTGCCGTCTCACATTAATTAAGCTCAAAGTGACTGAAGTGTAATGATTGAATCTGCTTGAAACAGAAAAACCAACATTTTATAAGAACAGATTACAGTTCAGACTGATAAACTTTTACACCTAAACTGATTCTCTTTTTTTAAGATCAAAGAAATAAGACTTTTGAAAAGATAAATACGTTTCACTCCTAGTGTGTTTCACCCTCAATTCAATCTACAGGATCCTCTAAAATAATATGATATACTAATGGTACATATCAGTGGTTGGGAGGAGTTGATTTACGATGCTAGAATTATCACAATTTTGTCTTATAAATTGAATCTATCAGTCATTGTTACACCATTTTGGTTTTATAGCCTTCAGACATATTTTTCATAAAATACTGCAGCAAAGAGTTTTAATTAAAAACCAAATCAAAGATTAGAGGAAAAGTATTATTGTTCTCATTATAGTCATGAGAATATGAAAAAAAAGTCAAAATCTGTTCAAGATATTTTACGGTATTAGTAAAAAGTCAAGAACTATTATTATTTTCTTTTCACTAGTATTTCTTTTATCTTAATTTGAATTGCTTTCCATTGCAACTTGGTGTACAGTGAGGATCAGAAATATATAATGATAGATAAAAGACATGCAGTTCATTGAGAGCTTATGTTTTATTTCTGATCAGTGCTATTTGCTCAAGGCCATAGTCTGACAGCCTGCGTTGTTGTGATGAAAAGTAGCTAAAATTAAGATGAAAAAAATACTAGTTAAAAAAATAATGATTATTGTTGACAATGCTTCATTTCATAAAATGAAATAATGACTTTGCTGCAACCAATGCTACGAGTGTTAAAAACAATGTCAAGAAAAGTTTGGTGCTGCTTGGTATCAGTACAAAAACAAGAAAATCCAATTAGTCCTAAAAAGAAGATAATACAATCAATACATCTTTCTGATAGTCATTTATGTCGCTGAAAACATTGAATCTAACTAAGAGACTGACCTGCATACTGAGAATCATGCAACATGCACAAGACAGAATCATGCTGAACATCATATGAAGGGACCATGACAGCACAGTATATCAAGGAAGAAGCAAGAATCCAGACATCAACAGAAACCATTAAGAAACTTAAATGGCAATGGGCTGGTCATGTTACAAGAATGGCCAACAACCAATTGACATCACAATGTGGATCCTCAAAGATCAAATGCTAACCAAGGCCAGCAGAGTATAAGATGGTGAGACGAACTGGACAGGTTTAGAAAGCATTGGCTCCGTGACACCCATAATAGTGAGGTGTGGCAAATCCTAGGGAAGATGTATGTCCAATGATAGACATTAAAAGACTGATGATGATGATAATGTATTGAATTATTGAACTGTTTTCCAAAGGTTTTCTCAATGATGAACAATAATTTTAGTTCACACTTGAAACAACACAAAGATTGAGTAATTGTTCACATATCATGATTAATGTGATACTACAGGAATGATGCATGAATAAACAACTTTATTATTAATGAGTATGTTAAGTTATATATACATATAGCATGTTTGTATATATATACATATATATATATATATATATATATATATATATATATATATATATATATATATACTGAGTGTTGTTTTTAGAAGAGTTTCATATATATATCTATATCTATATCTACATATATATATAGTCTGTGCAAGGGTTTCATGCGCCCCTAGTTGTACTCTGTACCAGGTTGTCTCAAACTAAGGGTCACAACTCTGTTTAGGTTGTATAAAGATTACTGGGGATCATATAGATTATAGTTGCGGTGGGGTGGGGCTTCACAAAAACATCAAGAGGGATAAATGTTCAAAGAGCAAAATGATAAAAAATATGCTGACGAATTGAAAGAGCAGTCAAACGATGCTGTGGGTCAGAGATGAATCTATCAAATTAGCAATGAGTAACTTATTGAAAGAAACATAGAATGTTCAAAATCTACGATATAAGTATAAAATTTATCGGCGTGCTGTACATCTGTGTGAATTATTGTACAATGTTTTATAATTGATGCAGTGCAAGAATACTACATGAACAATGAACATTCTCACACAAAAAAGAAACTTTTTATCATCCTTTATTCTACTTATGGCCTATCTTGGTCAAGTCATCAAATCCATTGGCACTGAAGGATTTACTATCTTCCATATACTAAGATTTGTACTGAGAGAAATAGCTAACAGTGATCATCACAATACAAACTTTGTTGATCAGTATATCAATAATTGGTATATCCGACTCCATGTATGCTGTTTGAATGAATTCCATTAACTAATTATAGTGGTTTAGAATTGTTGTATTCTGCTCAAGAAGTCATGGTAAATTTGGCTTGTTTACCAACTGAGTATTATTAGTCACGGTAGTAGCGGTTGTTTACATACTGGATGAATAGGAATGTGTATATTTATTATGAGCCCTATTCCTAATAGGTATCAGTATCAAATGTAATTGTAGAAATAGTGGTTGTATGTTTCAGTCAAGAAATTTATTAACAAATATTTGAATAAACTCCATTTACATATCATAGGGGTATAAAAATATTGTATTCTGCTCAGAAAGTCAGAGTAAATTTGGCTTATCTATCAATTGAGTAGCAGTAGTAGTAGTGGTTTGTATATTATAATTCCTCTTCCTAATAGGTATCAGAATTAAACATAGAAGGAGAAATAGTGGTTGTACATTTCAGATAAAGAATTTATTAACAAATATTCATGTAATGATATGGTGAATAAACATTTTATGTATGAAATAAAAAAAACGGATTGTGAACATACATAATGAAATCGTTCATAAGCTTAGAATTTGTCGTAGTAAATTTATAAATGGAATTTGGCATTTTCATCAATAATATCAGAGAAGAAATCTTTTGAATGAATTGTTCTGAGTTTGAATGGAGGAATGTTCTTTGGAAGTTCAGGGTCGTAACAATAGTCGTTGGTTCAAAAGTTAGTGTCTGAAGAAGGAGGATAAAACTTACTTGCTTCATGGTTGGTTTTTGTGTGAATAAATGTGCACACGTGTTAGAGCAATATTTTCATATGAGACATAAAGATATCCACGCCAAACATGAGTGAGAATAATTGTTGCATGTTTGAAATCACTAGTACAAGAGAGAAAGGCTCTTGATGATGCTTTTTGCAAGTGGTATGACGTCAACTTTGTTTCTAAAGCAACGAGGGAATAATCTGTATTTTTACGAAAAGAGACCCTGATAAAAATTAACTGGTCTCAACTCTTGACTAATTTGTTCCCTTCAAATATTTACTTTCCTTGCCTCAGCCACTGTAAATGTTTTTACAAATTCTTCTAAATTCATATCATACCCCAGTTTTCCTCAATAGAAAATAAGTCCACGGAATTGATTCCACATTGATCATAGGTTTTGATGAGGTCAAAAGAAAACTCCTCTCACAACTTGTGATGGTAACTGGCAGAGTTAGAAGAATTCTTAGAGCAATTATAAAATTTGGCACAGAGTCTACTAATCTTTTGGAAAAAAATGAATTAAATAATATCATTTGGGGAACTCCCTGCTGTAATTTCCCCTGCATCTGCTTTCAAATCTGTCAATCCAAAAGCATTGATGTCAGAATGTCCATTGTATTTTAGAGCTGAAGCCAATTTTTGCCAATATTTGAACATCTTGCCCATCCTTCCACAAAATTTCATAGAAATTCATTCATTACTTTCAGAGATATCATGTGGAGAGACATAATATCTTGGCAATATCATGTGGTTTGGACTTAAAATAACGACCTAGGGGTGATAAATGTGCATGGATCCGATCCAAAATTTAATCAGTTCTTCCATAGGAAACTTTTCACTCTTCCTCAAAATCTGAAATTTATCAAGAACTTATGGGGATATCTTGCAGACAGGGAAAAATTGGCAATATTATATGATTTTGACATATAACTGCAAGGTAGGGGATATATTAGGACGTGGACCAGCTCCAAAAACTGAATAGTTCATCTATGGCATATGGTCCACCCTTCCACAAAATATAATAGGAAATCATTGAGAAACTTCTGAGACATTGTGCAGAAAGTCATGAAATTCTTCCCAAATTATGTGGTTAGGACATGGATCCGCTCCAAAGTTTAATCATTTCTCTAGTTCCCTATTATCCACCCTCCAAAGAATTTCATAGAAATTCACTGAAAATTTTTTTAGATATTGTGTGGACAGGGATGACAGCATACAGAAAGGTAATTGGGGAAAAAAAAAACAGGAAAATATCTCTCGATCAGGAAAAAAATCTTGGATCTGTCCCCTAAATTTTACCACCACTTTTTCACCCAATTGCCCACCCATCCACTAAATTGAATTTTATTCAGCACTTTCGGAGATATCGTATGGGCAGACAAACCAATAGACAAACAAACAAATGAACAAGTGAATAAACGGGTGAAAAATCGAACTGATGCAAACAAAAACATACACCCTTTTTCAACTTCATTGACAGAAGTGATTAAAAACGAATGTCATATTGTAAAAAGACCCCCCTTCTAAACTTGGAAATTTCTTTTTTATATAATCGACTCTTTTCCGAAGCTAACAAATGTCTTATTGATTAAGAGCTCAAGAAATATAATATATATCTATCATCTGCAAAAATCAATCTCATCAAAATATTTCTCAATTTTTTTTATATCGACTAAAGTGTGCATGAAGATATTCTTATGAAACAATGTATAAACCACTTACTTTGCTGTCTCCTGCGTAAAACAAGGACCTTTCTTTCCTAAATTCTCACTATTAACTGATTTCTCTGCCAAAAAATACAACAGACAACTAGCACCAGTTGAAATTTTCCTTTATGGTCCCTTACCCACTCTGGTCAAATGGCATGGTCATTCTGAGATTTCATTAATTTGAAAAGTGGGACATGGTGGAATCTTCAATCACAACTATTATCTTGTCTCCCAATGGTTTGAATCACTTTATACATATGTATGACAAGCAAAAAAGAGAAAAATAAAAACTTCCTTGTGAAGTAAATGTCTTGCGATTCAATTATTGACTCCAAGTACATTCATTATCAAAAGTTAATACTTTTTTTCCAGGCAACTTTTGATGGAACAACCTTTCATTGGATCTAAAATTTTGAATTAGTACGATGAAGTTGATTTGTACATGAGTAAAATGCAATGATTTTTTTCAATTTGAAGTGCGCCCCTAAGACCTTAGCACCCTTAGGTGGTCACTAAATATGGCCCAATGGACAAGCCGGCCATATATATATATATATATATATATATATATATATATATATATCACACAATACAAATCAGGGATGCAAAATAATGAAAAATAATATTATTTACTACAATATGCAATGCATGATGGGTTTATTTCATAAATTGCTCAATACATTCAACTTTAAACATTAGATTAGAGCTTTAAATAAAATGGAATGAGGATTCACTACACAAGCACATTCATATTTCTGCCCTGTTAGGGCTTCTTCAGGTGACTGATTTGGATTATTTTAGATTCCTATCGGGGATATTTTGGGGGTATGTGTCTATTATTCTAGGTATTCTTTTATTTTATTTGTTTTAGTTTAGTGGTTGGCTATTGCTTGCTGTTTTTATGTTTTATTTGATGGGGATGCATGTCTGTTGATGGTTATAAATTACAAACCAAGGAGTATCGAATGAGAGTTTTCATTATCAGTAAGATTGTTGTTCTATCTGTATTTTTGTGGTATGTTTTCTTTCTGAGAGAATTTCATTCCCACTTAAATCTATTTCCTAATGTTAGGGATCCTTTTATATGACCTTAGTGGATGATTTGATTATATTAGGTTTGATCTATTTCTTCATGTCTGAGGTAATTATGTTGATTGGATTGTCCCTTAAGATGGTCATGTGAATAAGATATCTATGTAAGTTATTTTTAGTATATCTATGTGTGTGTTATTGAGTTATGTTTTTTGATAGAAATTTTGTGCAGTACCTGCATTTCAACACTATTTCATTTCTTCTGTTTAATAATTCTGTTTTTTGTTCTATTGGCAAAGCTAAGAATTTCTAATTCCTCATTCAGGCATAGGTGGCCTGGAGTTACAATATTTTGGCTTGTGTTTGCTTGTTTTGTTATTTTCTATTTTACTTTAGGTTTGAGATTACTATCAATCAGTTTCTAATAATATGTTGACAGTGATGTACTACTTTTATATTTTTATATTTTTCGTTTATCAAAGATGATATATGGTTAGCTGATCTAAGTTTAAAGGGTACTCCCAATATTCCTGTAGAGTATTCTACTTCTAAGGTTTAGTTAACATCAATAGTTATTCCCTGATCCTGATAATGGTCAGAAGTATTGGCGTAATGGAAGATCTCATACTTGCATTTATAGCATTCATTTGTTATGATGACAAGACATAAGACATAGGGCAACATCATAATGTAAAATTACTATAATGCTAATTATGAAAGTGATTGAAATAAAAAACGATAAACATTTATAGTTTTTACTTGATCCTAATAATAGTCAGAAGTATTGTCAAAAATGCTAGATCTCAAGTATATGGATGATTCTTACTCTCACTCAATCAAACCAAGTTCTCTTGTATGTGAACAAAATATAGCAATAATTTTTTTTTCAAATCTCTTTCACAACAGTCTTCAATCGAACTTGTATTAATGTAGATTCACTGTCCAAATACCTATCAAATATACATATATACACACATTCTATGCCACAGATACACACAAACAATGATATTCTAGCTCATGAGACTTTTAGGTGGCACAGATTTTTCCCATAATCACAAAAACCAAGAGATAGAGAGTTTGGATCACCAACCAAGCAATTCAAAAGCAAATTGAACCAGATCTAATTAGATCTGAGCAATAAAAATCACACTTCTCCTGACTTATAGACTTGCTGAAGAAGCTAATTCAGCTTGGTCAATCATGATGAATAAAAACATTATTTGTTTGAAACATCAATCAGTACTTTTTTCACTCAACAGTGCCACTATTTTTAATATCTTTAGATTTAATTTTCCTTGCTTCCTGATTCGTTTTGAATCAGGTCTATTTGAAGTAGATCCTGGATTTTGTAAGCTGTAGCAGCAAAGGTTTTTCCTTTTATTTATAGATTTATATGTTATAAAGAAAGTCTGGTTTTTAGAATTTGCAAGCCTGAGTTTATTTCAATATTACCAATATCAACTGGCAGCTATATATAATTTTGTGACCTAATTACCAAACTCTATATAAGTGGTATGTTGTACATTTTCATGCCAAGTTCTTTTTCAAACTTCACTTATTTTCAATACATGCAAATTTAATTATTTATGATTAGACAATCGTAACATTTATAACAGTCTAAAAAAACAAAACAAAATCAAATGCCTAGAATTAACATCAAGTATTTAGGTATACCCACACACTCATGTGTATATACATATATATATATATATATATATATATATATATATATATGTTCAAAGAGGGAATTGAACCTCCTACAAAAGTGGTTATGCAACAGACAAAGAGTACCAAGATTATTTTACTCAAACAGGATCTGCTCATTTTTGGTATTGAAAAAACATTAATGAATATCATTTATCTTGATCAGGACTTGGTTCTTGGTACTTGAAAATTTGATTTTGAGACTTTAAAGGAAAATATTTTTTTTAACTTTTCATTTACCTTGTCATGCCATCTGACATTCTGTTGGCCCCAATTTCTCAGTTTGATGTTCATTCTTTTAGTTAGGTTCTATGTTTCAGCTCCATAGGTGACTATCAGGAGGATGCATTAGTTGTATACCCTTCTTTTTAGGACAAGTGGGATTTCCTTGTTCTTGTACCAATACCAAAAAAGACCATGCTGAACACTTCTTGATATAGTTTTTACACTAGTAGCATTCTTTACAAAAACTTAGTCTACTGATTCTAAACTATGAAAGTATACACACATAAATACACATTTTGTGTACATGGATGGATGAATGAATGGCTTGGCTTTGCAGACACAGATTAGGGTTTCCTTGAATGACAGGGCTATGTATGCGAAATAAGCTGCCTGTCTGCACGATGAAATTTTGAATAGAAATGGAGGTAAGAATAAGGTTGTGTCTGGAAGCTAACAATTTCTGGAATTCAGACAGAAACTCTTGAAATGTTAGTGACTCATCTCAAAATTGCAGATTAAAAACAAATTGGTTGTATTTTTTCTACGTAACCAGTGAGCTGATAATCGAGTGCACTATTAGGAGTTTAAGAAGTTAAATTCTGCCCATTACATACATGATATAAATGAAATAAGTTGAAGTGTAAAAGTTCCAGGGCATGTTTAATGAACAAAGAAGAGAGCGTAGAAAATTATGTTATTAATTCTATGTTTATTCTCATCTTTAGAGAAAATGAAGTTGATTTCATCAGTATTTTGATGTTTATTAATAACATTGGGAATCATTTGGATATAAAAATGGAAATTTATACAAACCTAATAAAACTTTTGTGTTTATTTATTGAACATTGATTACTTGTAAGCAAATTTAACAGGGTAACTTCAATCCGTTCAAGTAAATTAAATCCAAGCTGATATGATTAAATTTCTGCTGTTTCTTCTTAACCCTATAAACATAAACAAAATCCACTATTCTTCTACAAGTATTTATAAAACACTGTATAATATTTATTTTTTGAATATATGAATCTAATTCAGCAGTTTCAAAATACTTGGCATTTGACATTCATGCATTGTGATAATGTAAAAGATTTACTCTGAAACTAATTGGATCTTTCAAATATTGTTTCATCTAAACATACTGCTTTGATAAAGCCAAAAGGCAGATCATGTTAGTCTGATAAATTTTAAATCTATATATGATTATTGTTATCTTTCCTTTATTGACAACTAAATTCATAAAGGTTTGGTCAGTCACATAATAGAAATTGTCACATGATCACATCTTTTGACAGCATGCTGGATGTTACTTCTCTTGCCTTTTGTTATGTAGTGATAGAAAAAATTCTGAATTTGAAAAAGAACTGTTAATGCTGCTGGACACAAATTGGAGGATCAATCTGGCATAAGCTTAAGTTGCAAATTGAACTCAACATTACAGAACTATTCAGGGTGGAGTTGAAAAACAAAACAAAAGAGACTTCTTTTGAAGAAATGGTAAGGAGTAAATGTTTAAATTTTCAGCCCTCTAGCCCTATTGATGCAGCATGCATGCATGATACATCCATACATGAATACATGTCAGCTGGACCAACTTGAAAATTGAAGAAAACTACATTGACAGTTTCAGAGACACTTTTGGCTGTTAGCTTCAACCATGTGTGTGTGTGTGTGTGTGTGTGTGTGTGTGTGTCAGTTTGATTTCGTTTGCAAGGCATGACATATTGTGCAAGCCATGAATAAAATCAGTCCAAGTAAAGCAGAAAGCACCCAAAGAGTGCAAGTCTTGGTAACTGTTAAAGAATAGGAGAGAGAAAGGTGGTGGAGGGATTTCGTTTGCTATAAAGGGTTGGATATCAGGTGGCTTCATGCCATTCTTTTCAAATACATTCACTAAGCACCCACTTCTTCCCGTTCCACCTTCTTTCTTATGTCTTCCTGTAGGCTCATTAACAGATGTACCCAGACAACCTGTCTGGTGCTCAAAGCCTCCTCCACTTTCTACCCAACAAACATATCATTCAGAGTAGCAACATTTGTTTAACTTAAGTAAACTGAGAGCGGATGCATTTCCAAAATGTTTTCATGAGATTCGACTTAGGAAAATGTTTATATGTTACACAGTAGGCCAATTCAAAGAAAGTCCTATGAATGCAGATTTTTTAATCATATAACTATTCCGTATGAAATTTATTTCTTACATCAGATTTAATATTTTATTTTAACAAACTCATTGAGCAACAAGTTATGTTGCTTTTGAAAGACATTTTATTTAATCTGTTGAGATGAGATTACAGCAAGCTTTTGTCACCAATGCTGGCCTAATGCAGGTAATGGTATACAACATATTTAATTATTCAAATTCAAAAACAGCAGCATCTACGACTTGAGGTTGTCTTCTATGCAACTTGGGTCTTATGACACTAACTTCCATTCAAGTGCAGACCAAAGATGGGATATTTGCTAATTGCCACACAGGGAGACATAAACATACATATCCATATATGTGGGTCAGAAGACAGAGCTTGAATGAAAAATATTTGTTTAATAATGCACTCATCAGCACTTGACGACTTGAAGGAAATTTTATGTTTTGAAATATGATAGATTGAAAAAGTTGCTGTTAGACAATTTAGTGATCTTATTTCTTAATTCTGTTGGTGTTGACTTACCATTTACTCTTTGGTAGTCTGTTTGTTGGTCACAGTTTCTATTTTGTTATTTTATCTCCTCTCTGATCAATGATATACCCTGCCAGATTTATAGTCATCATTTTGCTTGGTGTGTGCAAAACATTAGTTGCATCGATTATCATTTCTATCTCGTTTCTTTGTAACTTGAATGTTGATAATCACACTCCAAGTGATAATAAGAACGCATTGGATGCAGTGTAATATTTGGATTTTTGTTTCTCTAGAGCAGGGTATGTATTTTTCAAACCAATAAGTTTTAAACAACCTTACTTTTATATTCTATTTATAATTACTATCTCTTGGGGCTGGTAGGTTGTGTACCAGATGTTCAAAGTTTCCATCTTGTTTTTTCTCTCTCACATTTGGCCCTATAAGATTTCTGACATTTTGTTTTGGAACAAGACCATCTCTTAGAGTTGATAGGATGTTATAAACATGTTTTGAATTCAATGAAAGGCAAAAACTCAGGTTAAACTATTGAGTTATATTGAATATGAAATTGTTCTACTTTTCACCTATAAAAGATGAATAGAATGAAAGTGAAAAAACATCATGTTTTTATAGATGACTCACTAAACATGTTTTCAACAAGGTTTCAACAATAATTCACTCTAAAACAGAACACAGGTAGAGATAATTTGGAGAAAAAGAGCTTAGATATATGAATACGCTAACATAACAATTCCAGTAGAGAGTTTATGAAAACTTCATTTAATTGCGGGCATTTACTGTAAATTCCTTCTGCCAAATTATTGATTGATGAGTATCAAAGTCTGATCATGTGTTGACAGTTCAGATAGCATTTTGGCATCCTATACCTTGATCTATATTTCAACCAGAAAGAATGTGTGATAACTGTCTATAATAAGCCTGATATGTTTGCTTATGCATCTACATTTGGCAAAGGAAAAATATATGTTCATACAGTTTATTCTTACAATATGACCTCACCATCACCATCATTATTTTGGGGAGGAGGCAAAACGTTCTTTTTGGAAGCTGAGTGATAATCTGAACCATTAATCCTCATTTATAAGATATTATCTATCTGAGAGACTTTATATCCATCAATAATACAACTTCAGAATAGTACATGCTAGAAACATAATCTCAAGTGTGCAAATGTGATCATTTCAGAAAAAAAATTAAGGTTTGTATTTTCTCAAGAAATATTTGAAAATTGAATTAGAACAAATTTGCATATGTTTTCATTAAATGAAAACTGATAGATAAATAAATCAGTACTAAATAAAATACTAAAAAAAGAATAAAAAGACTAAAAAGAGTGTGCCTCGGCATGGTATAAATGATTATTAAACTGGTCTCACAAATCATTATTGATGAGTTTTAATCATAATGGATGTTCCATACTTGTGGTATATCCCCCAAACTAAGCTAAGCTCTGTAAACAGCCAAAACTGGAAAAGATGAAATTCATGTCGAATTTTGAAAAAATCCTGATGAGACTAAAAGTCATCAAACATGTGTCACATCATTTTTTTTTATCGATGCTAATATTGAAAATAGAAAGAAAATAAGCAATGGTTTTGGCATATTATGCTTTTCCATTTTAAGAAAGGTAAAAATGCAACTCAGAATCAAAAGAGATTTGTACAATTTATAGAGAAAGTATTGTAAATGATCGAAACATCAAAAGTGGTTTGCAAAGATTTGTGCTGGAGATTTCTTCCTGAACAATGCTCTACGATCGGGTAGAGCAATTGATGTTGAGAGCGATCAAATGAACATTTTACTTGAGAATAATCTACGTTATACACGTGGAATGTAGCAAATATACTCAAAATATCTAAATTAAGCCTTTAGAATCATTTTCATCAGCTTGGTTATGTTAGTAGCTTTGGTATAATGCTTTTACATGCTAAGAGCAAAAAAATCTACAGGACAATGGTTTTGTGAGTTCATGGAATTTTTGAGCCTCACAGATGAATGGCATGCTTAATCTCACGAGGAGAAAAATGTTTATCAAGATTTGCTTGTTTCATTTTGTTTTTGCTTCTTCACTCACACTTTCTCCCAATTGGGGTCTGAATTTTTGTATCCAGCAAAGGTAGAAATGTTTGAAAAGATTAGCTTGTCTTGCAGAACAATAATGACATGGGTTGAAGAAATTACAGCTAATATTGAGTGTACACTAAAATAAAAATCATCTGATGTATGAGTTGCAATTTTTATACATTGATAAAGCCTTAGATACGGCTGAAGAAATGCTTTGTGTTCAAACAATGGAAAACACTGTTACAGGAAACAATATCTCGGGAGCAGTAAAGAAAGCAATAACTAAGTAGAATTTCTCCTTTGAAGATGGTTAAACCAAAGATAGGCTTTCTTCCTTAATCAAAATCAGAAATTGCTTCTTTAAATTCAACAGACAATGACTTTGCTTTATTTCATTGCATAATTCATCAAGATGATATATGTGATGTTGTTTAAAGTATCAATTTAAAAAAATTCTGTGCACTTAACAATCACCAGTTTAATGAATTTTCAGATTTGGTACACTATTGAATAAAAGATGCTTCAATGTTTATATCGCCACAAAGAAGAAGCATGTGTTTTCTTGAAAATGAGAGGTAAAGAAGCTGGAGAATGATAACTGGATTTATGATCTTGCATTTCTTGTCAATATTACCCCACATTTAAATGATTTTAATTTCAAATTGCAAAAAAATCAGTTAATCCATAAAATACATTCTCATGCCAAAGCTTTTTGAAGAAAACTTCAGATTTGGAAGAGTCCATTTACAACTGGTGACACTTCCCATTTCCCTACATTAGCCAATCACAAGGATTCTGAATACGATAGTTTTGCTGATGAGTTAAATGACTTGAAAAAAGACCCGAGCTCCAGATTTAATGACTAGAGAAGCCGATTAAAACCTTTTTTCAAATCCATTTGATGCTCATGTACAAAAATAGCATGAAAGGAACTACAAATGGAAATAATTGAATTTCATTGTAATGAACTTCTTCAATAAAAGAGGATTTTTTATTGCAGTTTTATGCAACTCTTCTTGATGAATACTACCTAAAAACTGGATGCTAGAAGATATACCACTATGTTTGGTAGTCCTTATAAATGGGAACAACAGTTTTCTTGAATGAAAATCATAAAGTCAAAAACCAGGTCAAGATTAACAGATAATCATCTCAAAGACAATTTACCAAATATTGGAAAACTTAAAAAAATGAGAATGCCAAGTTTCTCCCTAAAATTTGTGAATAATTTCTTTCTATTTCTCATTATGCAAATAACGAATAAACAAACAACTTCTTTGGGCAGCAAGCCATCTTGGGGATGATCAATATAAAAAATTGGAAAAATGGGTACCAATGGATGTTACTTCTCCTGCCTTTTACTGGGCAGTGACCGTTAAAAAGTCTGAATAGTCAAAACACAAACGTGAATGATGCTGAAAACAACTTACCCTGCAAATTGAATCCTGCACTAGAAACCTATTTAGGGGGTGGATTTCATTTTAAAAAAATGTTTCTTGTATAAATGATAAAAAATAAACGTTGAAACTTTCAGTGTTTTAGCTCTGTTAGTGCATACATAACCAGCCAGCAGGACCACTTTGAAAACTGAAGAAAATTATTTTGAAACTTTTGGTAACAGTCTTGTTGAAGGTTTCCAATAAATAATGAATATGATGTTTTCGTCTGAATTTTGTGAGATGGGGTGTTTAAATTATGATATGTGGCTTACTTGGACTATTTTTCTGATCCATGTTGCTCATTTTTTTCGCAACGATTCAGCCATATTGCCCTACCCTACCTCTCACGTCACACTCATATTTTGGAAATTTCATGCTTCGAAATCGCTTCCCTTTGTTCAGGAGACCATTTTTCTGGGGTCATTCCCTAAAATGGTTTGACTAAATCACATACAATGATCAAGTACAATGTTTGTTAAATTTAAGCGTGGTTTAATATTTCATGAGCAATTTCTCAGGTAGCCCACTGCTTGAAGAAGGTTGCCCTTGCCTGATATAGAGAGACATGTAAACAGAGGAATAAATATATACATATATACATGTAGACATGTATATCTTTGTACTAAGATACATACAATATTGTTATATACATACATAAATAAATACTAGGGGCTGCTGACCAGAAGAGCTATGAGTCTATAGCAAGCCTTCAATTTTGAGGGGGGGGCAGGAAATTCTGATGATCATAATACATTATGAAGTATGATAAACATAATATAATTAATATGAAACAAACAATTTTTCTTTTTTTTATAAAATGAAAACCCTTACTTAGCCATACTGTCTTAATTTTTTGAAAGATGTAAATCTGGAGGCTGGTGGACACTAAATTCCCATGCCTAAAGCCCAGAGGATGCTAAATACAAATCCTGAAAAAATCTCCATCAGGAAATCTGCCTAACAGTAAGGTGCACTTTGGGATGTCAGCCTGTCTTGAATTTATATGTATTGGTCTAAGAACTATTGAAGAGAGAAGCAGGTGGTTTTGACCATTTGATAAGATGTGTTTTGAAGATTCATCTAGATTGTTAAAAAAACGTTCCAACCCAAATTTCATACAGTGAAAATTTCAGATCAAAATTCAGCTAATAACGACATGTCAGGTCATGGATATGGCTCCACACCTTATACTAACTGACTTTTATGAACAGTTCTATAGTCTTTGCCAGCCTCTCTAACTCTCAGTGAATGTATGTCTTTTTGATAATCTTTCTACTAATGGACCTATGTATCATGATTTGTCCCAGAATATATATATATATATATATATATATATATATATATATATATATATATATATATATATATATATATATATATATATATATATACACACTTGGAGGGTGAAAGAAAAACTCCTAATTGGGATTGGTAATAACTTTATTATTTTTGAGTCAATTATAGTCAACTAGCTTTCCTTTGGACTGTACAATGGTGGAATTTACCTACTGCATTAAAATTCAGTGTAGGCACCAGCGCTTCCACCAATTCCTGTATTGCCTTAACAGACTTTTGCAATACATGTATGTATATATGTATACTTACTTGGATAAAAGGTTTTTTGCCTACATAAAAACACATGAATAGGAATGAATATACATCCAAGTACATGCAAATAAAAAGATTTATGCTGAAAGAAAAAAGACAGGTGTTTTTGGCATCAGTAAGATTTGTACCATAACTGAAAGATTGATAAAGAAATAAATGTTTCTCATGAAACCTTTAAAAAGAGAAGAAGCAAATAATTAAAAAAATGATTTTAAAAATGGGAGAAAAATGAAACTTGAAGTAGAAAAAGAACGTAAGAGAGGAGAGAAAGAGAGAAAGAAAGATTGTAGACATAGGGAAAAAGAGAAAAGAGAGAAAGAAAAGACTGAGAGAAAAATGAAGAAAGAATGGAGGAAAAAAGGTAAACTGGAGGAAAAAAGCGGAAATAAATAGAACGAACAATGAAAGCAGAAAACTGGCGGTATTGGAAAAGGTGTAAAAAAGGGAAAAACATTTAAGTCAATAAAGATAAAAATGAAAAAAAGGAGAAAGGAAAATGAAAAAGAGAAAGATATAAGGTTAACATGAAGATGGATGAACAAACTGAAATAAGTAAAAAAAGAAAAGAAATTAAAAAAAAGTAGAAAAAAAAGGGAAAAAAGAAAGATGAAAGTTGAGATGAATAAAACCAAGTGGAAAAGTCAGGAATAAAAGAAAAGGTGAAGAATTTTTGCTTAAAAATGAAAAAAAAAAATGAATGAAAATAAAGAATCTACCTATTTAGTTTTTTATATTTTTCTTCTGAGATCACTGAGGAAATCCCAGTAAGTATATTAAAAAGATAACAGATGAGTGAGCTTGTCATCTTTCATGCATCTACTCAAGAGTGCCATTGATGCCTGCCAACACACCCAAACCACTTTTCCCTCTGTGTGATCTGCACTGCTTTGCTTCAGTCACTTACCCCTCCACCACCTTTGTAGAAGTTGCCTCACTATAACTTTTCAAATGTAAGATTGGAATTACTTGGTAATAGATTTCAAAACCCGGAGACTTCTAGATAGTATCAATAGGGTAAGTGGTAGAGCAGGAAAAAAGTGGAAGAGGAGCTGAGTTGTCACACCTAGAAATAATCCTGTCTCATCACTGATAGGTCAGGGGAAAAGGAAGCTGAAGGGGCATTACTGAGGGCTCTTACTGACAAATGCAATGGTGCTTTCTTCAATCAGTTTGATAGACAGGGAAAAATTTATCAAAGTGTTTTTGTATGGCGTGAAAGAGAGATTTGTTTATAATTCATAATAGATTGATATACTTTCATTTTAATTAGGGTTGCCATGCATTCGTGAATTTCCCCAGACATCTCAATTAGGTCTCAAAATCTTCATCTGGAATTCTTCATAAGCCCACAAAATTATTCATCATAGCTGTTTCAAGGTTACATATCACTAAAGTGTATATTGGATGGGGCCAGGATGTATTTGGGATGGTCCTCATTTTATAATGTTCACATATAGCAACCCTCAATGCTATTTTAAATTTACACACAATATCCAAACACACTGATGTTGTTTCACAAGACATACTTTGACTCCCTACAAAATCCAAATATTACAGTCCATTGTACATCTGATACAGTGAAGAGTGTTGATTAATAAAAACTTGAGCCTTGCAAGGTCTGAATGAGTTGCAGTAACCAGTAATCCAAGAAATATTCTATGTTAAATTTCATAAGTATATGTACCAATAATGGTTAATAGATCACTATAATAAACAGATCTTGTCAAGTATTGAATGGAAACCATTATATGATCAACATATTTTGGCAGCATGCTATGTTGGGGGTGATCAACTGAAAAATCGTACAAAAGGGGTGATCAATGGATAAGTTCCTTATATCGCCTTTTAGTTGGATCACTGAAATAGTCTGATTTTTCAAAGAACAAGCATGAAGACTGCTGGACATAAACTACCGATCTACCATAAACTTACATTGCAAATTGACCCCCAACACCAAAAAAAAACACCCAGTGATTTATTTTAGTTTTCATTTCTTTCATCACATTCCCAGTACGTCAGAAGTTTACATACACTAAATTGACTGTCCATTTAAACATCTTTGAATACTCAAGAAAATAATGTCATGGCTGTGGAATCTTCTTCAAGGCTAATTGACATCATAAATCAATTGGAGGTGTACCTGGTTGTGCATTCAAACTCAGTATCTCTTTGCTTGACATCAGACTATGCACTGTCACACTACATGGAAATTCTCTCCAGGAATTTGGATTGCACGGACCCATATGATGATAATTTGAAGCTTTATTTGGAAAAATTATGACAGAAAGGACACTTGGCTGACACATCTACCCCATTTCTTTCCCTGACATCAGCTCTTCTCAGCATACTTTAATACTTGCTCTAGGGATGTTTCTTGGCTAATAAGCTCTTCCTTGAATGCAACGTGTTCCCTTGTGTATGCTGACTTGGCAGGCAGATTATGCACAGTGGACGTAACCATAAAATATGACACATTTTGTTTAATTGGGGTTTATGTGTCCAATCACCAGATAGAGCAAGTCAATTTTAGGGGGCAATTGATCCCTTCATGACAGGTTTCCATGGGTAATTGGAATGTCGTCCTTAATCCTGATTTAGATTGTGGGGGAAATAGAGAGCCAAATACTAATAACTTAGATGTGAATCCATTCTTTGATTTAACTGACAGGATAGATCTTGTTGACAAAATCCAAAATGAACACCTCAATGAAGTAATATTGACTTGGATCATTGGCTGCAACTCAGATACAGTCCAACTCTCTAGTTACATCAATTAAGTATTAGGAGAGTTGACTTAGGGTGCTAAGAGTGTCCAAGTTTTCATAGCATAGCTCATTTGAACTGTAGACAAGTCAGATTCTGAATAGATGTAGGTAAGGCTAAACCTTGGATGACTGGTTACTGGAAATTCTGCACATCTTTAATGGATAAGAATTGACAACAAATGGATGACAGGTGAGTACAAACAAGGGCATCTGAGAGGTATTTCAGTCTGATTTCCTGTAGCTTTATATCAGGGAGCATAGCAGGAGCTCAGTCCATTTAATTTTGAGGCAACTGAATCTGCTGATTGTGTGGCGCCTGTATCAGAGGAAGAAATTTTCGGTAAATGTTAAGGAAAGTGGGAACAGAGAAGACTCCAGGGGATTGATGGCCTGACCTACAAATTGTATTTATGGCTGTCGCCTATATTTGTTCATTTTCTGGCATTGATTTTTGAGCACTGGTTAAAGCAAGGGAATATTTCTCAGCACTTCACCAAAGGTGTAGTGAAAGTGCTATGCAAAAACAAAGATGAAGGGGTCAGGATATATGATAAGCCCATAAATCTATTGAACACAGAGTTAAAGATTTTGCTTCGAGACTGCTGGTTAGTCTGATTGGCCCTAAGCAAACCTGTCTTGTGAAGTGGGTGGACTATCAAAGGAAACTGGTATTTGGTGCCTACAATCATCAAGAGTCAAAGATGTCCAAAGCATTCTAAAGGTTGGACCACCATTTCCTGGAGTCCATCTTAACTATGGCAGGAGTTGGTCAAGACTTTAGCCTTTGATTTACCTCTTGTGTCTCCTAGTTTAGCAATGAAGTTAAGTAGGGTTAAGTCAAAGCCTTTCAGGTTGTCTAGATCAGTTTGTCAAGGTTGCCAATAACATACATTCTTGCCTGGTGCTAACACCTTGGTCAGGTACACTGCCTATGTAATGTAATCATGCTTGTAACGAGCCAGCAAATGCTTGTTTGCTATTATGTATAAGTCTTACAGGTGCCCAAATGACTGTAACCTGGGGACCAAAAATTCATCTATATGAGTAACATGAAAGTATCAGTGGTCAAGCAATGAAAAATAAACCTATCCATTTTGTCCCCTAGAATGTAGAAAAAAGTTTCAGCTTTATCTTGATCTGTAATAGTAGAAATAAATGCTTCCATCATTTTGATCCCTAAAAGTTGAAACAAACATTTCCTTCCATTTTGTCCCTTAAAAGAAGTCCTTCTCTTTTGACCCTTAAGTGTGGAGTAGACGAAATTCACACTCCATTTCAACTCCTAAATGTGCAAAAAAAATCCTCCCAGCCAATTTTGATGCCAGAAAGTGAGAGGATTTCTCCCCTCATTTATTACCCCTAAAGTGGAAAAAAGAGGGTTCACCTTCCATTCCTCTTTTGACACTTGAAGATAGAAAAAAATTTTGACCCCAAGAGTGAAAAAAATTTCCCCCTCCATTCTGATCCCTTAAAATGGAAAAGCGATTCCCCCCTTTTGACCCCTAAAATCGAAAAACAAACTTGACCTTTCATTTTGAACTTGAAAGTGCACAAAAAATTCCCCCTCCATTTTGATCCCTAAAAGTGGAAAACAAATTTGATCCTTTATTTTGACCCTAAGAGTGGACAAAAAATTTCCGCTCCATTTAGACCCCTTAAATTGGAAAAAAAACCTACTCCATTTTAACCTCCAGTAATTGAGTTAGAATCATTTGGTACTATGTATTTGTGAATGGAATTCTCTTGTGATCTGTCACCTCCAGTAACCATTGAAAAAAATGGATTCTAATCTATCAATATTAGTAACACCACATGAATGAAAAACATTATCTGTCTCTCTGACACTCTCTCTCATCTCCTTTCTTAGCTTCTAGTATTCTCTTTTTTTCTCTTGTTCTCTTTCGGTCTCTTTCTCTCTCTCTCCCATTTTCTTTCTTTCTCAATCTTCTCTCTTCCTCCCAATTTCTTTCTTTCACTCATCCTTTCTTTCTTTCTTCCTCTTTTCATTTTTTCCTCTTCCTGGTCATGAGTTGACATCACATGACTGCATTGCATCTTTCTTTTTATTTAACCTCTCTCTCTATCATGCATGCTGGAATCAGAATAGTCTTGAATTTGGGAAGCTGATGAATTGCAATAATGAAGTCAACTCAAGGAATTTGACACCAGAACAGAGAGAGAATGAAATTATCAATGAAGCAAGGAAAATGCAAAGAAAATTGAATATGGAGAAAAATTAAAGAATTGAATGAAGAAATAAAGAAAATGAGAAAGGAAAGAGAAAATTAAAATGTTGAGAAAAAAGGGAAAGAGAGAGGAATCTGATTAAATGAGATTCAAAGAAAAATGACAGATCTGGTTAGTCACATAAGTGAACCTGTCGAGTGACCAATATCTTCTGGTAGAATGCCATGTTGGAGTGATCGATTAAAAAATTTGAAAAAAGGGTGATCAATAAAGAAGTGACTTTTTGCCTTTTCTTGGGCAGTGATAAGCTTCAATAGTTTATTCTATTCATGCTGTCAAGGCCAAATGATATATCAACGTGTAATGACAGGATATCATTTGAAATTTCAGAGTTTTTCTATACAATATAATGCAATTCATAATCATTCTGTCAAATCATATACCCATTTCTTATAAATAGTTATTAACTCCGAATTCTCTTTTTGTTCATCCGTTGTTTATATCTGCTCTATTTGTTCCTTTCAATGTGGACTTTTATGTTATCAAGAAATGGATATATGATCCAATAGAAATAATTAAAAATTGCATTATATTGTTTTGAAATGATCCTCCATTATAACACGGTGAATGTATCATTTGGCCTACACAACATAAATAGAATAAATAATTAAAGAAAATGGAGCTGCCGTAGGAATTGAAAAATGTGACTGTTTAGGGAGCTGCTTCAAAGTAGCATTACTCTTACCATTGAGCTAAATAGTATCCATTTCCAAATAACATAATTGTCGGTGTTGAACAAAATGAGAATTTGAAGTTAAAGCAGTTATATGGGTCTTTGCTTTACCAGCGACTGCTTAGCTCAATGGTAAGAGTAACACTACATTTATATATATATATATATATATATATATATATAAATAAAATTGGAATAATTAAATGTTAAATCCAAGAAGTGTTTGTTTCCGTGGGTGAACAGTTATATAGTATTTTGGTAGTGATAATTTTTCTCAAATCATCAGTAAGAGAGCTTGATGACCTGATACAGTAAAATCTGGGTTTTTAGATGAATTTTGTCCGGGCAAATAGATATATACATGTATATATATACATATATAATGATGATATATGATAATCTATCACTATGAAGCCAGCAAATGCTTATTTGCTATCGTGTATGTCTCATAGCTGCCCAAATGTCAAGAAGTTAATGACACAAAAAATAGAATTGTCAGACTGAGTGCAAACTGTTGCCATGACAGGGGTGAACTGAGTTTTCAATGATGTAGGTGATAGAAAAAGAACCTTCCATATGAATAATAGGACCCAGCGTTTTCTAGCAAAATGTTACCCAAACCATCACAGCCTCCACCGGCCTGTTTTCACAAAGTGTGCACTGAAGCCATCATTTCCCTTGGAAAACAACACCCACGTACCCTGTCATCCAACTTATTCAGGAGAAAGTGAAACATAAAAAATGGCTACCTTCTTACATTTATACAAGGTCCAGTTCTGACACTTGCATGCCTGTTGAAGACATTGTCGTCAATGGACATTGGTTAGTTTGGGCAATCAGCCAGCTGCTATACAGCTCTATATGCAACTAAGATTGATGCATTGTGTTGTGATGCATTCCTTCCTTCACCTTGATGAAACCTATTTGCAATTCGTGCCACGGTAGCACTTCTGTTGGCTCGTTGGAAAGCCACTGCTCACTTTTTGCATCGATAAATCTTGACTGCCCAATGTTTTCTTGGCAAGTGATGATTTTTCCCTCCTTGAACCACTGCTGAGAGGTACCCATCGCAAGTAAACATGAGCACCCAACAAGCCATGATGGTTGGGAAATGCTCTGACTTAGTTTTCTGGCCATAAAAATATGGTCTTTATAAAAAAATTGGCCTTTATTAAAGTTGCACAAATCTTTCTCCTTGTCAAAAGCAGTGACATTCAACATATCAAAATGAAGTAATCAAGACTGGCATTTCTGTTTTTATACCTCTGACTCTAACATGCATAGTTGTTTCAAAACATTAGCTGCCATTCTTACCACATGTCTCTGGTCATAATGTTTTGGTTCATTAGAGCATGTATCTTTATTTTATTGCCTTGATAGCCCCAATAGATAGTTTGTGGTACTGTGCACATAATGACTCTAGGGCTGAAGAACTATTTCTAGGTTACATATCTTTCTGTTTACTCAAAATGCCTCAGAAGCACTTCAACCTCCCCTAAACCCATTAGATCACAGCATGTGAGTATCAGGTTATAGTGGGCTTAGACACGGGGATTTAATAAGCTTGGACCGCAATCCTGGAATTTCAATGCTGTGAAATATATATATATATATATATATATATATATATATATATATATATATATATATATTTATATATATATATATATATATATATATATATACTCATACATATATACATTCAAACATATTATCAGCCATGATAAGTCCAATGCTGGATAAAGGCCTTTCCCCATTTCCTTCCAATTGCATTGACCTCTGCCATATCTTACCAGCAAAACTATCTCATCTGATTTTTTTCTATCAAAGTTATCCATAGCAATCCTCTTTCCATGACTCTCTTTGTGATTCTAAGTTGGTTTGCAGTTTTTTTTTTCCTGATTTCCATATTTTGCATCCATATGTCATAGCTTGTATACTTTACGCTTCAAGTACATTTGTGAAGTGCTCTTCAATATGTCTCTATTCATACCAAATGCTTTTCACCCAATCATTATGTAGTATTCCATTTGACTTTCATGGTCTTTCTTTAACTTTATTTGCTGACTTAGGTAAACGTATACATCAACATCTACTATAGCCTCAACTTCATTTGTTGTCATGGAAATGTCATCAGTGAATCTCAAGTGGTTCAAATATTGTCCATCTATCTTTACCCATTCCCTCCCTCTCAGTTTTCTGAAGGACGTTTTCAAGTTTCACTGTAAATAGTTCAGGTATAATGTCATTTTTGTTAACACCTTGTTCTTACATTGAGTTAAAAACAGTATCAGAGAGCGAATATTATAGAAGAGAAGGAGAGAAAGAATATATATATATGTATATACATTTACCTAAGTACTAATCAGTAATACAATATCCGATGTATGATATTTATTTCATAAAGTGCTCAATACATTCATCATTAAACATTGATTAAGATAGAGTAGAGTTTAGAATATGATCAAATAAAGGATTCACTTCACAAACATGCGTAAGTTTCTACCCTGTTTGAACTTCTTCAGGTGAGTCCTGATTGACCTGAAGAAGCCCAAACGAGGCAGAAACATGAATGGTTTAGTGTAGTGAATCCTTCATTTCATCACATATATGTACATATCATCAAAAAATGGATATATATGATCCAAGAGAATGATTATAAATTGTGTTATATTACATTGAAACTCTATTTTGAAATTATCTCCAATTATTATAGTGAATGCATCATTTGGCCCAGACAACATAGATAGAATGAATGAATAAAGAAAATAAGGCTGCTGCAGAAATCAAACCTGTGACCGCTGGGGTAGCCGCTTCAATGTAATCTTCCTCTCACCATTGATCTAAACAGTCGTAGGCCCAATGAGAATTTGGAGTAAAACAGTTATTTAGGCTTTCGCATTACTGGCGACTTTTTAGTTCCATGGTGAGAACAACACCAAATTGAAGCAGCTGCTGTATTGGTTGTAGGTTGCTTAGGCCAAATGATTCATCCGCTGTTTAATGGTGGGAGAGTTTCAATATAATATAATGCAATTCATAATATATATATATATATATATATATATATATATATATATATATATATATATATATATATATATATATATGTATATAAGCACATTGGCATAATTTCATGTATTTCATCTTTTTTTCTCTAGTCAAGCTAGTCATAGATTTTTTATTTTGTAAAAGTGTTCAATAGACTAAATTATTGAAGCATTTGGGGATTACACACATACACACACACACACATACATACATATAAGTGTGCATATGTGTGTATATATGTCTATGTGTATGCTAAACAATTTTTTTGCATAATTCAGTTTCCAATTCAAACAAAAAATTCATCTCTTTAGGTGTTAGAAATTTTATAACTACATAAATAGACTGGTCTCAATAGGCATGTGATAAAAACACAATCTGCTTCTAAATTTTGAGTCAATAATATATAATGACATTCACCCGAAATACAACATGATACAACAATAACCTGTATAGCTCCCAGAATTCAAATGACCTTTTCAATAGCTATAACCATAAAAATTTCACAGGTATATACAGAAAGACAGAAAACTTGTCCTATTTGATTTTCGGAATCAGATTTTGAACAGATACCTTCATCATTTGCATAATATAGGAAGTTAAAATACTTTGATTATATCTATGCTACAAGTTAGATTAACAAGCTTTATAAATACGCAGACAAAGTTATTTTTTGTTACGGGATATAAAAAATAAAATGAGTTGTTTTATATCATATTTGTAAACCTGTTTTTGTTATTTCAATTACTTACATTATGTATCATATTTGATTTTTACTTAAATGAATAATTAATTCAATTTACTTATTTCATCAATTTTTATTTGATTCTATTCAATAAATCATTGTTTTTCATCATCATCATCATCATCATCATCATCATCATCATCATCATCATCATCATCATCATCATCATCATCATCATCAAGAATATATCATGTTACTATACCATTGTCTTCAATTTAAATGCATTTCTTCTTCTTCTTCTTCTTCTTCTTCTTCTTCTTCTTCTTCTGAAGAAGAAGAAGAAGAAGAAGAAGAAGAAGAAGAAGAAGAAGAAGAAGAAGAGGAAAAAGAAAGAAATTCGATCATTTCATAAATATTCAAAATTATACAAGCCAAATAAATAATGGATCAATCAGAATAGGATATCAAAGATGAACAAAAGAGTGAGACAAAAAGGAAAAAAATTGGTTTCCTTTAAAGTCCTGCACAGAATCAGAGATTAGCAGAAATGAATTAAGAAAAAAATTAAGAATCAGGTGGAGTAATGGAAAACAAAGAGGCAAAATTAAAAATAAATCAAAAAAATTCTGGAGAATTAGCAGGCAAAATTATTCGAATGATTTTAGAGGTGGCAAGAGAAATTTGAATTTGAAACTCCATCAAAAGAAGCTTCATCCATCCTTCTCAGCCAATGTATAACTCAGTTCTTGAGTATGTCACTACATTATAGATGCAAAATCAATTCATAATTCTAAGAAAGGTTGGATAAAAAAAATCAAATAAATGCAATAAATTCACAAATATTCCAAAAAAAAATACCCTTCCAAGATATTGTCCAAAAAAGTTTGAAAAAAAAACACCATTTGATTCTTGCATTCAGAGAGGTTGAATTAATTTAATTTGATGGACAATCAGTTTTCATTAGAGTTATCTCCCTTTATAAAAAAAAACATTAAACTAAAAAGCTGAAATTTTTACTTTTATTGACATCAATTTAGAGGAATTTTCAAGATGAGTATTTGATAGTTTATAATGTGTCATAGAAGAATTATTTATGCTATATATTTGTAGAATATATGCATGTATAAATGAGAAAGGATGCAATGTTTGTCTGTTATGCTATAGAAACTCCCTATCCATGGGTGCAGACCGACGCAGCCCAACCAAATTTAGCATGTATACTCAATAAATCTAGAGGACGGTTTTTAGTCACTCATTTTCGAATCCCCCCTAAAATATGATTTTTGGGGATGGGGGAGTATTTTCAATGTAATTTCATCCTAAATGTAGGCATATTTTGAAAAAATGTTCTCTAGTTATGTAATATGATGTTAGAAAGATATTTTTTTCAACCCAAAATAGGTGAGATAAGAAGCACTCATTCTCTCATGGAAGTTATAAAGATACCACTACCTCAATCCATACTGCAACACAACATCTGGGTTATTCCTTGTATTTTCACTATCTTTCCAAACACTATATTGCTCTTGAAGAAGCCTATTTGTCTGGGCGAAGTGTAAACAAATTACGTTTTAATAAAGAATTTGAAATTTACTGATTAGTCTCTACTCTATTCTTTCCTACATTATCTACTTTAGGTGACTTCAATAGATCACATGGAAACTGAAAGTAAGGAAAGTTTGATTGTATTTATTTCTGTGAAATGTTTTTAGAACTGGTTTTTCCTGTTGTCAATTTTGACATTTGACAATGGGAGAAACTACTTCCCGAAACATGTTACAGAAATGAATAAATAATAAATGAATAAATAAATCCTATTTCCCTGATTTCAAGTTTCCATATTGTGTTTTAGATTCACCTTTATGTCAGATAGCCTCATCTATTTTGTCACCATTGTCTATCACAAATACTCAAACATACATATATATATATATATATATATATATATATATATATATATATATATATATTGTGAAGTAAGTATTCCCATTTTTAGTATTTAGTTACACTCCCTAGGCTGGAGAGTGGTTATGGATTTCCACTAGGGTGGCCGTTGTTTACGTTCTGAGTGCACAGGCACCATCCAGGGATAATGAGAGATGGCTGTTGCATGTTGAAATTGAAGAGAAAAAAGAGTTTGCAAGTAAATTCCTGCTGCTTTTTGAAATCTCTAGTATCAGTCATTTATTAGTTGGTAGCAGAACATAGTTAATGCCCCACTCCGAGAATGATGATATGCCAATTTTTTCCCTGGAGAATTATTATTAGTAATGTGAACAAATGGCTATATATTTGATGGCAATAGAATCTAAAATAGCTCTAAATCTATTTTCCTTCTTGATTGGTGAGGCAAAAGAAACTGTTCAAAAAATGAACCCAGTGGACTTGAATTCCGGAAAAGGGATCTCTAACTCACACAAGAAATTGGACAGACTTTTTGAAGTAAATTGTTGAAGCTTTAAAAGTAACAGCTTCTAATTAAAACAATGATAAAAATGTTGAAGAAATAATTCCAGAATGAAATATTGGATATACAAGACAAAAATGAAACCAGAAGAAATTATGTCACCAAAACAGAACAGGGTATGAAGAATATAAAAAATGATTTAGAAACTAAAGTTGATGGAAATTCTTTCTTGGAACCGATTGAGTTGAAGCTGATTTAGAATGGAACAATCTGGAATATGATGATTTAATCACCAGATTATGCACAAGCAAAAGTGTTTGTACAAAATACAACATTGGAAAAATGAATATTCTGGAGTTTTTTAAAAAAATTTTATAATTTAGAACATTTGGGAATCGAGTGCAATAACCCCCGAAAAGAACTACAATTTATCTTGAAAGAACAGAATAAGCTATACAAAGTTGAAGCAGAAGTCAAACACTTAAAATGTGAGATTAATGATGAGAAATTTCCTCACAAGGTAAGAGACAGTGTTGAGAATTTGTCTCACAAGGTTATTATTGAACAAATCAACGAGAAACATAATGACACATCTATTGAATGAAAAACTTGGGGTTTCTGAAAAAGTTAGTAAAGGGTGATGGAACAGACAGTTGATAAGATGATTTTTCATAAAACAAAACACCTGCTCGGAGTACTGATGTTATAATAATAGAGGTGTGATTTTGAGGAACTAGTATAGATACCAATACTGAAAGAAGAGTTTAAAAGTTTAGCTGGAGACAAAACTGAAAACAAAAACAACATAAAACTTGTTAGAAAATAGAGAAATTATAAAGACCAGGTGATATCTGATTTAGAACCAAATAGGATTTCCAAAGGAAGATGGACATCAATCTGAAAATAAGCATGCGCACATAATAAGTACGATCATCCTAAATGCCACTGATATCAATGTTGACTTACAACATATGATTGATGTGTGCAAAAATCAAACCAAAAGATTGATAAACAAGCCAACCATGCAAGTCACTGTCACAAATAGTACCATCTAAGCTAGAGGTGTGGAGAGGTACATTACTGTTTTGTTGTGATGAAATGCTGCTACATATGCACCCAGCATGGTCATATTGCTCATCAGCGTGATAAGGAAATCAAGAATAGAGGTCATTTTAACTGAGGAAGCTGTAGGCGTATCCAGCAAGATTGCCTTCCAACAGACACCAGGACTGGTTACCAGTATGAGAAATATGGCTTGATTACAAAAGGGTGTCCTGAACCATGAAATTTGATCAGTATACCTGAAGTTACCCCACAGCAGAACATCTGGAACCTGCATTAAATTTTAATGAGGACTGCTCTCCTATTATTTGATATGGCAAGTTACAAAAGATAAAGTATCATACACTACAAAAAAAAAAAGCAGAATAGAAAAAGAAGGTTCCTGGAAGAACCCTTTCTAAGATTAAGATAATACAATATCATGTCATTGAGCATCATGATAGTCAATCAGTTTGCAGTTCCACAAGATTTTTTCTGTGGGACACAGAAAATATTTTCATTTTTGTTGAGACTATACTCCTCTCTGGAGAAAAGAAAAGAAAGGAAGAGTTCTTAAGTAAGTATTCCCATTTTTACTGTTGAGTTATCCCCCTTAGGCAAAGAGTGCTTAGGGACGTCCAGCAAGGCAGCTGTTTTTTTCATATTCTGAATGTAGGGGAGCCTTATTGAATCTGGGGATAATGGAAAAAAAGAAATTGCTTTCTTTCTTGCTCATACATTTCACCCATTCAGGAATATTGGTGAATGAATGAAAATCAGATGTCAAGATGATTTGAGTCTTTCCAGAAGATACTTACCCTGAGCACTGCTAATAAGGGTTAGATGCAAGGGCATTGCACCACACTTTTCCGACAATCAGAAAATGAATCCTTTGTTTGCGTATACTGATAAATTTCAACGGTCTGCGTTTATTTTGTTCGTGTGATAGAATTGCTCTGAGTTGAAAACTGAACTGGCTAGTACATTATTTCTATGCTTTATAAACTTTCACACTGATTGATGTCATTTAAAGATATGTATTTTTATGCCATACCATCTGATATTCTGTTATACAAATTCTCAGTGATACTATCCATACCGTTGTATGAAATGGAGGTTTTCTCATGTACACTAATTTTCTGTAGCACTTCATTCTCCACCTTAGCAGACCAGCACTGATTGTTTCTCATTTATCAACTTTGTTTGCTGGTCTCTTTTGAAAACAAAAACCGTGAAGATTCTAAAAAATTCCTCTGCAAAAATATTCTTGACACCTTATATGCTACAACTTTCCATTTGTCTTTTCATAGCAAGTGGAAGGAGGGTGCTTTTGAAAGTGTTCATGAATTAGAAATACAAAATAATCGAATTATGATTAGTGTGAAAGCCTATCAAGAAAATTAGGCCACGCAGGTTGAGCCGATATAATGGATTTATTTGTTTTCCTTTCTATTTTTCAGTGTTTTTGTTAAAAAATCATTTTCCCCTTTTTATCGAGGTAAACAGAAATGTTTGTTTGATGATGAAAAAAAGGAAATGAGCTTGAAAATTCAAAATCCATTGCACTTCTGTTTCCATTTGTACTTTCAAGTTCAATTTTTTTTCAACTGATTTACTTCCTGCCAAAACAATACCACATGGTGAGGAACGAAGCATTAAAAATGTTCATAAAAGTTTTTTCTGTCTGTTTTTCAAAGCAAGTTGTTGCTGGATAAAACTAATGGCTTATATAACAGTTACAAGGGTACAAAGTATTTCACAGGAAGTCAGACATAAACTGACTGATGATACATATAATGCATGAATACGTTATGCAAATTATTTTATAATATGATAAAACTGATCGCCCAAACAAAAGAGAAGAAAAAAAGTAATTAATGAGAAATGTTTCCGTAATCAGTTTGTAAATTTTATGATTTTATTTGTTCTGAGGTTTTTGGAATTTTTTCATTTGTCCATGAATGAAACAAAAGATGGATAAAGTATTTTGAAAAAATCATATAACATGCTATATATATTTTGGGGGACAGTGAAGAGGGGCAGACAAACCAGTCAAAAAAAATGAGTGGTGGGTATCTCAAACTTTTTTCTGGAAAAATCACTTATGAAATGTTTTATGTATTTTTGTATTTTTGTATTTTTTTTTACTGATTTGATTATTGATGGGTTTTGCACAGACAAATTCATAATCTCAGTAAGAAGTAAAAAGTCAAGTGTATATAATGCTGTTTTGTGATGGAAAGTTTCTATCATTTTTTTGAAATAAAGGAAACATGAAAAGCAAAAGTGATTCTTAAAAAATGAAATATGAAGCATAAGAAAAGAAGAACCATTTACTTAAATGAAATGTAGCACTGGGTATTCAAGATTAGTGATTTTTGCCAATGGTCACTTCTAATTTAAGATATTATTTTAATAGAGGAATTGATGGGGGTATAGTATCTTTGGGATAAATGCATAATTATAAAGATATTTGAAACAAAAGTCCTACCCACAGCACAAAGATCAAAATGAAAATGAAGTAATATCATTGCTGGAATGTCAGACATGTTAATTGTGTTATCTGGTTTTATGCAAATTGAAAAATCTAATTACTTTCCAAGTAAAATATGTATGTGTTCCAATATTAATATGTATTTTCCTAATTTGGAGCCACTTTATAACATAAGCTACAGACCCCACACCAGCTTAATCTTGCTTTTCGAGGCAATAAAAAGGCTAAGAGGTCATTTGATTCTGGCTGGAAGATTGTACTTAATCATTGATGACAGAGAAAAGTTGTGCCAAATAGCTGATGTAGCAGGACTGAATGATCAAAAGGTTCAACAAATATGAAGAAAAACACAAAAGTAGTATTATCATTATCATTATTATTATTATGATGATAATGATGATGATGATGATGATGATGATGATGATGATGATGATGATGAAGAAGAAGAAGATGATGATGATGTATGGATAGTAATATTAATATCATAATTAGAAATATAGCCAATGATAATCAGCCATATCAATTTGAAATGTAAAAAGCTTGCCCCCAAATATCACAAGGGATGGAAGCATAATAAGGTGGAACAGGTACTACAGAGGAGACTCTGTTAAAAGTGTGGATATTTGGGTTCAGAACAATGATACAACCACTATCTAGAACCAAACCTCAAAAACCATAACATTAAGATATCATGGGACTTTTCAATCTAAACTGATCATCAAATTGAATATAACAGACCAGACATTGTCATTCATGATAAGGTAAAATGAGAGAGCATCTTTATTGACATAACATGTCTATTTGATACCAGGGTATGAGTGTGAGTAAGTGGAGAACTACCAGTTGTAATTGGTGCCCTTGAAACAATTAGTAAACAATTTATGAACTAACTGAAACTCCCGGAAAATGATGTTAGATCTTAAGTTATTACCGAATTCTTGTATATTTGGGACAGCAAGAATTATCAGATGTGTGCATGATATTGCTGTTGATCAACAACTATAATATTCATGAAAATTGAAACTTCATTATGATAATTACTGTTATATCAACTACAGCAGTGAAAAATAGGCATAATGATTACAAACGCAATGAATCCAATAGAAACAATCTTAATCATATATAAAAAGAAACATTAATCGCTGCCATTTCAATCCATATCAATAAAGAAATCTTGCTTCATCAAAGTGATAAATTTTATTATTGAATTATATTTTCCTTTTTTTTCCTAGAAATTGTAACATAATGCATTCTATCAAGATGAAGAGGGAACCATCACTAAAAAAGATTTAATGGATGACAGCATTTTTGACTTTTCAACAACTTCAACTCAAAGGAATTAAAAGAATGTTTTCCTTATGTTTTTCAATTCTATTTTCAGATAATGAAAAAAAAAAATTCCAATCAAATTAGTACTCAAACTCTTCCAGGATCTTTGATTTTTCCTTGCTTTTGCATTATTTATTTTAATTTCATTCCTTGATTGATTTTTTTTATTTCTGCCTGCCAAAAATCTGAGAATGAATGCAAGTGTTAGAAAGACCTCCTCAATTTTTGGACACCTGATCTTTACAAACTTCGATGGCAAGAAATCACATTTTTTTTAATGCACACATTTTTTTCCTATTGCTTTTTCTGCACACAGACTGCTTTGCTGCTCACTGGAAATTTTCATGAAAAATGTAATGATTGCTCAGGAGGTGTGTATTTACACTTCAAAATTAGTCAGTTTCAGCTTGGAGGTGGAAATTAGAAAGATTGATTATCATGATACTCATTATTCTTTTTATCAACCTCTTTCTTGATCATCTGCATCACAATTAATGTTATTATCCAATGTATACTCAACATAATCACCGATCACTGTGGCTCAGTGGTAGAGTGCTTGCCTCTGGTTTGGTAGTTACACCAAAGACTTTTAAAATGGTACTCAACACTTCTCTTCTAAGCGTATAGAAGAAAGACCAGGGTTGAGGAAGCTGTCCCCACTGATAATGGGTTATGGCCTAATCATGTTGATTACAATCGTTCTTGTGAGAGCACCAGAGTTGAGCAACATTGAACTTGGTCAGTACCTAGATGGGTCAGCACTTGGGAATATGAGGTACTGTAAGCAGAAAAAAGCCTTGAAAAGCCTGGCAAGTCAAAAGTAAGTCTTACTAACAATTACCTGTGTGTACCTAACCCTATGACACTTTCAATGAGAGTATAAGCAGAGAATGACGATACATACATACTCAACATAATCTAGGTCCTTAAAAATTGAGGAAAATGAAGAGAAGGTTTATCTGTCTTATACAATTGTTTGGTATAGACATTAAAATTTTGAAACAGAAAGGAATGCAATCTAGTTGTAATTTCAAACAAAGAAACTACAACATGTATACTGTTATTATTAATACAGAAATGATTCTCTATTTTATTGCTCTCATTAAATGATCTATGAAGAATTTGTAAATCAAATAATAGTGAGAAAAATATTACAGCATGGATATAACAATCAGATAGAGAGTATAAGATATAAGAATTATAAAAGGCCCCAAAATTCAACGCAATGAAATTAAAAACTATTTTGTGATCTTAAGAGTATGTTGCTTCTTGTCTCTTCAATGTCTATGACCAGTAACAGAATTATCAATAAAGTGGGCAAGTACAAGATATAGAAATATATATATATATATATATATATAGAGAGAGAGAGAGAGAGAGAGAAAGAGTTAGAGAGGAGAAGAGAGAGAGGGAGAGTGAAGATGAAGGAACATTTGTGTCAGCCATCAAAATCTGATGGAACAAATATGGAAAACCTGATATATAATATTCTGACATTTTTGACATTTCAATTCATAATCATACTAAGTGCACAATCATATTTTGATTGGTATAGATATTTTATTAAAAGAAACAAGTCAAATCACTGAAACTAAGCTTACCAATGCTCTATCTTGTTTTTCAAAGATTTCCAAATTTTCAATTCTTACAAGAATGTTTCTGGGAATGACCTTTATTCTCTTACTTTACATACACACTATCACCGACACACACACACAAACACACATATATAATAAGCACTTTTCTGTATACATTTATATATTTAGTGCATAAGATTTGAAATACATACAGTTCCAATAAGTTGGCTCTTTCTACCTAATTCGCCTATGGAGTCAATCATCTGATTGAGGTATGATGCAATTTTACATGGTTCTCAATATTTTGTGCAGTTTAAAACAACGCATTTTAAACTCATCATTATCTTTAATTTTTATATAGCTCCTCAAAACCAACATTGTTTTTCTACTCCTTTCCCTCATAAATAAAAGGGATATTTCTTTGCAAGGTTGTTTGTAAAGATTCTTCTCATATATTCCTTTTGAAAATGAAAATAATATCCATAACTCACATATATGAATCTTTTTAGCCTTGCAGGTAGCAGAACTTATTATTTAAAATACCATCAAAAATTATTTGAAAAAACAGATCTTTCATATAAAACTATAAAAAAAAATATATATCAGTATAAGATTTGGGCATTGCTCATCAAAAATGACCATAGGGACTTTAAAAAGCTCTTTTTTGAAAATCAAAAAAACATCTTCAGATGGTGCCTAGTGGACTCAAGCAAATTTTCAAGGTCGTAGCACCAAAAATGAACACCTGGAGACACACACATAGACAAATAAAAAGAGAAGCATTTGTAGCCCTCTTGGCTGGTTGGTTGGGCCATTTGTTGGGTATGTTGATTCAATATTTTCCTGTAAGTTTTTCAGAGCAAAACTTTTTTCATGTATACTGTTTAATATGTTTGGTTAGTAGATATATAAAGAAAAATAGATACTAATTTTTTCTTCTGTTAATATAAATCTTCAGATGCACACTTACCTGCACAATGGTGGTAATATCCATATGAGAAAATTTGAAAGTCTCCATATTCACTGATAAACTGTACAGTTTTGGGGAACATCATTTTTTTTTTGAGCCAGGACATTTTGTATCAATCATACTCTCAGAAAAACACATCATATAATTTAAATCTTCTTGAACGAACAAAATTTTCAAACTCATTCATTCAACATTATGTTATTTCATTCAGTTATTTTCTATCCAAAAATGATTCTTCTATTGACATAAAAACATGACAATTATGAACAGTATTTTTTTTTTTAGATCATTTCAAATTAGTTGCTACTTGAAAAAATTTTCAACAATTTTAAACTTATAGGATTTTAAAAAGAATATTTTTATTATTATATATCTTATCAAGTAATATATATTTTATCACAGTAATACTCACAATAAAACATACAAACAAAATCAGGGTCAGATTTCTTTTAATCAAGCAACCCATAAAAAAATCATATTCATGAAATATATTTTCCTCTTAAATTCATTAATTCACAGTTTTATTTTCCTGATTATCCATAAAGAAATAAACAATAACTTCAGTTGATCACAGTGTTTGTCTTTCATTTCACAGGTTTAAGTGTTTACTCAACACTCCCTTTTTTTATGTCATGAATCGATTGGTTATTGAGAGGATATCCTAAATGTGCAGTACAAAAACATTTTTATATTCTCTAATGTAGTTTTGTTCTCAAGGATTGCTTGATAGTGGAAAGAGACCTAACCTTCAATACATCAGACAGTATTTTAAAAGACAAAATGTTTTGTTGATGATATTATGGAATGTAGCTGATAATATTGTTCTTTCGATATTCAATATTGGAAAGACGGGGATACTCTACAATAACTAATTTTTTAGGAAAATAGTAAAATTGTATGGCAAGAACTATGAAATGTTTGTAATTACAAGAATTATACAAAAATTTCAACAAACTTTTATTCTTCTATTCCATCTACACAAATAATACTATTTGCCTCTTTAGAAAAAGAATGTCTTTTTTAAAGGAAGAAAATAGAACATCTCATTACAATTCTAAAATGAAATATTTGCCAAATGAACAAAATGTTGGACAGTTGCCTGATTTGTCTATCCTCAAAATATTGACTAAAACTGACATAACCTTAATTGCTTTAGGTCAGATATTGTGTGTTTTGCCAAGAAATTCTCAAGATAATAATCTTTAATGAAATATTTTCTCATTTATGGCTCATGTTAAATTGTTTTAGAAAGAATTAAGAAGTTCAAAACAGTAAATAGAAACAAAGTAAACATTTTGTCGATTAATAATTTTGTATGCAAAGAATTAGAGTAACTAGTATAATTCTTACTTTTTCCCAAATATATCATTCTAATTTTAACATAGACTATTAAAATGGTGAAAATATACTTGTGGATAAGCAATCTTAGAGTAGAAAAATGTATTTGATTGTATTGATATTCCAATGTCTATTCATATCATTTTGACGAAAATAAACATGAAATATTAACTAAATTTGTTTTTGTTTGTATGATACAGAAAGCTAAAAGTAAATTTTTCATGAAGAATTTCATTTTCATCCTAAATATTTGAGGACTTAAAATTCAGAAAATCACATCTTTTAAAGTCTTTGATTAATTTTCTTTGGAATTTGGATAGATCAAATCTAAGTTCCACAATAGATTTTTCCCATTACATTTTGCTATAAATACTTGAGATGATATGATCCTGATCTAATTTAATGTTACAGAATAGAGACACAGAGGGTTGGATAATAGTCAGAATGTTGAAAGATTTGGTCCTAAAAGCTTATTGATAAATTGTCAAAACAGAGCACTTACCAGAAACTTGAAAGTTAATACGCAATTTTAGATCCAGTCATACAACTTGGTAATCTTCATGTGAACCTCAAAATTGACACTTACCTAGAAAAGAGAGAAATAATATTGGATTAATAATGTGTACATGCACACATAAAATCATGTAAATTAACATTTGATAATACTGTTTGCTTCAATCAAGTCATTTCCATCAATACAATTATTTGAATTGTTAATGTATTTAGTATATTCATGATACTATATATATATATATATATATATATATATATATATATATATATATATATATATATATATATATACATATATATTTATATATAATGAAAATAATTAATCAAGAAAATAGTATCATGTAATTTATATGAAAAAATATATGTGTATATGCATATGTACAGAGGTGTTCCCTGAAAAATCGAAAGAATAACCAAAAAAATTAATGTATATATATATGTTTGTGTGAAGGGGAAATATGTAGATCCAACAGAATGTTGACAATATGGAAAAGGTAAAAGATTTAAAACTACTTAGTATTTCTCAGAGAGTGTAAGAGCTAATGTATGTCTCCCCCATCCCAGGTTTTGTCATAGCTCTGACGATACCTGGGGCGGAGCTGAAGATTTGATTTTTAAGATTAAGGTATAATTGTGTTTTAACTGAGGATTTATATCCACCAGTCCAGTGCTCTACAAACCAGGTAATTTCCACAAACAGTGTTAAGATCTGACTTCAAAGTGCTCCTACCAAAAGAATAATTCCCTTACATACATCAATATCTTTATTTACCAGAGTTCTATGCTTCTCAGCGAATGACTTGAATGTGTGTGAAATGACATATGCTTGTGCTATTGTATCTGGCATTGACCCAAAGCAACTGGCAACAGGAAGTATTAAATCTTTTAAAAGAAATAAATAAGAAAAACCTATTCTGTACTTACAAAGTTCCTTTAACAAAACAGATTCAGCCATTTAAAAGAAAGAGAAAAATAACAGAAAATTAAAGAAAAATTGCATAAAAGAATGTCTGTTTCATGATTGTGAGTTTCAGTCTCATGATCATTTGGGAGTTTCGCCCATCTAATGTCCAATCTATTTTGTAAAGATTTTATGGTTGAACAAATTTATCACCTTGTACCTCACTAATCTGATGCTCTGTGGCTCAGCATGTCCCATGGTCTGGTAAGTTTTGGATCTATACCAGTTTGTAAACCAACTAGTCATACAGAATGAGCAGAAACCTATCTGCAGTTTGAAACCAAATAGAACTCTTACAATTAGGCATGTATTTATCAATTTTTTCTGAATCTTATAAATTTTTTTGAATAAATGGGATTTTGAAATGTGGCTTACCATTTTTAATATCTTTCTCCAGACTGGAAAACTATTGACAAAACAGATTTCAAAAACTAAATCTTAAAAAAAAATTTCCTTTTTTTCAATTGATCACCTCCAAAATATCATGCTGCCAAAAGTGATTGGTCACGTAAAAGATTCTATTGAGCGACTAACCAGATTTGTTCACTTTTTCTCATTTTTATCTCCTGGATAGAAAAATTTACTCAGAAAAATAGATTTACCAATAAATTTTAAATTTACTTATTTCACTGGCAATCCTAATGGATTATAAATTTTGTATGTATATAGCAGTGCTGTGCTGCTCTAACCGTGTATGTACATATATATATTTGTGTGTGTGTGTGAAATTATATGTACTTGACTGAATAGCTGCCCTTACAGTCAGGATAAACTAACATAAAAAACAGAATAAATGAATTAGATTGATATGGGAATCAAAATGTTTAATTTGATTTGTTATAATAAACTGATATTTGAGATTTGCAGTGGGTTCTTTTTATGATTTCTGAAAAATGTAAAATGTTCGTACACATAATCAAGTGTATGAAAAAAATTATGAAAAGATATTTTTCGTAAATAGTATGAACTGCTTTGCTGAATCTGACCTTCGTTTCTTCTGGCATTTTTTTTTTTGGTGTTGAGAAAAAGTAACTTTAATATAAAGGAGGGAACGAATTTGCTCTAAAGTGGGTGATCATACAATGTAATTAGCACACTTCTACTTCTTATTTTCAAGAACACTTTAGATTCCAGCAATAATTTTTACTCTTTGGTTAGTGTTTAATTCAATTTGTTTTTTAAAAAACAGATAATTGACTTTTAAAGTTCTTTTTTTACAATCTTGGAAAAACATTGCAAGTTTTTTTCAGTTAATCATAACATCAAATATTATAATATTGGAACAAATTTTTTCTACTCTGGGTCATTCTGAACAGTGATACATTTTTTATAAAATTGAAAAATCATCAATAAAAAACCAAAATCAAACAAATGAATGAATCCCGAATCTCTTATCCACATCTTATTATGCTCCCATAGCAATGGTGAAGGACCAAGTATTTTTTTCATCCTTCCCTTGATGTCACTGCATAAGATACATTTCTTGAAAGGAGGGATCAGTTTAGCATTAATTTTTTGGAGGTGATTTTCAAAACTTTTTTAAATTGCAAAAAACCTAAGAAAATTGCCTCAAAATGTCACTTGGTTATGTTGTGTTGTGAACAATTTAGATGTTGCTTATGTCTGATTAAAAAAACGATTATGTCTCATGAATAGGTATCACTTCTGCTGTTATTCAAAGTTCTATTATATGACTGCTTTGGAGCATATGATGATCAAACCATTTGTAATTTGTGATACAAAATGAGAGAGATATTTTCTGGCCTGCAAGATACATGTTTTACAGCAGGGCTTTTGGGTGCAGTGTAATATTAGAATGATTTTTTGAAAAAATTGCATCTTATATTGCTCGCAAATACAGCAGTTAAATAAAATAAGCCTTCATCAGAAATCTTCTTTTTTTTTGATTGAAGCTGTGAATTTCTTTGCAAAGAAAAGCAAAGAATTCAAACCAGAAATACAGTTCTGAATGAAACAGACTAAACAAGAAGCAGCAAAGTCATAAAACATTTAAGGCAAAAACACAAGTAAGCTGAAAATATTCAGGAAAAATCTATAACCACATCTTTTTTTAGGGCCTCCAACACGAATTCGTATCCACTTTTTGAACTTTCATAGTGTTTAATCTAAAAAGGAAATAGGAATAAATATTTCAGTCAATGTGACTTGGATGATCTTCTGTCAAGGAGCGGAGAGAAGAGAGAGAGAAAGTACATTGAATAGAAAATCTTCAAAGTATAAAGACGAATGAAACAACTGAATAAATAAATAAATAAAGTCCTTTGAGTGTGTCAGAGAATGCAATCATTAGCTTCTATTCTGTGTTAAAATGTACAATTTCAAAGCAATAGTTGTTTTGTGGGTGAAGGAGACTTCTCACTTGGTTTCCCTCTCGCCATCATCCGACATGCACTTATTGGGCAGGGGTGGTGGTTCTCAATACAAAAATGATTATTGAATGGATAGCTGGCCACAAAGTGGAGTAATAGATTTATAGATGAAAAGTTGTGTATGATTACTGACTCAGCTTTATTGCACATTGTAGTAGAGTAGCCGCCCTACAAGAAATATTAGTTGTAATACACAGATGATAGAGTTTGTTCAGTAGGCAAATACTCAGACAAGAGGGTTTGTTCAGTACATAAATCTGTAGTGATACTTAAATTATAAACGAGCTTAATTATCAAAAAGTAGCATATAAAATCACTCTCTCACTCAATCTTTCACACGTATGGTGTCGGACAATATGTCTAAGCACCAGATATCCATTTTGCTTCTTTGCCACATTGAAAGCAATAATGATAAATCCACCTATCCCGACATGTTTCAAAGTAAGTCCAATTTCTCAACAGACTTTATATTCATTTTGTGTATGCAATCAATCATTAGAATTAAATTCGGTGTGGACATTCTTTCATTTGATGAATTATTTTCTTTCGTTCATAATTAAATGATTATATCTTTATTGAAAATATACAACTTGCTTGTACTTCCTTTGTCTGTATTTTACTGTCATATCTGATTGAATTTATACATGAGCAGTACAAAAAAGAATACATGCACTTATTTCAATAGTGACTCAAGTACTCAATTTCTACAAAGAAATATTTGTCAGAAAATAAATCTTCCAAGGCCAAACCAAATGGTCAAGAATAATACTCATTCTTAACAAATTATACCATGGTGATCATAATTCCATAATAAATCCACTGATGATAGAGTAGGTAAATCTAAAGAGCTTGTCCATTAGGTGAAATTTAACTTATAATATATTATAATAGATTATTAATGATAGCTTTAGATTAGGATAGCAACCAACCAGTAAGATGTTGGCTTCACTCTTTTTGAAGTATGCACCAACACCATAGCAACCACATACCACATGTAGGGGCTTCTGGCCAAAATCTTCAGTAAAATTATTATTATTACAAACCATCGACTAGAACTATCAAAATAGGTTTCTTTGTTTTTTAGTTTATCTGGCTGGCTACGTATGTGAGTATCACGGGCCATACGAATGGAGCTAGTGGACTAAAAATGTTAATATCTATTCCTCACCATGTCCAAAATGAAAGTTTTTTTTTTCCTCCTTCAATTTACAATGTGAGTTTATGCTAAATCATTTCTGCTTGTTGGAAAAACATGATTATTTAGCTTAGTTTTTCAACTCTTTATTTACGTATTGAGCTCTTAACAGGAAAAATCTTTTGGAGGAATGTTTTAGGGCTTTTCCATAGACAAGAACAAGTAGTGCAGTTGCAGAAGTGAAATCTCTGAGGGATAGCAATCATAAATTAAGGTTGGTTCTATTCATATAAATGTATCTTTAAAAGTATATGTACATACATAGAAGTGCACACATACACACACACACACACATACACACATCAATAAAATGAAAAGGCTGTTTTTACATTCGCACATACTGTATATTTGTACATAATGAATTGACTCTTACTAAACTTAGCCTAATATGGCACAAGGTTCTACAAGTGAAGAGAAAAAACTACCAAATTTGTATCATCCGAATATCTTAATAAGATGTCCAAAGTAATTTAAAAAAGTACATCATTTTTCAACTTACATCTATTATTTCAAAGAAGATAGAGAATATTACTTGAATCAAGTCGAACAATAACTTGATAAGAACTGAAATGACCAAACTAACACAAGATATCATTAATACCATAGTCTATACACTTGGCACTTAGCCTTAATTTTTGTAAATTGTTAGTTTAAGAATTTCATTGGAATTAGTGGTATCCTAAAATGCCTATAAAACATTAACATAACAAGCATTAACATAATAAATCAAATGGAACAACAACTTGATCAGAATTGAAATAACCTAACTTACACGAGATATCATTATTAGCATTGAAAATCAAAAATTGAGACAAAGACAGTGATGGTCATAACACTCCTTCAAAGATAAAGACTTAGGGCACATATTAACAGGTAATTAACAAATAGTTAAAATCTCATAACTGGAAAAAAAACCCTTCTAAAATGTCCAAATTATTGAAAACCAAAATGTATCAATTATGATAAATGTGAAAAGGAAATTATAAAATCACTTGATTTATTCATTCAATCTGTCAAATTGGCATAAAATAGATGTACCCACGTTTACTCATTGGAAAGAAAAGAGTAATTAAAGCTGTCTACAGAAAAACACTAAATTTTAAAAACTTAAAACATCGGCAAAAAACTAATCCTATACTTTAAAATCCACTAATATCAGACTACATCCAAAACCCTACTGACAGAAGTTGGAATTATAGGCTCATATATCAAGTATTGAGCATCCCAAAGAAATTATCTACAATAACATTGAACAATATAAAAAAGTAAACCAAATTGTAGAGAATAAATTAAAACACCACTGATCATGTATTGTTTATTGAAAATGCATGAAACATCAACCTGTGCTCGATTTGTTATAGGCTCTAAAATATGTGATACTAAACATTCAAATAGAACCATTTTAAGAACCTTAAAACTAATATACAATCAAATACATAAATTCAATATCAAAATTAAATTGTACAGTAACTCAAACCAGTTTTGGATAATAAACAACTCTTTACAAATACAAGAAAAAATGGATAGTACAAAAAACTCATAAAAAAGCTATATCATTTTTACATTTAGTTTAGCACACTTTATACCAAAATTCAGCATAAAAACCCCCAATACAGAATTGAATAATACAATAGATCTGACATTCGCAGGAGTCAAGAGTGAATACATCAGTGTCACCAATTCAATTGATTTTTGGTGCAGAAGGATAAACAACAAACCATATTTCACTAAATGTACCTTAAAGAAAACAATTTGTGATTCAATTGGAGAAAATTAATTTAAAATAGGTATCAAATTTCTTCAACAAACAATCACTATACCTGTTTGTATTGACCCTGTGCCTTTTGGGGTTAACTTATACTTGCATGGACATGAATATGAATATATGCTGTCATGAATTCAAAATGATATTTACAGGGCATACAAATTTCACTGATGTAAACAATATATAGATGATGTGTTGTTAGAATGATACATATGAATTTGATAACTCTTTCAGGCATATATACCTGACAGACCTTGAACTCAAAACAGAATATAGAGGGATACAAACAACATTTCTTTATGTAGATATTAAGATTCTAAGCAGAATGTTTAAACATGAATTACTTGATGAATGGGATACATTCCTATTTCATACAATGTGCATACCACACAAGAGAAGTGACATACCACTATAATTATTTTATGGAACCGTATTATCTGAATATATACGAAGAGCAAGAGCAACTCCACAAATTGAGGATTTGGTTGAAAAAAGCACCCATCTCTTAGGCAATGAACGGGTACCCAGAAACATTTGGACATTACCAGATGGAGCAAAGAGAAGTGAAGTTTAAAATTCACAGAGCAAAAAAAAGTATGAACAAAAAATAAATAATATATGTGAATTTCACAGTACATGCATACAATTGAATCTATACACAACCATTTAGATAAAATTGGATAACTGAAAATTCAACGAACTGACTCTAAGTGGACAAATACAGAGAAAAACTTGATCAACATTAGTAAATTTCAATTTATCTAATTAATTTCTTAAAATATATCATTAAAACGGAAAATTTGAATAACAGATTGTCTTTGAATGATTTCAGAGAATAGTTAAAAATATTCAGCTTTTTGCAAATTTTATTTATTTGTTTAGTGTAAAATAATTATATTTTCATACAGTAGATAGACTAATAAACTAATCTATGAATCACAGCGTTGATAATATTATATATCGCAAACTATGATTATCATGAAAATTAATCTAAATCATTGCTTACAAAATAATCTACAATCATTAAATTGGATCAAAATGATTAAAAAAAACATCATTGTAATCTAAAAGGTAAAAGACAGGGAGATTGAATAACAGAAGTTAATTTTCATTTAGTTGTATATTCATTCACTCATATATTCACTGATACACTAGATCTAAATGGTGGATAGAACAAATCTGAGTGTATATAGTGTACAAAATGACAAATGTGAAGGTTCCAACAAACAGATGACCTTTCACTGCTCTGGTCAGTTTATATATTTAAAAGTAAAAAGGCGGGGGGGGGGGGGTATTGAAGAATGGTGATGGTAAGGCCACTTTCATCTAGGCTTTAATGCCAGAATCTAATTAAATTCCAGGGTGCCAATCCTAGATGTAGAATGAGAGAAGATTAAAAAAAGGGAAATAAGAATCCTAACAAAGAGCTAAGGTCAGTCCAATTGGAGCGGTCGGAGATGTGCCAAATGGGGATGTAGAATGGAGGAGATTAGTAATGTATAAAAAAGAATGAAAGGAAATGAGAATCCAAACTAAGTTCTAAGGTCAGTCCATTTTGAGCAGTCAAAGAAGGGAGTTGAAAAAAATGTTTTTTCCCAGACTGGAATAACAATGATGTGAAGAAGACATGAGGAATGAGAAAAAGCTATTTTTTCATTCAATTTGATTTGATAATTTACAGTTTTTTTTGTTGCTTTTTACAAAGATAGATGATAAAGCTCTGATATATTTATTTATAAGTTTCTTATATTTTTTATATATATTTATGTACATATTTTTAAAATTTTCAATATTTTTAGATTCGATTCATCTAGTTATACTTCTACAAATGACATATCTTACATATGATAGGAAGATAAAACAATAATACTCAAAACAATCTTTTACTTTTTATGTATTTAATTCAGCTTGTTATTTCTAACAATATATTTTACACATTTTGCACATAATGTAATGAGTAAGCGATGATACACAAGACAAATTTAATTTATCTACCATTTAATTTTGCCACAGTAAATATATTTTGCATATAATATAACATTTTGCTGAATTCTCGAAGCAACAAAAGATAAGAAAATAGAAATAAAAAGCTGGGGAAGTCATGTCTGATTAATAAGAATGTCTGTTAATAATTTTCTGAATGAACATATTTGACAACTGATGGTCCTCATAAATTGAATAGACTTTTACAATAAAATCCATGACATCAAATTAGCAAAACAAACAACATACATCCAATATACATAAATAATGAATAAAATACTGTTAGATGATCCACGTAAATCAAATAGACATAAAATTTAATCCAGGGCATCTAATTCATGAATAAAGTAATAGTCAAATAAAATTAAATATAATAATCTAAATAACCATGGACAAGAGAAAGTCAAACAAGAGAAAATACAAGTATCCTGAATTAAATATTTTACTTAAATACAATTGAGCAGGTTATGTCCGGTCAACACAGCTTGGGGATGCCATGGTGAAATGACTGTACTCTTTATAAATCCCTGAAACATGTCCATAGCTGAACAATTGATGATCTCAACGATAATATTTCAAATACAACCATTTAAATAATGATAATAAAATTTATTATTCTGTGTATAACATAAAATATCTGAACATTGTACATTAACAGGGATCAGAAAGTAACTGACTCGCACTACATGACATCGTAGGATGATTTAGAAGACTGTATTTAATAAGTTAGAAAATGGTGAAATCTCAAAAACTAAAATTCTTTTTCAGCCAAAGTTACATGTCAGAAGAGATAGATAAGAATATAGATTCATTGATGATGTTTTATATTGAAAAAGTGTACGTATGTACACATATTTATAAATAAGTATAAGTGCAGATATTTACACATAGAAAAAGTAATAAAACATGACCTCACTCACATATCAATCTAACTGGGTGTAAATGAATGTGTTAATGTATGTGTATTATAGTCACAGAAAACCCTCCCAAAATCTTTGTTCGCAAGGCAAAGCATACATATGTATTAATGTATGTGGCTATATATAGATATATATATATATATGTATATCAGACTTGAAATAACAAACAAAACCTTCATAGCTGTTTCTTGAATATAGATATATAAAGTCGAAATCCCATTTCAATTCTCATTGAAAAAAGGCGATATAAGCGAGGCAGGTGCTCTAGTTGTTTATTGAAATAGATCTCTACTTGAGTTAAGATTATACACTTTTTTATGTGATGGATTTCCTGATAATTTGAAAAAAGAAGTAAATATGTTTTTAAATGTTTCTAAAATAAATCCGTTTTTTAAAACTGTAAATGAATATTTTTCAAGTACTTTCTATAACTATATTTCCCTTAATTATATTTTAGAGATTACAACCTTTTGTGATTGTGGTTATCAGAAGTTCAATCTTCTCTTTAATTCAATATGAGGAAATAACCAGCCACGATTTCAAAACATTAAAAAGTTCTCCATGAATAGCTATATAGCCTATATATGAAATGTGTAAAAAACCTAAGCAAATAAAGACATGTAGGGAAGAAAATTGATCCATGTCTTAAGTTAGACAACAAGCAGTGGTTTTAAATGCTGGAAATTTTTGTGCAGATCCCTAGTTTCCGGAGAGTAAATCATTCAAGACTAGACAGATGCAAATACGGTGCCACAACAAATAGAGTTTTGCCTCATCATGCATGGTATTACCCTGTGAAGTCAAGACCAGAGGGCTCAGGATTCATCTTGAGTCCTATGACCAAGCTCTTGTCTTTTTAACAATAGTAGCAAAGACAAAAGAGAATTTTTTTGAAGTTCCTACCCACATGCTTGAGTGTGCGGTATCACCATGTTAAAAACCAATTTTGTGTCACATCCTTCCCTTGTGAGGGTTAAAGTAAATAGGAGCAGTGTTTTTAAATGCTTTGCCCTACATGCAGCATGAATATATAAACAAAATTGCAGAAGTGTTACACAGAGAGCCTTTTTCTAATGATATCAGAACCACAAATTGTCTTCATTTTCCAAGAACCTATTGGCTTTCATCCAGTTATTTGCAACTACCACGGTTCAATTACTTACTCATTTATTTGACATCTGCTTAAGACAATAGTTGCTTGAACTGGTATTCAAGCATCAGATCTATAAATGTGCACATTCTGACCGAAATTTGGAGAATAATGCTACGATCAGAGCAGACCACTTCTTTTGTCATAATGGTACAACATTTCTTGATACTAAAAGAAATCTTGGTTTCACCTGTTACCATCATTTGGATTGTAGATTTCCACCTATTTACAGCTTCTGTCTGCGTTCATTTTTGATTCATAACTGACTGATAGTAATTTACGTTCAGTTCTTTTGATCTACTCTCTTATTCATATTTAAAGATTTGATTAGGTTTTGGAGAGTTCACAGAGTGTATGTCCCAATTGCAACTCTCAAGAATTAATCATCGATACTGATAGCAACAAAGACAAAGCAAAAAAACATTGTACAGTTCTTAATTTTATCCTTCCTTTTTTTTCTAACTCCTGTTCACCTAATTCATTTGATATCTTCTTTGGAGAGCTATAAATTTTAATTTCTTGGTCATCTAACCTTTTTTTTCATTAATGAATGAAATTTCTTAAGGCTGAATGTTTGGAAAATATTATATAAAACATGTATTTACATAACATTATGGTTGAATATACAAAATACCTCAAGAAGCTAAGCACTTTCAAGACACATCTGGGAAAAGTATGACACTTTACAATTTAGGTGTACTGGGGTTTATAAATAATGGGTGGTAAGGTAGGATAACAAGCAATAAATATGTGTACTTCAAGATGAATAATGCCAAGGAAAAAACTTTGCTCAATGAAGACAGATTGTTTTTAAAAGTTAATAAACCTGATTGGTTGAATATTGGAGAGCATTTCTGAAATAAAAACCATTAAGTCTTTATTGAGGTGAGCATGCAAAGCACTTAAAGTATTCTATTGCTGATAAATTATCATGCCTGTTGAAATTAAATCAGCTTGAGCTGATGTAGTTGGATCAAAGTTCTTTATCTGTTGAAATATGAATTTTATGATCGCTATTTATACCTGCGTATTTTGCTGCAGATATTCTATTGCTTTTGTGGATTCTGTAAGCATATGAATACGTGATTTTCAAAGAAAAACTAACCAATACAATGCCCAATATAATTAGTGTTTGTCTACACACAAAATGATAATATGGAAAAAATAAACAGAATCAAGAACAATCGCCTTTACAGTCCATTGTAGATGATCAAATGTAAAATGGTGGATTAATTTTCTTTATTTTGATAGCAATCATGAGAATTTTATTAACTTAAATTGTTAATAAAATTCTCATGATTGCAATTATCATGTATACTTTAAAAGTTTTTGTTTTTTTACAAACAAAATATTTAGCTGTGATGAAACAATATGAGATAACAATTTGCTTGGTGTTAAGATAGCTGCAACTGGTTTTAAATCAAACTATTCTTGTTACTCTTATCTTAAATATGGGAGGTGTGTGTTTGTCTGTCACATTATAAAAAGTACCTGAACATGGTCGCAGTGCAGCTAAATTTTGCATGCCTACTCAATGTAGAGAAACGATTTTTTGAGGATTTTAGAATTCTATTTGAAATGTAATTATGATAACAAAGTAAGGACTTATTTTACATCCATACACATATCTTATCTTATATGTTCATACAATTATGATTCTCCAATGGGTATAAATTGGAAGGATACTTTTCTCTCCCTGCGAAGGGTTAAAAGTGACCATAGATTAACTGCTCATTCAATCCGTCCTTTCATGTATCTCTTATTATACGTTTATCATTTCATATCTCTCCTTCATATATCTTATTCATGAGAAATGTCTGAATGTCTGTCACAAAAAAACCCTAAACGTAGGCACAGCCCAACCAAATTTGTTATTCATAAAGATATATAGGAAGTTTTTGAAAAAAATTCTGAGTGTTTGAGAAGGTAGATTTTTTGCTTGTTTTAGGTATCAACAATGAAAGGAAGCTTTTCCAACTTCTAAATAGTCAAAAATGAGACTTTTGCTCATTTCAAGTGGTCAAAAGAGAACTGGAGACTTTTTCCTCTCTTAAAGGTGCTAGTCTGAAGTGATACATTTTCATTGCTTAAACAGTCAAAAGTGTAGACAAACTCCCCCCCCCCTTAAGAGGTGGTCAAAAGTGAAGAGGGACTTTTCTTCCTTTTATGGGGTCAACATTAATGAGATACTTCCCTTTCAAAGAGGCATTAAAACTGTAAGTAAATTTTTTCTATACATCTGAAATTCTTGTTTTTTCAAGATCAAAGTGTAGCGTCTGTTCTTCTCATGTCAAAGAAACATGGCATTAACACCCCTTTTTCAACTTTAAAATTTATCATAATTGTATTTTAATCAATTTTTTCATGAGTTTTAATTTTACCTAATTTTTTTTTCAATTGACAAAAAAGAAACAAAATGATTGTATTTTAATCATTGGATGTTTTTAAATGAAACTATTATGACAATTATTAATTACAAATACACTATAAAACAAACAATGAATAATTCTAATACAAAACCAATTTCCAGCTATTTTCTGGCCATTTTAAATGAATGTAATCATTATCAACTATCAAAAATGGACACTGAAGGCCAGCAGTGTACTTTTAGCACATTTTACCATTTTTTTAACAATTTTGTAATGTTTATCAACTGCAAAATTTTTTTTGAGTGACATCCTGAGTGACACCAAATGTCTCCAAGCAATGCCAATGATTCTGCTAGGATAGTATACAATAAATACTGCCATTTATTGTTGGAGCAGGCCCTAAAGGAACCAAGCCTCCTAGTGTAGCAGGCCAGATTAATCCTCCACAAAATTATACCCAGGGTTAAAGTGGGCTAGCCCATTCTATACCCCGGGATATATTCTGGTTAAGTTCAGTTTATACCCCGAGGTATGAAACGAGCAACTCCATTTCATACCCCCTGGCCTACATAATGCAAATCATATATATATATATATATATATATATATAAAGTTGATTTTAAAAGTATCCAACAAGATAACAATTCATCAATAATTGCAATTCTATTAGACTTTGGAGTAAAGTTAACACCATGGCTTCTATATTTATGACCAAAATATTTGTTTGATTTACCCATACACTTTGAATATTGGGGTTTGGATGCTAATTTCAGTTCTGAGTATATTTTGATGCCCTCAAAATCTCTTGCATCTGAGCCAGTTGGCTACAGGAATAAACATTAACAACTTCAGTTCAAAATCCTCCAAAGTTGTACGTCCAATTGAATATATATATATATATATATATATATATGTGTGTGTGTGTGTGTGTGTGTGTGTGTGTGTGTGTGTGCAGGATGCTCTCCTCTTTCTTTATTATTTATGACTTTTTGTCAAATCAGTGAAAAGTTTTGCATTGAGCACATTTGTTTTCTGGGTTGTACCAAGGAAAGATTTACGGCAACCTCACAATGTTGCCCAGTAAAATGGCCTTAGAAAATGTTATCCCCGTCATATGTATATACATTGGAAGAAAAATGGTTCAAGATATTGGCAGTATGAATTGATGATGGCGCAGGAGAATATGGAAAATGAAAATTTATATAAATCTGGCATTAGTTTAAAAGGCTTTCCATGGTTGCAATATGTGATTTTAGGTTATGAAAAAATATTCTATGGGTTATTGGTGATCATAGGAAATTTTGAAAACAAAAAATATGCATGAATGTGTGCATCTATTTATATATATATATGTATATGTGGAAGTAAATATCAGAATTTTTCAATGTGGTATCAAACTTACTAGCACATTCAATAAGAAATGACTTTATCCTCTCTCTCTCTCTCTCTCTCCCTACCCCCCTCTCTCTCTCAATATATATGTATGCAAGTGAGTATGTGTGTGTTTGTGTGACTGACTGTATTTGTTATGGGTTGATATCAACATTTAGTTCACCTAGCATTAGTTGGAGGTCGTGTAGGTTTTCTGCAGGAAGGGCAAAGTCATCTGCAAATCTGAGGTTGCTCAGATCTTTGCCGTCTATTTTGATTCCCTAATTTTCCCCATGCAAGTTTCTGAAAATCATCTCCAGGTAGGCTATGAGAGTTAAGGTGAGCGAGTATGACCTTGTCTCACCCCTTTTTGGAGCTGAAGGAGTTATGAGTCTTTATGTAGCCTGATAAAGGAGCTGTTGTGATTGTACATATGTTGTAATATTTAGATGAATACGGGATCTACACCTTGTAGAGTGATGGCCTCCATGACCATAGAAATTTCCACTGAGTTGAAAGCCTTCAAGTAATCGATAAAATGTTATAGTGAATAGTATTTTGTATTCTGTTGCTTTTTATTCAGCTGATTGATCAAATGCAGATGGTTGAGTAGCTTCTTTTAAAGCCAGCTTGCTTCCATGGTTGATTTTCATCTAGTGTTTTTGTGATTCAGTTGGTGATGATTTTTATGAAACATTTGTAGATTCAGTTGAGTAGGCTTATTGGTCTGTAGTTGTTGAGTTCTTTTGGGTTTCCTTTCTTATATAAGAGCATTATGATTGCAGTATTCCAATCTTCGGACTATACTTTGTTTTAGGCATAGGCTGATTAGAATAGCAAGTTTCCAAGTGATGATCTCACCAGCTTTTTCGAGTAGATCAATGCTGACACTTTCTGGTCCAGGGGCTTTTCCTTTCTTTGGTTATTTGATAGCTTGCTTCACCTCCTATGGGGTTAATTCTGGGAAATCCTCAAATGGATATCCCCTTCTGTCTTCTCTTTGTGTCTTTTTGATTGTTTTCATTCAGTTTAGTCTCTTTAATTTTGTCTTTTCTTGTTATCGGTGGCTTGAGGTTCAAGTGTTTCTCCATGAGATTCCTGGTTAGTGTGCTCCTTGGTTTAATATAGTAGCTACTTCTATTAAAAGAGGCTGTTATTTTTATGATGTTGATCTCATTTTCCTTCTATCTAGTAAGAATTTTACATCTGTTTTTCAGTTAAGGCTTGAAGGATGTTTAATGGTTGCGGTTTCGGTGTGGGACAATTTTCTGAGCTGTTCTGAGATGTTTTTTTTTTTGTATTTTACATCTTGCCATTCAGTGGTCGCTTCCTACATTGACTTGATTAAGGAATTGAATGTCTTTGACGGTGTCGCTTATGTCCATTAGGATGTAGTCTATTTCATTCTTGGTTTTGTGGTTGGGGCTCCATTTTCTATGAGATCTCTTCTCGAAGAAGGTATTCATGATTTTCAACCTGTTCCCTGTTGCAAAGTTCACAAGATCTTCACCTCTCTCATCCTGTGAACTTCAGCAAAACGAAGATCATATTGGAAATAAGAACACAACAATGAAAATCAAAGATGCAGAACTGGAGGAAGTGGACCACTACATCTACCTAACACAATGGATCACCATGAAATGCTTGAAAGGAGAAGAAATCAAAAAATCACCTAAGGATGGCAGGCCTTTGGGAGAATAAGCTCAAGCTTCAAAAACAAGAAGATCCCTTCAATCCTTAAAAAAAGAGTTACAAACAATGCATCCTCCCGATAGTCACCTATGGAGCTGAAACATGGAAACTAACCAAGAGACTGATCCACAAACTGAGAACGATGCAACGTGCGCGTGAGAATCATGTTTTCAAGCCTTTAGCTCTGATCAAAGTGTAGTATCTGCATCACAGCTCTGCTCAAGGGACCGGTACGGACCCTTGACAGCCAAGTGGGCCTGAGATTGGTTGGACCAAGTGCGTAGGTGTAATGCGTCAGCCAATGAGAGGATACTGAGGCTGCGCATTGCTAAGCGCAATGCGAACCTTTGGACTATTTGGGTTCTCGTTTTTATTCAGTCTAGCTGCAGGGAAGCAGTTTGCTTAGGGATGGTGCTGTCCCATTGCACTGAGAGGGACAGGTTGGGCTTGTCCTGACACCTTTGTGACCTCGGTTGCAGCAGCTGGAGCTATTTTTGAGAGTGCTCCATCCCACGTTAAACAACCTTATGTCATATCTTGCTCTTGTGGGAGCACGATTGAATAGGTGCTCAAGAAAGCACAATATATTAGGTAGAAAACAGGTGTCTGAGACATAAAAGAATCCATTAGAAAACTCAAATGGCAATGGGCTGGTCAAATTGCAAGAATGGCAGATAACCGATGGACATCAAGACTTACAACATGGATCCCCAGAGATTACATGCACAACCGAAGCCTGTGGAATAATAGGTGGAGAGACGCACTGGATAAATTCTAGAAGTATTGGCTCTGCGACACGCATGATAGAGAAATTTGGCTAATCTTGGGGAAGATGTATGTCCAATGACGGATACTAAAAGACTAATGATGATGATGATATCAACATTTAAGATGCATGTATCTGAGCAAAAACTGTGAAGGTTAAATCTTTCATCCTAAGGATGTTTAACTTTAGCAGTTCAACAAAAATATTCCTTTTTCATGACAGTGGAGGAATTGGCAAAAAGACTAAAGATATACTACTCAGCTGCAGACTATAGTTGAATGCTACTTCAGACAATAAGCTGAATCAGTAATTCATTATATTTTGATGAACATTCTCATTATCCTTATTTTTATAGCAATATTTTAGTCACCTCTATTAAGATGCTGATTATGACAACCCAACATGCACCTAGTAGTGGAGCTAGTGGGGGGCAGGGGGGCAACCGCTCCCACTGAGCTCATTTTTCAAAAATGCATGATTAAAGTCATATCTCAATCTTTTTTTCACTTTATCACATGACCTTGGAAGGACTTTCAGGGCTCATCTCTTCATTTCACTGACCTCCTGATTTTAGGGACATGATTAGTAACCACATCATATATGTGATTAAAAAATCATTGCCTTTTGAAATTAGGACATGTTGGAGAGGAAATTTCAGGATCAGAGCTGACTGTAACTCAGAAGGAGTAACTAAAAAAAAAAATAGGGTGAAGTGGCGCCTTTTTCCTGAATATGCAAAATGACAGAAAGAATGGTTATTAGCCAGGATTTCAAAATAGATAGATCCCAATTCCTTACTTGCTGACAAAAAACCTTAAAGAATATCTGCTTTGAGGAAAACAAAAATAAGATAATCAGAAAATAGTTTTGGTTTGAAATGTTAAACTATGAAAACAGCATGAAGTTTTAATTTGGGACGTTCAACTAGAAGATTGGCAAATAGTCTTAGGATGGTAAACTAGGAGATTGGCTGGTTAGCTTTGATTCAGGACATTAAACAAGGAATTAGTTTTGATTTTGGATGTTAAGCTAAAAGATCAGCAAATAGTTTTGATTTGATATGCTAAACTACAATTATGATGAACATATCAGAGCTTATCATCATTCAAGAGTTCAATTATCTTAAGGATGCTTGTTCTGAATGATTACTAGATGACATAACCAAAGGTGGAGCACCCAAAATTATTGAAGGAACCGATGAATTCCCTATGACAAAAAAAAAAAAGGAAATAATCAGGGTCAAGATATTTCACCACGGTGGTTTTTTGGTGGATTTGACATGATCATGATTATAGGCTTCCTGCACTTAGTGTAGAATCTGTCAGAGATCAGGTTGATCCCCAAAATCATAGGTGACATAACACCTGGGACCAAAATCTCACACAAACTGACAATGATCAATAAGGTGAGATTGCTGTTGACCCGAAATATGTTCACCTGACCATTAATCACAGCCATGTTAAAACCGTATGGAGAGACACAAATAGGAAATTGAACATCTGATCAAATATCAATTTCTTATTTCTATTGTCAGAAATTTGGGTTTTTTTTCAAATTTTCATCTATTATTTTTAAAATAATTATATATTATGTTTTATTATGTTTAATTTTAAATGTATATCCCAGATATCATCCTTTGGGAGTGCTGGTGTAATAAATTTGCCATTATAACAGATGGATTAAAGAATATGGCATGCAAATTAAAAAACATGGAAAATAATTTACTTTTTCATTTGCTTGTGAAAAAGTATAATTCCTGGCAACAGTCATGCAAGAATATAAAAACAAATGTGCCGTTGGGACACGTACTCTTACAAGAGTTTATTGTCAACTTCCTTTTTTTAAATTTGTGCTTTGATTTCAAAAGAAAAACAACAACTATGTGTGTCTTTCAGACTATATCCCCTGTTTTTTATTTTAGATGTAAAATAAAAGAATAGAATGGATCTGAATCATTTGGCATGTATTTTGGTGCATTTTTTCTGTGCTTGCTCCCCCCTAACATTAAAACCTGGCCACGCCACTAGTAAATTAAGTATTCTGCTGAAAAATTTACAGATGTGATACCTAGCTGATATAGGCATGACAGTAAACCCCGAAAGATTACATGAATGGTTAAGTTGAGTTGTGTTCATTACTATCAACTGGAACAGTGAATATGAAATGATGTGTATTTAATTGCTTGGGGAAGAGAACTATGAGAAGATTATCATGTGTCAGTTAAAACAATTAAATCATTTATAACAGGCTAGAATATTTATGTTTCTTTTATCAGTATATACCCCTCTGATAAAATTGCTTATAAATACTGAGTTCTGTTTGTTCAAAATTAGAATTTTCATCTGTCTTGGTGGGTGGCAGATGTGTTTAATACAGAAGACATGTCTGTTCTTGTTAACCCTCAATTGGACGGAAATGGTAGCCATTAAAGTAAGCAAGAGACAAGACATCTGCGAGTGTAAAACAAGCAAATAGTTATGACAAATTGATAATATTTCGATTATAGCCAAGGTCAAAACAATATTTTTTTTTTTCTTGAATGATATTCCAGTGCCACTTGAAAAACATGGTCAAAATCATGTTCCATACGAGTTTCACAGAGTGCTGATACAACAAAAACAACTAAGTGAAAAGGTAAGAATACCTTGCCATTTTTCTTGTTTGGTTGGGTCAGTGATGAATCTATGGTGATTCAACTCTAATTATTCTATAGAAATAGGTTGGCTCTTGAAATGATATAAGATGTGCAAAAATAGAAAACTCAGCCACAGATGTTCATCTGTGAGGACAGATTGGAAACATGAATGTGAGTGGAACAGATAGAAAAGAAAATAGCTTTAAAATGGATTATACAATGCTGAGCCATAACAGATGGCAAGAAATCACAATGGAAAGTAACTGAATATGTAATCAATAAGTTTCACATAAAGATCAAAGAACAATACATGTTGGTTGACTTGTAAATATGCTCCAACAAAGAGAGCAAACAAAGAAAGAAAAAATGTAAATAAACTTTTTGAATAAATGAATCTGATCATTCGAAAAAAAAAAAGCATTTTCTAATATGCATCACATTTTTTTAATTATTCAAACAAGCTATTAAATTCTCTTATTTCATAACTATAAAGCTCCCAATTGATATCCTTATCTACATTATTATTCATATGCAGGTGAATGTTTCTTTTTAAAAAATTATACTTTAAATACAGTTCAATACTTTTTGTCATAGTTTATATATAGTTCAATGGTTCTATTTTTTATGAAGGTTTATATATAGTTCAAAGCCTGTTTGGTTATATTCTATATACAGACTACTGTTTTCCTTTTATTACAGTTTATAAACAGTTCAGTTTTTTTTTTTTTTCAAGAATATTAAGAGGTTTAGAACATTTATTTTAGTGTGAAGAAAGTATACAATTTGTGTACGCAAGTGCACATCATAACCCTCATATTTACACAATATCAAGTACATCAAATATTTGTGTTGGTCTTTTAGATAATACAATTCTCTTTAAAACTGATTATATCTGTTGATAGCGCAATATATTCTGGTAATCTTTTCTATAATCCCACCACTCTATTGCTAAAAAATAGATTACTGATATTTAATCTACTTCTGTTTACTTATACAGTATATGCATGGCTTGTCAGATCATTGTACTCCCTTCTAGTAAAAAAAATATTGGGGCAGTGGTGTTCCTTGGAATGGTGTCACCCAGGGTGGTAACCCAGGGTGTCATCTCCCCGTGTTGCCAACTTAAACAATTTTGACTTAAAAAATGCCAAAACACTAAAAAAAAAAAAACAGTTGGCTTTTTTATGAGCATTTTTCATTGTTGAAAATGGCTAGGTTCAGTCAAACTAGTTAGAAAATTGTTGAAAATCTACTAAAATCACTAAAAAATCATTCTAAAAATGAAATAAGAAGGACAAAAAGTGCTAAATTGGCAACATTGGTCCATCACTCTCCTTCCAGAACTTACCCTCTTCCCAGGAAATCTAGAATCTTATCAATCTTTTTATACTTAAAGCATAAAAAATACAGTAAATTTCCTTTTTGCATAAAATCTGAGGAGAATTTTTTTTATGTATGCTCTTAACTTGTAAAATTTCTTCCCAGAGATTTAAATGTTATAAGGCAAGAAATCATACTTCCATTCATAGCTGGAATTTTTCTTCTTTTTTTTTCAATACATTACAAAAAAAATACATGTATTCATCCCTATATCTTAAAACAAATAATTCTACAACATTGTTATTTTTTTTTTTTGCTTTTCATTGCATAATGTAAATCGTCTCACTAAAGCTATATTTGTTGAAAATCAAAAAAGTTTTTACTTAGAACAGGGAATTGAAAGTTATAATCTTATATAGACAAGTTTTCTGTGCACCCCAAATGATACAAAGAGAGAAATTCTTTTAGTACCTGTTTAACATAGAATCACTATTAATTATTGGGTTCTGTGTAGATTTTCTATTTAGAGTAGTGAGGGTGAGATATTTACCTTTTATAAAATGATAAACTTTCAAATTCAAATCTATGTTCACTAATTTCAAGAGCAGTTGTGTGGAAAATTGTATTCTCATAGACCACAAAAAATCACTGTTTCCCAATTGTAACAGAATATGAAGAAATGCAGTTTCCCAGAGAGAGATAAATATTGTAAGTTGGAAACAACAATCAGTTTTGGATTTGATATTAGTTTTGAGGAGATTTCAGAGCAATAACTGTCTTTATATCTTTTGAGGTAAAATAAATTTGAGACATACAATGCATCCTCGCTATAACAAATTTTGGCTTCGATGAACACACTGACCATAACAAACTCTCTTTTTATTAAACAAATGAAGTTTGATAAATGACCATCAAACTTGTCATTTGGCCAGTTTTGAGATCCGGCCTTTTGCTGCCAAGAGATCAAGATCAAAAAGTAGTATCTGTTCTCTTTTCAAAACACGGATAGACTGCTGGTTACAGACTGTTGTTAAGATAATTTTCAGGTAACAGAAAATCTGAAAAAATCTATGATAATTTTTTTTTTGAATTTGACCAAGAAATGTGTGCTCTCGGTAGATTGAAACTATGATTTGATTTTTTTTGTCAAGGATGCATAGTTCTTGACTGACTGACTGACTGACTGACATACATACATACATACATACATACATACATACATACATAGTTCTCATAATACTGAGACCCTTTTTGATCATTTTGAATATTGAATAACCATAGCCATCAGAGATGCCAAAGGGTTCTATCCTTTTTTATATGTGCATGTGTTTGTTTGTTTATTTGTTAGTTCCAGCACTCCTGGCCATACTGTTTACAGACTCAAAAACTGGCATCTTTTGGAGTCTTTATTCTGATGGGTTTATCAATAATTCTGAAGAATCTAGATGTTTCTAGGAGTTTTTCTTTACTCTTTTTTAGATGTTTTCCATTGGAAAATACCAGTGATGTCACCCATTTATTTCGGCCATATTTATTCTTCAATGGAATTTTTTTATAGATTTCAAATCTTGATGCTACGGTTGTTCAATTATTGATTGTGATGGTAAGTTTAGTACACTTCCATTCATGCTGTAATTGTAACATGAATTTCTATTTCCTACATGTTACATGTAACACATTGCATTTATCTTCATTAAAAGTCATTAAAAGCTAATAACCATTACTTTACATTAACCATAACATTGATTTATCTAAGCACTTTTATTTGGTTAACCAATAACAAGATTGTATGTTAGAATTTGGTATTGTCCACAAAAATTTCACATTTTATAGATATTGCGTCCAGTAGATCATTAATAAACAATAAAGATAATACTGGTCCAAGCATTGACACCTGTGACACAGCCCTTCTTACACACCTTGTCATATTTAGAGCAGTTCACACAGCACCTCTGTTTCCTACCACATAGAAAATCTTCAAGCCAATAATTCAATTTATATTCTAGACCACATATTTTGAGTTTGTAGATCAGTCTACAATGGAAAGTGAATCAGATGCTTCTTTTGAAAGCTATGGGTAAACACATCAAAAGCACACCCTCATCATATGATTTTGTTCGCTCTTTGTAGTAAACAGATTTGTTAGGATCTTCTTCTAAAGCCATGTTGTTCCTGAAAGTAGACACCTGAAAGTGAAAAAATGTTCCCCTTCCACTAAGACCCCTCAAAATAGGAAAAAAAGTTCTCTCTTGACCCTTAAAAGTGAAAAGCCGAGGAGCTTTAAGAGTTGGAACCTTATAAAGCCAAGGATCAAGGGGTCACTATGAATAGTGATGGCTTAGTACATCATAACTTGGACATTCTCTAGTCCTTTTAGTGACAACCAACATCCGGAAATATCTTCCCCAGCCAGTTGGTGTTTTTTTTTTGCACCTCTCCCCAGGAAAAGAAGCAGCGGACACCCATAGTTCTGTCTCAACAGAGCACATCTAATAGCAATCTATCTCATTCTACATCTATCATAGTTTGTTCATATCTATCTAAATATAAAAGTGTGCATCAATCAAGCTAGATATTCTCATTAAGTTCTAATTATAATCCTTTAAATAATAACTTTCTGTTGCCTATGGCGTATGTCACTTGAAGCTGAATTACAATCACTTACGTAGTTCTAAAAATATTAAGTTAATATTCATCAATTCTTACTGGGTGGTCAATGATTGTAGTCTTCAGTTATGTTCAAGTAAACTGATTTGCAATCTGTGAAAAGGAGAAAAATTTCATCATTCGAGAAAATTTTTGGACTTGAATTCTTACTCTTGCTCTTTTCATTGCTACATTCCAGCTGATATGTTCCCCAGCCTTCTTCAAGAGTGTCATTCATCTGGCAAAATTTGTTTTTGTTTATAGCTAGTTCTAGGTCTGGCATCAATCATTTGATTCTTATAGGCAATGTTAAATCACAAGTCTGACTGAAAAAAAACTGCCTTTCTTCACTGAGTAGATCGGTACATATGTACAAAACACAAAGAAGATTTTTTCCAGTTATTAGACGGATGAATTATACATTCGAGCGAGGCCAAAGAATACAATGGTTAAAACACAGAGATAAAAATAACAAGTATGAGGATACTAGTCTAAAAACTTATGGAAAATGATTATTTTAAAAACTTTCAAGCATAGGATTTTTCATTGTCACTTAGATCTGTGATCATAGAAATGAGAAAAAATGTGACAGAAATAAATTATTCCGTTCAAAATATCTTGAAGAATCCTAGATATAACATACTTGAAAAAGCTGAAAAACACACCAGACAACAGCTAATGACAAAAACAAGAAGGATGAGGATATTGTAATCTTTTCAACGACTTTTCTCCACTTATAGCACCAGACACTTCTAGCTGAATTGCAAATTCTTGTATATTTTTCTATATTGATATCAACATGTCATCCCAAGGGAAGCTGCAGACATCACCAGAAAATGGACTGCAATGCTGGCACGACGATATCATAGAAATATTTATAATAAAAATCTTGGCTTTAAGTCTTTGCATCCAAAATATAATACCACTAAGACAACAAAAACTCCAGTGAAGTTGTGGCTCTAAATTTGATTACAAATGTATTATCATATCTTGGCCTCAATTTTTTCAAAAATTGCCTGTTCATCACATCAGAATAAAAGATGAGTAAATAGGAGAAAATGCATATTTTTGGCTTTCATTTCAGCTAGAACAAAATCTTCATATTTACTCATATCTAGATAGTTATTTACATTTTCAATTATGTGTATGCATGTGTTCTAAATTTATGTTTGTGCTTGACAACAGTCAGCCAAAAAAAAAAAACAGCGAAAGAGAAAAAAAACACAATTTAAAAAAAAGGGGTTGAGTTGAATTCATACTACTGGAAGATTCTCAACTCAATATAAAATTATATAGATTCAAAAATATAACATAGGAAGAAAACAAATTGCTGTCCTTCACAGAGGCATGGAGGGACCACATGAATCTAGTTTTGTAAAAACAAACGTAGATAATTTGTAACTGGTTAGAATGAATGTATGTGTGAATACACGTTAATTTCAAGTTATGAGCACAAAACATTTTTCTGCCCTGCAAACATGAAATATAATATAATTCATGGAACTGATAATGAAATATGACATGATATATTTTGTGATGTAATATAAATTATGAAGCAAATATAAAATAAATCAATTGATTCATGCTGAGAAAATTGTATGCATAATGCGATTAATATTACAATGTATCAATGTATTGCAGTATAATATGACAGAATATCCTCAAAAAATATGATACCCACAGAGATAAGAAAGCATAGATACAAAAAAAAGATTGATTAGCAGATATAAATGTAAAGGTGAAAGGGAAATGTCTCCATGCCAGAAAAAGATAAAAAACAAGAAACAAACAGGCAAATGAAATGAGAGAAAAAGTGTATGAAAAGTGAGAGGATCATTTTTTTCTTTCTTTTTTTTTCTTTTTCACAAGGTAGGAGGCAAAGCATTGGTCTATTGTGTGGTTAGATCTGACTTGCAGAAAGAGTAATTATTTGTTATATGCCAGTTATTCATGGGATGGGACAATGTGCAAATGTCTGCTGTGGCTAGAGAGTTCCCCATCAATGGCCAAGTAAGCAATGTGATAAGACTGGTTTTATTCATTTTCTCCTTTTCTCTTGGAAGCTATAACAGTTCATAGGATTACAAACTGGATTAGGTTTTGGCTAGCATACATTAAATATAGATTAGATGTATGAGTATATCTATACAGTTGGTGCTAAAAGTATCTGATTCATCGCAGAAAGTTTTTAATATATTCATAAGGTTTTAAAATTTACAGACTTGAACCTAAGATTTATATTAAAACACCAAATACAGAAATCAAAAACACATGGAAACATGATTGAACATTCAAAACAGGGATGGAAGGGGGTATGGCGTATACTTACTTCTCAATGTCCATTTTTTCTTTTTATGTTCAATGTCTACTAATTGAAACATTATCATGTACCAAGCCTTACCATATGCCTATTTCCCAAAGCTCATCACTGATTTAAAAGTCAAGTACAAAATTTAGAAATAAGACGAGCAAAAAATATCTGATACATTGTGTAAAATAATCTAGTATCTGCCTTTTGTAACTTATGACCTCTTCTAATGTTTTAGGATATGATGTTGCCAAGTTTCTGTAGGCTTCAGTCTGTATTGTAGCCCATTATACTTGACAAATTATTTCAAGATCTGCAAGATTTTTTAAACTTCTCTTTTGGACTCAACATAAATTCTTTATTGGATCTAAGTCAGGAGACTGAATTAGCTTCTCCATGACTCCAATACACTTCTTCTGAAACCATTCCACAATCATCTGAGCTGCATGCTTAGAATCATGCTGGCAGATCTAGTGTCTTGGTAACTTCAAGGCCTAGGCAGATAATTGTAGATACACGTCCAAAACTTGTCAATACATATAGTATCAACCATCTTCCCTTCAATTGCTGTAGAGTGCCAGACCGTCCAGAAGGAAAACAGCCCCAAACCATTTTAAAACCCACACTAAACTTCAATGTTTAGGTGGCATTCTTTGGTTGGCACAAAAAGATCTTCTTTCCTCCACATGAGGTTGAGGCTGACCTTTGGTCAAATGATGAGAACTGAATCAGCAAATTTTGTCTCTAACAGTGAAAATTATGACATTCATCTAATTTGAGATTTTTTGTATATTCCAATCCCTTATTGTAGAGTGACATATTCAGTTTTCTTGGAACAGCTATTGGCTTTGGCATTGTGATACTTCAAATGTCTTGATGTGCAGGTTAATAATCGAGTAGCATGCAATCAAATGACATCAATACCAATTTTACAAGTTTCAAGATGATTACCTGAACCAAAATATTTTAGATTAATCGTAGTGTACCAACTAGTACAAAAGGTGGATTCAGCCTGATCAGCTGACAGTTGAGCGCAGAAGTTTGCTTTAACAAGTTGAAACAGGCAAAGTACAGATTATCTTGAGAATTTCATATATGTTGGGAACCAGAAGTTTATCTGTTACTTTCATGGTTGATGGTGCAGTTGTTGGAAGGGTTATTTCTCATTCTCAGTTATGTTCCCAAATGTCTAATGTCTAATGGCATGAAGTGACTTGTTGGGAATATTTTGATTATTCTTGTCTGTGAACTTTAGAACTCTTGGCACCACTGGGTATGTTGATTCAAATGAACCAGGACGATCGACTGGGGAAGAAGCACTACATCTTGTCCATCTGTAAATCGTGAAAGCTCTTCAATTATGTGGTCCAAGAATAAAACAGAGCATTCTCATTGCGTATGTTAGTAAAAAAAAAAAGAAAATACTTGTTCTCCTTGTACATAATTTACAAGCAGTGTTGTTGTTGTTTTTTAAAGAAGACTAGGGTGTCTTCTCTTTTAATTGACAAGAGGTTGAGGTTATATAGGAAATGAAGATGTTGCAGTTTTTCAAATTAATTCTTCTACTTGTTGAGTTGAAGTAAGTTGTCTTCACAGCTGAGCTTCAGATGTTGTTAATTACATTCCAAGGATGTGTGTGGAGGGAGAAGAGATGGGATGAAAGACATGGGGAAAATTTGAATTTTATTGCTATAAGATAATAAGCTTTGGTTCGAGTGGACAGCAATTGGCACCTGCTTTCCTCACCAATTAAAAACCAAAAGGAGAAGGAGGAATAAAACTCAAAAACAAAAATTGACAAGTTTTCTTGGTGTGAGAAAAAAGCAGAAAAGAAATGAATAATGATTGGAAAGCATCATGTACAAACTGGCAGAAAAATATAAAGGAATAATTTCTTTATGGGTCTTTCATAGCTGGGAAAAAAAAACCAACAGAGAAAGTTGTCACGTGTTGAGACCAGAAGGGGTTTAACTCTGAGCAGCCACTTAAAAATATGATAAAACCATTGATAAACACACAAAAGAACTAGGTTAACAGAGTTATTTATTTCAAGTAAATGATAAAAGATTGAACACTTGAAAGATGCTGAGGTAAGAGTATGAATAAAAACCCTGGAAAATTCTGACCCTTTTCCAGAAGATGATGGAAGACAGTCTGGATCCTATCTTACAAAATTGAAAATTATTTCTTCCAGAATGTTCTGGTATTTGTTGCTCCTCTTCTTATTTTTGATTTTTGTATACAACTTTTCATTTTTCAATACTATTTTGATTTTTGCAATTGTCAAATTAATATCCATCTTTGGTCCTAATTCTCAAACTTTTGGACCTGTATAAGTATGTTAAAATCATTTTTTTACAATGTATTGGATACTTTTGCCCCCTTGTATGTATATATATATATATATATATATATATATATATATATATATATCAGCAGTAGCAGCTATTAAGAGTCCACTGCTGGACAGATGCCTTCCCTATCTCCTTCCATAATGACCACGAATGTGCTAACCCCTGCCATTTCAAAGTGGCAAACCTTTCTATCTTGCATCTCATCTTTTCCTCCAGTGCATAAAATCCCATAGCCTTTTACTCCATCTATTGTCATCTTCTCTTGCTAAGTGTCCAACCCGTCTTATTATTTGTATAATATCCTTCACTTTAGTCCTCCCTCTGATCCAGGTTGATCTTTTTTTATCTCTTGAAGTTATCCCTAGCATTGCTCTTTCCTTGGATCTCTGTGCAATTCTCAATCGGTTCTCAGTTTGTTCTGTCAATTCCCATGCTTCTATATTTCATATCATCAAGTCATAGCTTATACTATCCATTCATTGTATATTTTATACTGAAAGCACATTAGCAAAATGTACTTCAATATATCTACGCAAACCAAATGTTCTCCAGATGATCCTAATGCATTGTTTTATTCCAATTTCATGGGTTTTTTAAAAAACTTTATGATCTGACCAAGGGAAATGTATTTATCAATTTCTTCTAGAACTTTCCCATCTATTCTCATAATCTTTTTAGGAACTTTATTGTTAGACATTTTTGTCTTTGTTCTGTTCATCTTCAAGCTTACTTTTTTACTTTTCTTATTTAGATCACTCAATGTGTTTTAGAATTCTTCTAAAAAATAAATGGTTTATATGTTCTCCATTTTGTATCTAGTCTGATGATTATTCCGATTCCCCCTGAGTCAATTTTCTGGAAAACGCTTCCAAATCTCACCATTAATAGTTAAGTTGACATTGTATCCCCTTGTCTTACTCCTTTTGTTATGCTTATTTTCTCTGTATCTTTATGTAGACTAATTATTGCAGTGCTATTTTTTGGATATGTTCTGAATGACCTGTATGTCATAAGACCTTGTTCTCACACTGAATTGAAAGATTTAACACAGTAGGGAAGAAAAATAAGTCGAAAAACATGAAGCAGATAGCAAAGGCTCTAGGGCAAGGAAAGTGTTTGGAGCTTGCCTGAACAGCAGATCATACTGGCAAGCAGCAGATGTTTGCACTAAAGGATAAAAATAGCAGAATTATCAAATGCAGGTCGATATTTTCAAAATTATTGAGTGCTATGAAAATTTGAACTCCTCAAAAATAGAAGTAAGACAAACTGATAAACCGATAGATGCAAGTGATATCCCAGACATAACAGAAGACCAAGTAGAGTTTGTACAACCAAATATTTATCTATTATCTAATCATATCACAAATGAGTTGGATAGTTGTATGCATGATTGGGTTATTTGGGGGTAAGATTTGTATAGTTCATATGGATATGAATGGTAACATAAAAAAATCATCATCATCATCATCACCACCACCACCACCACCATCATCATCATCAACATCTTTTCCATGGAGGCTATGATTCACTACCAAATTAAAAATGGTGTTGTTTTGAAAGTGGATGAAAAAAACCTCTTTAATTTATTATTGAAATACATCTACAATTTCAAAGATATTTTGTATGAAGGTTTGGTGGCTTTTAAAGACTTTGGTACAATGAGTCATTGACAATCTGATTATTTGTTTATGTTTTATAAGCTAAAACTATGTTTTTGGTTCCAAATGGGAAATACTTTCAATTCTTGACTGATTTTGCTGATATGTGGTTAGAAAATTTCAGAAACCTCAACATATGAACAATATGAACACAATTTTCACCGGAAAATAGATATATGAGAAATTGAAAATGTGGCAAAAATCAGCAAATTATTTGATTTTAATAAAATTTCTGTTACTTATTCATTGAAGGACAAATTTTAATTTTTCATTCCAAATATTGGAGAAAAAATTTTTTTCATATGATTCTTATCATTATGATGATTCAATTTATCTATATATTGCTGTTTTCATTGATTTTTTTCATATTTAATTGAGGTTCCGATAAGGAAAATTTTCAATTCTACACCGTTTATGCTGAAATTTTATTTGAATGTTGGAGAAACCTTCAGAATCAAAAAATGCTCACTTATGCAATGGTTTGTTTACATTTTGTAGGTAAATGAAATTGAATAAAATCTTTAATTTAAAATCTATTTCAATGGAATTTTGTATGACCATTGCGGGATATATTAAGACTTCAATTTAAAATTGAATAACACTTTTTCAAAGATATTTCTATGAAATCTTGAATGATGGTTGGAGTGATTTGGTATAATGAGTTATGAGCTGTCTGATTGCTTGTATACATTTCATAAAAAGAGAAACATGTTTTTGATTGCATTTGGGAATTTAAAAAAATTCTTTTCCAAATTTGGTGGAATGGTCCCGAAATGCAAAGTGTGGAGCAGTCAACATCATTGTTATCAACAAACCTCATCTAAAAATAGTTCTTTAATAAATACATGATTAAAGGTAAGTAAACGATTTTGGAATTTAACTGCGGGATAAATACAGATAAGCGAATAAAAAAAGTTTGGCAATAGATAGAGACAATATGGTA